>JAWZYV010018725.1:0-50639 GCA_038373885.1 Cheiracanthium punctorium
GATAGGAAAGAAGAATAGATGTCGCAGAAAACCCTTCTGCAAATGTTTTCATGCACAAAACGTACTAACCCTTATGTATAATATTAAATTTTAATTATGCTATATCGTGAACTGGATTGAACTCGAGGTCTTCCTCTTGTACTCCTATGGCAATATTTCTTTAGCCATGTTTTTAATTAAAATGGGGTAAAAACTAAAAATCCAAAGTTGATTTGAACAAAATTCTATGGTGGAAATTACTTAGTACTAATTACTTCTGCTCTTGTTATTACTTGCTAATTTAAGTTTATTTCTTGCCAAAATTAAGTTTATTTCTTGCCGTTTATTTTGTTAAAAAATGAAATTTAAAATAGGAATCTGTTTTTATTCTTATGGCATTGGAGCTTTAAATTAAGTACTTAAGGAGAAACATTTACTCTCAAGAGAAATAGAAGATCAGAACTGAAAATCTGATTGATAATTGATTTTCCATTACTAACTGTAGCCAATTTGAGGCCTTTTATCTAATGTTTCATCTTAACAATACTCAATTTTTCAAAGCAAATACTTTGCACTGTCTACAAGCTTACGTTAAAAGCTGGCTAACATTGAAATTGCCTTCTTCGCCCAAAACAAGGTAATGAAATTCCTAATCAACGAATTTATGAGTAAATGACTTAGAGGAAAGCATTAGACTTATCCTTCAAATGAAAAAAATCTGCATACAAAATTCACCCCTAGCTCAAAACTGCACAAAACATAAAAATACATGTGGAATCCTCCAGAGAAGAAAAACTTGTAAGAAAGCCCTGATTATTGCACAGGTGCTTGGGATATACAGACACAAATAGGATTTCAAAAATTGCTTTCTGAGCTTTATACAGGGGTGCAAAAATCGAGCTATACAGTGTCGTAAAATTTGAGAAGTGCCTCAAGGCACAAAAATGCCATCGTCAGGCCCTGTATGTAACAGTGGTACTTTGTGGTGGACAGGATTTCCAATCATCTTCCCCAGACAACTTTTTCAGAGCTCTTTTCCCCTTCTCATCAGTCACTGGAGTCTTCATTACCTGAAATGTAAGAGAAAACTTTATACAGCAAGCTAGCATTTACAAGGTGAAATACTTTATATAGGGTGATCCGTTTAAAAGATTAGCCAGTCAGTGGCGGATTTAGCTCCTGAGAGACCCGAGGCGCAACTCAATTTTTAGCCATAGTTGTTTTAACCCATAGTGTTGAGCCATATTTTTAAAGACTTTAAACTCTTTATAAAAAAACCTTTCACTAACCCTACACCTTTACATTGCGAGTTCTATGCGCTCATTTGTTTACCGTAATTAATGTCTTACTTAATCATATTTTTAAAGTTTACTGCTTATTTGTATTTTTTATAACATAGTAATCCATGAATAATAAAATAGCATTTTTAAGTTGTAATAAATTTCACTGTCATTTGCTAATAATAACAGGGACATTTTGACCAGCAGTTGAACATTTTTGAACATCAGTTTGAATTCATTTTACTCTAATGATTTGAATTTATTTTTTGGAATTTCTGGGAATGGACTGATTGATAAAATCCAAGCAAGAACAACGAGAAACCTGGTTTCTTGCTTCTGTATTCTTTTATTGTAAGTAACTTGTCTAAAATATAAACGGTAATTTATGTTTAAAATAAAATTATTTTAAAATGTTTTCACTCCTTTTTATATCTAATTTATGTCTAAAAACGAGTATTAAAATTTGAAATTTATTTTTTATGCGTATGCATTAGTAAATTTTAAAAAGTCTTTTAACTCATGAAACTTAAAAACTTTTGTAGTACGTTTCACTTTTCATGATTGACACTAAATAAACATCAGCATATCTCTTAAGTATATCCCAGCAATTGCAATTTCATATTGGTGTTACTTGATTATATCGAATCACTTTTGTGGACCACTGGTATGCGTCTTCTCTCAATCATGAAAATTTTGTGTACTTCACGGGGATTTCTGGGGGTCAGAACAGGGGAAACTGGATCAGAAACATGACTTTGACATCACAAACTTTGGAATAACATTTTATTTAGATAAAATGAGCCAAAGATTTAAAACATTTCTACAAAAACATATTTATAAATATTTAAATGCATATCTCCATAAAGTTCCCACTTGAAACTGCAATACTGGAAGCAGTTTAATAGTGAAATTAAATTTTCTGTTTAGTCTAATTATCGTGTTTATTCAAAAATTGGCAATAAGTTTAGGACTAATAGTAATGAGTAATTAGGTATGAATTTAAAAAATTATAAAAAGACAAATCAGTGTATATTTGAATAGAATGAAATAAAACTAGATGGGAGTAAGAAAAAAATCATTATTCTAAGTAGTTCAATAAAAAACATATTAGTGAGTTAAAAATAAATTCCACGTTATATTGAAAATGTGTATGCCCGCTTCTGCCCTATATTTCTTATTAATGGTTAGCATTTTCATCTGCGACTCTAAAATACATGCCGTATTTATAATATAGTTCTTATAAATATTTTTCGGTTGAAAACAACAAATTAATTTAAGCATCCGGGTTCGGGTCCCGTCGCGCGTCCGTCGGCCTAACCTTTCGGAGTTTTCCGTGGTTTTCTCCGAAACTTAGCGTAAATAATCGTTAGGATCCCTTAGAAAGACCCCCACGGAGGGCACCCCACCCTTCGGCCTTGAGCCCACGCGGAGCTAATCGGCCGTAATACCACAAACAACCCAAAAACTATGCATTCTAGGTATATTTGAAGACTTCACTGAATACAGAGTTTCCTTCCCCTAAATCATTTAAATAAAGAACGGTTGAAAAAAAATTAATTTTTCACAAATTTTTAATAAAGCGGTTCAGGCTTTTCTCTTTTAAAATATGAGAAATATTCTTATCAACCAATACACTTTTTGGTTGTTGGGGAAGGGAGAGTCTTTAAAGCAGGTGTGTTTGAGCGTATTATTCCAAAACCAGCGACTGCGCCGCAACCTGATTCATTCCTGGTAGGAAATGGGCACTGGGACTCTCTGCGTCTGCATTTTTTTTTTAGACGAAATATGTGATCAGATTAAACTAACACTAAAAAACATTCAGGAACTTGTCTTGGAAATAATGTTGAGGATGCCGTACAATTCCTAGGAATGTTGCATGAAAATAAACGGAAACTATCTGGTTTTCTGAATTTCATTTCCCCCTCATCAAAGTAACTAATTCTGCTCCTTACATGTTCGTGGGTGCCCCGCACGCAGAATATCCTTACAGTGGGTGCTTGCGCTCCAGCGCACAAGCATAGTCGATGCCACTGGTTTCGTTTCACTGGGACCATTGGGTGGAGGTACAAAGTGCAAATGATTAAGCCAACAATTAAGGAACTCCATTGAAACTTAGCGATGACGTCAAAGCGCAGGGCGTCGGCAGGGTAGGGCAAGGAGGCACTTGCCTCCTGCTAGATATGTCGTCTTTGTACCCTTGCTTTTTAGTTTTTTTTTATTCTTTCCAACATGCTAATCATATGCAACATTTATCTTTGACCCTCCCTCTCACTGGAAAAACTTCTGTGGACGTCCTTGGTCAAAGTGCATAGCTCACCGAAACATATTGGGCAACTGGCCGTTGCCAGGAAAATACGGCAAATTCCCGTAATCTGCAACGTACTATCGTCGATCCATCCTATTCCTGATGGATGCTATGAACAGTCACAATGATTGTCCTCTTCCTAGAAGCAATAGCTTCAGTAAAGAACAACGGACTCATCAGTAAAATCAACCCGACTTAAGTCAGATTTTTTTTTTAATATATATTAGAGGTAGGGCACGTAGGAACAGAGTTAACGGAAATCTGTTTTTTTATATATACGAAAATACTAACAGTAATTTGTGGTTGTATTAAATAGTCTTTTAAAGTAAAATGTTACCTCAGATTATATGCTCGAATACTTGAATTTGTACGAAAATAATAAAACTTGTTGGAAAAATTGATTAAAACAGAACCGTGTTATGAAACTGAAAATTCATCGCGTAATTTTTTTAAAAAATAGCAAAATCATTGCATTATTATTAGTACTCTTTAATTACTTTCATCTCTATGTGTCAATGTAATGGAATCAGTAGCATAGCATGGATTTCTTGGGGGGGGGGGGTCGGCTGAGTACTCGAAATCCGAAAAGCAATATAATTTATTAAAATCGGTATATCGCATCTTTTTTCCTTTTACGGGTGTTGGAATGGGCCCTAATTTGCATAAAAAGGTTCACTTATAAAACTGAATTTAAAAAATAAATAAAATAAAAATAACAGAAAATAACAAAGAAATGTATGAATCGAGTTTATAAAATCTTTCTTGTTAGAAGAGCTTGATCTGTAAAAGGTAATAGAAAGATTGGCTCAGGTCCGTAGATGAACGTCAAATTGCTCATGGGAAATTTAAAATTTCTCCACGAATACGTGCACGAATATGAGCAATAATTTTCAAGTTCATTTTGCGGAAAGAAAAATTGCTTCCTTCGAAAATATCCAACTTAATTTGCAACAAATATCAGACGACTAAAACTCGCCAAACCACAATTTGCTCCTAGAATAGGAAGGACACATTTTGGTATGCTCCTCCTACGGCTACGCCCACATATGTAAATGAAATTGGAAGCCCACATTAATAAATTGCTAAAATTCCATCAGCCTCTTTTATATTATTATTCTATTATTTATGTATTATTAGTTTTGTATTTATCACATTATTTTTTTCTCGTTTATTTTATGTTTAAAATTTACAGGAAGAATTTTTAAACTGCTTTTCTTGATTGAATCTTTTATTTAGCACGCCCACCATCCCTCCCATTCCTTTTTTTTTTCTTAAAGTAAAAATTAATTACTTAACGGCTATCCTAAATAAAATTGACAACATAAATATTTTCCCTTTGGATTTGGTTGAAACAAGGGGGGCGTACTTACAGGAGGAGCTCATCAAATGTGTCCTCCCACACTTAAAACGAATGAATTTTTAAAAAATGGCGACTATTAATAATCATTAAAAAAACTTAACTCAAAATTCGAAAACAGGTATCCAAGCAAAATTTTGATAGTTTAATGTTTATTTATCAATTACTTTTATAATAAATTGTCACTACTATCGGATGGATTAGCTTTTCTCTTTTCTTTTATAGAATTCTTTTTATGAGAAATAATTCTTAGGATCATTTTGTGGAAAAATTGCTTCCTTAGATAATATCCAACTTAATTTGTAACAAATGTCAGACGAAGCTAAAACACCATCATTTGGTCTTAGAAGATGAAGGGCACATTTTGATGTGCTCCTCCTATAGCTAAGCCCCCCATATTTAAATGAAATTTGAACCCTACATTTACAAATTGTTGAAACTCCACGAGCCTCATTCACATCACTTTTTCTTTTTTGAATTTATTCTTAGTTTTATGTTTCTGATTTGAAAACACTAATAGAAACCGCACGTAGGAAGGTTGTAGGCGTTGCCTACAATAAATGCGTGCATTGCCTTCATGAAATGCAATGCATTCTCAGGCTATTGTAGGCGTTGCCTTGAGAGTGTGATAAAATTATTTAGAATGCTTTTGCTAATACATTTAATGTAAAGAGGGATACTGCTTTTACTAAATACTGCATTAATTACATTTTTAGAAATCCTGCTTATGACTTATTTTTGTTTAAAATTTACAAGAAGATTTTTTAACTGCTTAATTCATGATGCCGATTTCATTATTTTAATAAAACTCATTATTATTTGGAATGATCACGATGCATTATTTAAGTTTTTAATAAAATCTTTAGTTTACAGATTGCGTGGCTTAAAAAAAACTGTCTTCAGGATCGGATGTAGGTCCTACATCCATAGGCAAAATTCAAATCATCCACCCCCATCATGCTCCTTTTACATCTATATCTCCATGCATACTATTTATGCGTTGTCAGTTTAAAGAAAAAACATATTCCAGAGAAAAACATTAAATTAAATTAAAAAGGCAAAAGGCAGGAAATTTTTTTATGGCAAATAGGTAGGAAGTGCTCTAATGTTTATATCAAGTACATTTTTGAACGCATAAAATTCATGTTTATGTCTATATTCGGAGCGGTATTCATAGACATTCCAGGCAAATGACTTATGACATTGAAAGTGGCCAGTCTGAACGAAATGAATGTACTCCGAGATACTTACTTTTTAATAAGATTGAAAGGGGAGAGGATGGTCTGCATCAGCTGAATTCCGACTGCGATTAAAAAAGAAAAAAAAGAGAGAAAAAAAGAAGAAAATGCCACTCTAGGCCAAATTAGAAACGCGACCTTGTCTGTCTTTCTTCTAATCGAAAGCCATATACTTTTGTTTCAATTGAAGTATAGACTTAAACATCAGGCAATGGTTTCAGCCTACACGCACTACTACTGTTTATTTTTTCAGTATTTAGATTTAAGTATTTCAGCAGAATTCGTCGTTACTTTCAAAGATCACGATGTGTTATTTAAATTATTAACTAAACTTTTTGTTTACTTTTTGTGGAGCTTAAAAATCAGTGTTTCTTACCCACCGAAAGTCATAATCTTTCCTTACAATTGATGTGGGTGTAAACATCGGGAAGGGGTTTCCGCCTACATGCGCGAAAAGTTGCTCGAACTGTTTATGATGCGGATTTTTTTTTTGTTTTTGTTTTTTAAGCAAGGAAAATTCCTCAGTACTTTATAATATCACGATGGATTATTTAAAGTTTTTATTTACTGTTTGTGAAGCTTACCTACCGTATGTGATGCTCCTTCTTACAACTGAAGTGGACATAAACACCAGGAGAAAGTTCACGCCTTCAAAGTGTATCCACTTGCTCTCTTAGAGCAGTTCCGTTTAAAAATTAATAGGCATCGCAGGAGTTTTGAACAGCTTTAAAAGCAAATCAATAGTGTTAAACACCCATTCTTACTTCTTTAAAACCGCCCTACTTATATGTTTTAGAAGCGATGTAAAATTCGATTCATCACTAGATCGAAACACACTTGTATTTGCGGTGTCAAGATAATAAAAATGAAACAACAAAGCGTAGGGGTAATTTATTGGATTTTAATTTATTTTAAAAAGGCAGCAGTAACAGGCAGGGCCAGTTTTAAGCAAAAATCTTGGAGGGGGGTGTAAATTAAAATTTTGCCGACACTATATAACAATGTGACTTCAAAAATATACAGCAATTTTATCTGTGATGACGGGGGGGGGCAGTTTTCATAGCCGAAGGAAGAAAAAACATGACAATATAAACAAAAACTGAGTTAGTTAAAAATGTTTGAATTTCTGTCTGTCGGTATTAAACATATTTAATCTCCTTAAAATAAGTCAACGATAAAGATTTCGCCGCCCGGGGATGGTGCCCCTTCTGCCTCCCCCTACTCTACAAGCTACGCCACTGACACCTTCTCGTAGGGCTCATATATATCTCTATCACGTTATAAAGCAGGGGCGGCATTTCGGTTTTTCATTTGGGGGTGCCAGGTTTGATGTATTAAAATGCAGAATATGGAATAATAAAATTTTTATTAAATTTGGGGGTGTGCCCGCGCCCCCTACTCTCCGCCCCTAGTATAAAGTGTTAACTTCTAACTACTTTGGTGATCTTTGTTTTATAACAAATTACCGTAATAGTGTCAATATAATTCATCATTTCCATCCCAACTTTATTAAATGTATATATATAAAGAAAAGCGAAATTTGCGGATTTAGAACATTTTTTCTCGCTTCTGTATTCTGTATTTGTAAGTAAATTGTCTAAAATATAAACGTTAATTTATGTTTAAAATTATTTTTAAATGTTTTCAACCCTTTTTATATCTAATTTATGTCTGAAAACGAGTACTGAAATTTAAAAATTATTTTTTATGCGTATCGATTAGTACATTTTAAAAAGTCTTAACTGATGAAACTTAAAAATTTGTGTACTACATTTCACTTTCAAAGCGCTGGGCGTCAACAGGGTAGGGCAATGAGGCACTTGCCTCCTGCTAGATTTTTGTATGTCGTCTTTCTACCCTTGCTTTTTTCTTTTTTCATTCTTTCCAACATGCTAACCATATGCAAACACTATCTGTGACCCTCCCTCCCACTGAAGAAACTTCTGCGGACGTCCATGGTCAAATTGCATAGCTCACCGAAACGTATTGGGCAACTGGTCGTTTTCAGGAAAATACCGCAAAATCGCGTGATCTGCAATCTACTATCGTCGATCCATCCTATTTCTGATGGATGCTATGAACAGTCACAATGATTGTCCTCTTCCTAGAAGCCATAGCTTCAGAAAAGAACAACGGACTTATCAGTAAAATCAACCCGAACCAGCAGAATGAACAGAACCGTGTTATGAAACTGAAAATTCATCGCGTAATTTTTCAAAAAAATAGCAAAATCATTGCATTATTATTAGTACTCTTTAATTACTTTCATCTCTATGTGTCAATGTAACGGAATCAGTAGCATAGCATGGATTTCTTGGGGGGGGGTCGGCTGAGTACTCGAAATCCGAAAAGCAATATAATTTATTAAAATCGGTATATCGCATCTTTTTTCCTTTTACGGGTGTTGGAATGGGCCCTTTTTTGCATAAAAAGGTTCACTTATAAAACTGAATTTAAAAAAATAAATAAAATAAAAATAACAGAAAATAACAAAGAAATTTATGAATCGAGTTTATAAAATCTTTCTTGTTAGAAGAGCTTGATCTGTAAAAGGTAATAGAAAGATTGGCTCAGGTCCGTAGATGAACGTCAAATTTCTCATGGGAAATTTAAAATTTCTCCACGAATACGTTATTTTTTCAAAATCTTATGTTTGATCATTACGGGGGTGGTTTCAGCCCCATCACCTACCACCTACCACCTACCTAAAAACATTCAGGAACTTTCCTTGGAAATAATATTGAGGATGCCGTACATTTCCTACATGAAAAATAACAGGAACTTTACTGAAGAAGTCAGGTGAACTCCACTGAATTATGCATATGTTCATCGAGTTTCTTGGTGTCTTCATGTAACATTCCTAAGAATTTAGGGTACCTCAGCTGCGTATAATTTTCAAGGAACATTCTTGTATTTATTTATTTATTTATTTTTTACAGTTCTGGTCATTTTTACGTGAATTCCTTGTTTTTAAGGGAATCGTGAGAGCAATATTCAATTAAAGGATGCGTTAAAGTAAACAGTAGTTTTCAAATGAAAATGTTTACTTTCTCTATGATACTTGTGAGTAACTTTCGCTATTATTTCCAAGGCATGTTCCTGGATTTTTTCAGTGAAATAAGGATTTAAAGCACTAATTACTTTTAAACTAAAAGTATTAGTTATTAAAGTATGAATTTAGATTATGATCCAATGCTGTGAAGCGGGAAAGGAACAGCATCAAAGAAAAGATTGTTCAAGAGCGCTTTCTATCTATAGGAACAATCCTAGAACTACGAGCACACTTCCTGACACACACTGTCTATAGGCCAACAATGACACATAAGGCTGAAGTTAGAAGATTCACTATTTGGAAAGCACCAATGCTCTTTTCTAGAATAACAATGATGGAGAGAGACTTGTCATCACCTTAATTAGTAAGCATGTTTATCTTGGTGGAGTTTGGTCTTACTGTGTCCTTGGCAACCAGAGGGAACATTAAGTAAGAGAATTAAGCCCATGACATTTATAGAAACTAAACTTGCGCTTAGGTTTTATTTATTTTTGGAGATCCTTATATTCTTTTTTCTCTTAGAATCTCCCCCCCCTCCCACCAAGAATTCTTTCTTTTTAACCTCTGTGCTTCAAATTTTTTAAAAATTAAGTGCCTTTCATTGCCTCTTTTCTTGCTGCTCTCAGTTTTAACTTTCACATTCCATGTCTCGCTCTCCTAAAACATCTCTTCACACTATACACACAGGTCTGACATATTGTCTGCATCACAACAAACATTAACAATATACGCTACTTACCAGCAACTTAATCAGTATTTTGATATCTCCAGGTTTAAGAAGAGGCAAGTTTCCTTTTGGCTTTAAGTCCATGACTGACTGGGTCTTCCTTCTGAAAGAAGAATCCAGACGTGCCTCCAAGAGGGGTAGGAGTGGAAGTCAATTTACGAGCCGAGCCTGTGTAGGAATTGGCATGTAGCCTGCAGGAGGGTGCAGAAGTTTGTACCGTGGAGGAAACATTGTTTCTAGTTCTTCACCAAAGGACAATTCCTTTCATCTTTTTCTCTTTCCCATCTATAGGCCTATAGCTGTTCTGGTGTCACTGCCATTTTGTGGCCTGCAAAAAAGACAAACGATAACTAACACAAAGATGTAAGTAAAATTGCATACAGACCAGAACCATCCATACACTTTTAAAAAAAGGAAAATGTAGCAAGAACTTTTTACTTTAGAATTTTTCTAAAACACAAATCACATATTAGAGTGACATGACTAAACTACCAATGATTAAGTACTTAAAAACTAAATTTTGTAGAAAGTAAAATGTTGAAAGCTGACAAAAATTTGAGCAACATGAATGTTAGGCTATTAAAATTTAAATTGTTTTCAGACATGGCTAAAAACAATCCAACTTCAATAAATGAAACAAGTTATGAGGTACTTCTATGCTATAATCATGTGACAGTTAATTTTTGCTTATTTCTTAGTTTGTTTTGCTTTTGTACAAATCCATCCTCCATTGTTATTATAGGATTGTATATTGTACGCCTCCAGCAACCAGTTGGTTTTCCATCTTAATAAATCCTGTTTCTCACCGGCTTCCATGGCACTGAAATCTGATTCTGAATGGAATTTAAAATTAAGATGGTTACAAACAGGTGCGTTCCTAGAGTAAGTGGCGCCTCCTGCTAACATTCAAAAACCTGTCCCATTTTATGCTCTACTTAGTTTTTGAGTTCGAAATGACACCCTTTAAAAGACTGTACCCCGATGCGATACTTACCTTGCTTACTATGTCGGGCCACCACTTCTAGATATACTAGCCGTTATCAAAAAATGGAATGGAAAAAAAAGTAAGAAAATCTGAAACACTTTCAGATTTTAAATATGCACTAAAGTGCTATATATTAAAAGGGTATCATAATCTTGCGTCGTCCCTATTTTCTTTCCTTATTCCATTAAGGTGGAAAGTATCATTACTCATGAATTTGATTAAACAAAATTAAAATTGATATATAACTTTATAGGAAATACCTATTCTGACGTACGTCGAAAATAGGCATTTCCTGTAAAGTTATATAGTACTCCTACGTATTTCACCTTTTAAAGTTTCAATAAAATTGATATTTCTAGCATCCTTTTTGTAGATGTAGTACAATAGAAAAAAATTGTGGAAAAAGATGCGCAGAAAAACGCAGAATTCGAATTGAATGAAAGTTTCAAAAACTTATTTTTTGTTTATTTGGGTAACATGTATTTCGGATTTGTGTGCTTGGCTGGAACTCGCTTATAAATCTACGTCAGAAGGAAAAACTTATTCAGCTGTATTCTTTATCCAAGCATAGCAGGCGATAAAATGATTTTATTTAATAAAAACGGCATATTTTATAAGTTTGCACCATCTGTCGACTGCTATGTAAAATAAAAACTCAATTCTATTCTTTTTTTTAATAAAAGATAGTTTTTTTTTGTATATTATAGGAACAGCGCTTTTTTCGAGTGATAAAAAGTAGCCTATATGTTAATCCAGGACTTTAACTGACTTTATTTTAAATTTCATCCAAATCTGTCAAACAGTTTCAGCGTGAAAGAGTAATAAAATTACAAACATTGACATTTATAATATTAGTAGGATTAATGAATGGAATTCATTATTTAGAGCTGTAATGTTCATTCTTTCTGTGTTTATTTCTTAGTAAGGCAAATTACATTAAATTGGTGCAGGAATTAAAGTGGATATTACCTGTATATCATACAATACCGAGTCTTGATTTTACTAAGTTGTATAAACAGTTAAAAATCAAAATATTTTTAAAAAGATTACCTGCAGTAGGTGTGGCCATGCCCATTGCCTTAGTTCCTGTGGTGTAATTGGAGTCATCACTGTCAGTGTTTGTGGAGTCTGGTTTCCAAGCTGTGAGGATGGTGCCTCGTCCCACCTTGACCTGTGCTTGCTAGCACTGGGTGTAGGTAATTCCTGGATTAAGTCTGTACCAGTTTGATCCATGCCCATCCATAGCCATGAGTGGGTGTTTCTGTTTTCAAAGAAAAATACATAATTTTGAGCATTTCTATAATTTATCATTGGTTATAGACAGATAGCTTTCTGGCTCTTTTGTCATAAGAAACACCTCATCACAGAACATGGAACAGGTGTGAGCATCATATACCCCACAAACATTCTGAATCATTCATTCTATTTAAACATAAGTCATCTTTATCAGCATTTTTCACTCTTTGCACTCCACAGAGGTTTATATTATTTAAAAAAGCATTTTACAGGCTTTCCTGATTTTCCTGACCTATTTCCCTATTCCCTGGTATGCCAATATAATAATTTTCCTGGTATGCCTGGTAAGCCTATTACAGTATTATGAAACTGTATTAAAACTAAAACAGATTTTAATAAAGCATTTCTTAAATGACTATCATGTACAATAAGAGACATTCCGGTTTTTCTGCATGTAAACCAATTAACTAATTTTTTAAGTATTGCAACAATGCTGAATCAGGGTTATTGATAATTAAAATGAAGAACAATTTCTAACCTTACATTTGTTTCTGCAATTTTGAAAGATAAGAAAAATTTGGTGCCACCAAATTTTTTTCAGTGCCAATAAATATTTAGATCCTATTTGCACCCATGACCTCAACATATGTACCACACATACTAAAACTTGATTTACAATAATAAAAATGTTTAAAAACAACACTGATAGTGTCAAACTATGTATTGCTAAGATACAACATCAAAAACTTGGATTAATGCTATGAATAAAACTATTCTTCCAACCACCCTTTATTATTTTTTTAAGACGATATTGGCTTCCTCAGAACAAAATAGTGAAATTCCCCACTGATTAACACAAGTGAAAAAATATTTTCATCATCCACATAATTACTAACATTCTAATCTGCTTTTTCATCCTTCTATGTAAATGTTAAAGCAATGCATAAGTTGCTTTTTACTGGGAAGTTCAAAGACATTTCCTAAAATTTTTAATTAATTTAAGACTTTATTTAGCTTCGTATGCTTTCACATAATTGTATCTTTTCATAAGTATTATGTTGAATTATATGTGTAGTGAATGAAAGCAAGCACAAAAAAATAGATGATTAAAAGATTTCAGATTTTCTTTACTTCAAAATCGGGAGATTTCCTTCTTAAATTTTTTAATTTTGGGTACGTTGGCCAGTGGAAAAGCTTGTTAACAGTCGAGTTTCAAATGAACTATCAAATTTTCATTTTTTCAAGTTACTAAGGTTATGTTGAAAAATAATAATTGTTATTTTCAATTGGACAAACTGAAAATTTGGCTTAATTAAATAAAAGGCTGTTTAAAAAAAAGAAAAAGAAATTGAAAGTGTTACACAAGCATCAAAGCTTAACGCAGACATTAAAAATGAATAAAAGACTGCATGCATAAGTAAAAATCTCATTTTAAATAAATGTAATGAATTAAAACAATTTTTGAGACATTTAAAAGAATTAATATGCACAATTTTTTAAAATAAAATTTCAGTTATACAAAACAATTACTTTCAAAAAATGGTTATTTTACTCTGTTAATAGTTTTCAGCGATTGCTTTCTGCATTTAAGGTACCATGTACAAGAAATATATCTAGACTAGATTTCAGTTAAAATCAGTAAAAACTTTGTTTAATAACACACTCAGAGGACTACTACTACTATTTTATTTTTTAAAAAAAAGGACAAGCCACTTTCAGACTTTGGCAGCAGTTATGGTGCAAACTTGTTATCTTAAAAACCTTGATTTCTATAATAAATGAGTTTTCTCCTCCAAACTTATAGCTGTTTTATTTCACCTCATAATCTTGGTTATTTGTGTGTGTGTCCCTTCCATTTTGAGATATAAAGGTTATACTTTAACGCTGTGCCATTCCCTTCAGAAATGGCTTGATGTTGTTTCTTGACTAATTTGTATTTATTTTGACATTGAAAATAGATTTTGAGTGGTTTTTATCATTTAAATTTTATATACCTTGCCATGTTTCATTTTAAGCTACTGTTTTGTAAAGCTTGTGGTTACATGGAGGTACTTTTGTTTTTATCTTGTTTGTAGTACATATATATAGTATGTATTTTAATACAATAATAATATATGGCATTTATATTAACATGTGTACGAGATATCTTGCAAAAACACTTAAATGTAAATTTAGAGGTAGTCGAAAATCAATTTTTTTTTTTCCCCGTCAAAATCTGGATATCAAAATTTTTTGTGATCCCATTACTTCCTTTTACTTTGTGCAAGGTAGTAAAATGCTTCTTTATATGTATTTAAAGTTTGGCCCATGAATTCAGGGATACCCTGTATATGTATGTAAATCTTGGGTGCAACCCCCTGGAAAAAAATTCTGCCAATGCCCTTGATATCTGTGCCATCCTATTTTCAAGAAATTTAATTTGCTAAGAAACCTATAGACATTTGGAATTGTGTCATTACATCCATCCAATTAGCCTTTAATACATTGTTTTTAAGACTGAATTACTTAAAAGAACGTATTACTTGATTGGCTCTTGATACCGTACCATACATTTGGATTTCTAAGGCCCAAAAGCTGAAAGGGGTTGTGCATAATACAATTATTATTGCATGTGAATTACATAAGTTATTTCTGAAAGCTTCGCTTTTAAATTTGTAAAGGTAAGTCGACATAAAATCAGTCACTGAGTTTTGCTATGCTTCCGATATAATCCACTTGGGACAAAATTATTTTATTTGCATACCAAAGCAATATTTTATTTACAAACATACTATACACAACTAGATATTTAGTTGTCTATACTCCTCATATGAAACAGTTAAATTTATTTAAGCTATCGAATTTTTTTTATTTGACTTTATCTAAAAAATGATTTAATTAAAATAAATTCTGATTCATCTGATTTTTTTTCACCGTGCTAGTGTTAAACCTGTAATGTAATGTAAGTTGTTTATACTTATGCATCTTCATTTATACATCATTTGAGATTGTTCTCTTCGACGTCCGATCCCCTACACCTACACACCCGAGCTTAAAATGAAACATTGCAAGGTATATAAAATTTAAATGGTAAAAACCACTCAAAATCTATTTTCATTGTCAAAATAAATACAAATTAGTCAAGAAACTACATACACTATCACTACACGTCCGATCGTACATGTAAATCTTACTTAATAATTTCTCGTTTTTAAAGGTTAATGTGATTTATTAGCATGTGTTTCTATAGCAATTTGTTTAATATTCACTTACCTCACTTACAACTTGAATACAGTCAACTAATGAGAATAGCTGCTTTATGACACTCATGTGATGACACTACTGGGACTTCTTAGTCTGAAAAGAGAAAGGCTTGCCTGGCCACTGCCAGATTAAATTGATCATCACTTTTTTGGCCCCAATAACATGCTACAGGAGAAAAAAGTGTCTGCCCTATTCCACCGTTAAAGCATCTAGTAAGATTTGAAGCTATTAAGACAAGGAGTTCTCTGTATCGCAAACAGACCTAAATAAAGTGTAAAACTGTCTGCGAACTCAAATATTTTTGTAAAAATTATCTGCCAAAAAAAGGTTGTTGCCTCCCGAGTTCTACGTCGCAGCCAACTGCTAAACATTACTTTAAAATAGCATTCTACTTAAAACTACAAAATAATCAACATCAATATGAACTTTAAACTCAAACATAATAAATATGATTTATTTACTGTTTTTACACTGACATATATTTCCATTATTTTATTTGCACACTTCTGTTAAAATTTAAAGAAATTTAAAAAAAAAAAGCTGGCTGCAAAGTTGGAAAATTTTCTGCGAACGCCATTAGTTTATATTCTCCGGGCAAAGAATATGCTCTCGGTCTGATGGCAAATCACTTTTTAAGGGTTGCCAGATAATGGCAAAGTAATGAATATGTTTTCATTACATCTGGAGAAAACCACCTAAACTCCAGAGCTTTAGGATTTGGCCAATAGTCGAGAGGTGACAGTCAAAAATTGTATAATATGCAAAAATTGGTCATGATTCAATAAAAAGGTTATTACTTGGGTAAAAAAAAACATAATAATAAGGGAGAGTTTTGTTTACCGAAGATCCCCTTAGCCTACTGTCACATTATAATTAAATGAAAAAACACAAAATAAATCATTAAAATATGAAACCAAGGCTAGTGCTACTTGCACCAATAAGAGATATCCTATCTCTATAAATTAAAGAGTGCTGCTTGCACTCATGATAAAGGCATTTTTTCTCTATCAAAATAAATGGATAAATTAAAAATATAAAAATTAAAAAATAAATAACGACATAAATAATTAAAGATCTTTTCACACAAGTAATAGCCTTTTTATTTCATCATGCCATTACATCAATGGTGGGGTGGGGGAGGGAAGAAAAAAACGGAAAAAAATGGTACTTACATATTAGCGCATCTATCCTTTATTGTACAGCAAACACATTTTTACTTTAATGCATACACATTACTAATGTGCATAATCCAATATGAAAATTTTTACAATGCCTTAAAATTAATTAAAATTTTTATATACATTTTAAAATTTAATTTTATATACATTTTAAAAATACATTTAAATAGCTTAATTTTATATACATTTAAAAATTCTATATACATTTAAAAATTTTAATATACATTTAAAAATTTTAATATACATTTTAAAATTTATTATATACATTTTAAAATTTATTATATACATTTTAAAATTTATTATATACATTTTAAAATTTATTATATACATTTAAAAATTTAATTTTATATACATTTTAAAATTTTACGTTTAAAAATTTTGAATATTATTAAAAACATTTAAATTTTTAACATTTAAAAACATATTAAAATTTTGAATTATTTTAAAAACATTTGAAAATTTAAACATTTAAAAATTTAAACATTAAAAACATTTAAAAATTTTGAATATTAAAACATGTTTAAACATTTAGTTTTAAAAACAGATATTTTAATTTTAAAAACCTTATGCGCATTTTAAGCAAAGAAAATTTTTTTAATTGCTCTTTTTATGCAAATAAAGAGCTATATTCTACTAGGCAGTTGATGGGCTAATATGTAAGTACCATCGGCTGAGCCCCTTAAAAAAAATAACCACTTAACAGTTTTGTTGGAATACCATTACTGCTTTACCCTTAAAAGTAGGGCTGACTGTTTAAAATGCTACATTTTGCTAGTTTTCTCCCCACTCTTTGTTAATGGCGAATAAAATAATTTTCTTTTTCAGCTCAGTGTTACTAATTTTGCGAGTTAAATTAGTAGTTTTAAAATCAAGAATCAAACTGAATAATCCATGAACTAAAGTCAGCAACATATTTTCTAATGGTTTCAGTATGCACGTGACGTCACAACGGCATCAAGCTGCTTTAAAACTTGTCATCATCATATGGTTAGCAGTTATTGTTCTTCAGTTACTGAAGGGACAATTCAGAAACTTATTATATTACATTTAAAAATTTAGACATTAAAAATTTAAAAATTTGAACATTAAAAATTTAAAAATTTGAACATTTTTAAAAATTTGAATATTAAAAACATTTTTGATAAAAATAACACTTAGTCACACGTTTGCATACAGTCTATAAAACAAAACTGTTAAGTGGCTATAGAAAAATTTTGAAAACAAAATTCTGGTTATTGTTATCGGATTGTTTCTGGATAGATATTGTTGTGGATAGTGTCTATTGTTGCGGCTATTGTCTATTGTGGATATTGTCTATTGTTGTGGATATTGGATATTGTTTCTGGATATTGGATATTGTTATTAAAAATATGGTCAGGTTAAAAAAAAAATTAAAGAAAACAGGGTGTCTACCTAATTGTTTGCGTCCCTAATAGCACAATTAGTCCAAAAGACGTTTAAAACTCGTTTTTTGACGTTAAAAAACTTATTTCTAACGTAATCTAAACGTTTTTTCAACTAGTTCTGCTACTAGGGGTGGAGACCTGTGTCCATTTAATAAAAATGTGAAATTCCCACTACATTACTTTGGCCTCGCCTTCAACTAAACGCGAGATATACCGAAATCAATAAGCTGGTGGTACTGGATTGGCAAACTGCCACAGTTTCACAATTTTTTAAATGAAATTATTAAATTGACCTGCGTTTACGGTAGACACCCTGCATTAAAAAACATCTGCTAGACCCAGGGGGGAATGGAGGTGGAAAGGGTGATTCATCGTGTGGCTCAAGAAAAAATTTTAAACGTACAAGGTCTGAATAGCAGCGACACCGCTTATATATAGCTTTCCTTATTTTAAGTCTCATTAAAAATAATTTCAATTTTAAAAACATTTTTTTACATTTCATTAAAAAACATTGATTTTAAAAACAATTTCAGACTTTCAATTTTAAAACTTTTTGGCAAACTCATAATTATTAAAAATTAATTTTAAAAATATTATTTAACATTTGATTTAAAAAATAATGATTTTAAAAACAATTTTGTATTCACTTTTAAAACGTTTAAATATTTTAGCAATACTATAATTATTAAAAATTAATTTTAAAACTTTTTTTAAAACATTCGATTAAAAATTTTGATTTTAAAAACAATTTTAGAAATTCAATTTTAAACACATGTCAATGTTTCAATTTTTGCAAAACTGATACAGCCACGAATCACCCTTTAAAAAAACAAAAATGCAGTTAAAAACCAGACTTTCCTTTGATTTAGCTCAGGGTTTTAATCCTCGCATTCAGAGCCGGTCCTAGCATGAAGCGAATGGTGCAACCGCATCGAGAGCCATATCTATGAGAATGCTAAAATACCTTACTTATAATATGCACTTGTATATTGCACAGTATCGCCATAAATAGTTGAAATTTCAGTTTTAACCCCCTTCGAAAACTTTTCTAGCTGCATGTGGGAATGGGGCACATTTTTGTATTTTGCACTACTTAGAAAAATATCTAGGACCGGCACTGCTCACTGCGTTGTTGTTACATTACTTTTCCTTTCTTGGATGTTCACAAGATCTCAACTAAAAGGGAAATGTGCCAGGGTTGTTAACAGTTTCTTTTTTTTTTTTTCAGAAAAACACAGCTAAACGGATTTTTTCTTAGATTTTAAAGATATTTTAAGGATGGTAGCATGGGCACCCATAAGGGGGGGTGGGGGTAGTAGGGCACTTGCCCCTCCTGGACATTTAGTATATTGTGTTACGATGCAACAAAAGTGCATCCCAAATTGAAATCAGAATTCTCATCGTTACAAGTGCGAAATTTGCCAGAAAACTTTTTTGAAGTATACCCCCACCTTAAAAAATTTAAGGGCACTCACGGATGGTGGGCTCAGCATGTAAAGAACTTTCTTTAAAACTAAACGCTACTTAAAGCAACTAATTAAAAAAATATTTATGAATAAAAAATTTTAAAATCAATTGAAATAATCAATTATAGATGAAAATATAAATCACAATAATTTTAATATTAAAAAAGTTACTGAATTGAAACTAGTGTTAAATAATGGATAAAAATTCTTGTGATAGAAATTTTTTTTTAATCTAGAAAAAATTATTCTGAAATTTACATTCTAAAACATATTGACCGATGATTTTTTTCCCCCTCTCTCTTCTTTCTATCAAACAGTAGGGCAATATCACTTCCTCACCTGGCAGGGTAAATGCCTGAATTTTTTTTCAGAAAAAACCAGCCCACTGGGTTTTGGGGGTTTTAGAAAACAAATACTGTATATAGTCTGCTTGCATAGCAGTATTCTAACAATTATATGGATACCATAGTATCCACCTCTGCCCTTTCTGTCCCCTCCGAGTCTTTGAAGAAAAGAAGCATCACCATCATGGATGCAAATAAGGATATGTACAGAATTACTAGATTCGTAAATCAGAGTGATAACAAAACGATCACACATGTTAAATGGGGACACAGCATTGGATGTAATGAAATTTGCGACTGACCACCTGATTAGACAGTTGTGGATCCAGGGAAGGAACTAGGGAGTAAGAGCTTCCTCTAATTGTTAAAGTATAGCATTCTGCTTTATTATACACTTTGGATAGATAAAATTAACCTTGTTTAATAAATTATCCCCTCCCAAATAATTTTATACTGGTTAAGACTAAAATTTTGCTTTATTTTCATTTTGTACAATTTTCACAATTGTGTCAAGTTCCACCCCCCTTAAAAAAAGAAAAGAAAAAACCATAGCCTTCTATATTATGTAATGACAAACAGCTGGGTTTTATAATATGTTGGTATAAACTTATGACTAGGCATGAAAGGGAAGGGGAGATAAGTTCCAGGTAAAAAGAATTTAGATCAAGCTTTTAGTTTCAATCCTTTTTTTAAGATTGGAAAGAAAAAGAATTCTCTTTTTTGCCTGTATCGAAGATATTAAAGTTGAAATTTTGAAAAAACTCAGTTGGGTTTTTCTTGAATTTTTCTAGGCTCTTCGGAAAAGTGGGGCTTTAAAAAAATGAAATATTCCAGACTTTCCTGAAATGACCTGAGCAGTATCTTTAACTTACATTTTGATTTCTAAAAATATTTCACTGGAATTCTTTTTTCCCCCAGTAAAATCTGGCAGCCCTATTTCTCTATGACAAAATACTTAAATAGCCTGTGGATGGGAGTGAGTAAAAGCACATGGACAAAAAACCTTAACTAATTATACTTGAAATACATTAATTTTTATACTCTTTGCTACTAGATTAATATCAAAGAAATTAAAAATAATGAAACAAACAAAGAAACGAAGAATGGAGAAGGGACTATTTCTTCGCGATTAGTATAAAACTGCATAGATATGCATTTTAGCATGATAATCAAATTTCATATTTATTTTTAGAAAGAATAGTATAGAAACTTTTTTCCAATAAAAATTATATGTAAAAGGAAAAAGTATTAACTCTTTTCCTTTCTTTTTACTATACCATTCTGATTAAATTTTGAATTATATTAATCCTTAATTCAAATAAAATGACTGACTGTGCTTGCAATTTTTCTTTCCTTTTATTTATTTAATATTATTTATTTCAAGCCATAATTTTTTTCAAATATCCTTTCTCCCTTTTTTTTTATTCCACCCTCCCTTACCATCCCTTTCATTTTTTTTACATTTTTTATTTTTATTTTTTCACTACCATCCAACCTTTTCCCCCCTAAATCTTTCACTCCCGCATCAAATATTTTTTTTTCCTTCCCTCCTTTTTTCATTTTATAACAAGAGGAAAGTTAGCTGCAGTTTAGAAAAAATTTAATCACTTCACACGAACTAAGGTTGCCAACTTTTATACTCAGATTTAAGGGACTTTCTTTGTAATGTCACGCTTGCAACATTTTTCTTCAACATGATGCAAAAACCGCCCAAACCGTCAAATCTGCCTCACTCAATAAAATCTTACCTACTTGTTCCAGCATACTTAAAACATAACCTTCAACTAATTTTTTGAATATAAATTTTCGCAGACTCAATTTTACCATACATTTTAGATTAATAAATAATTATTTCTATACAAAGAAAATAATGCAGTACGAGAGACTAGGGGATAATGGGACAAAATAATTAGTGTGGAAAACAAAATATTTCTATGAAGAGTTTGCATACCACAGAATGAGTACTATTCATGAGTATTATAGGCTGAAATTCATGCATGTAGCGCAAATAGTTCCTTTACAGGAATACTCAAAATAATTCTAATACATTACGCTCTATGGGCATCTCTTTAACTGCAGAACCGATTCTAAAACTTTTTCGCTAATAGAAAGCTGCACTATTCCTGATTAACATAGGCTAAAATTAATGCACATAGCATAAATATTTCTTTTACAAGAACACTCAATACAGTTCGCAAATAGTGTCGTAAAAGTCTCTATTCGCCAAATGCCTGAAAAAAATTTAAATTTAGTAATTCTGCATACTCTCTTATTTCAAATGAAGTATACTACCATGCATTATACTTCATTTAAAATAAGTAAAAAGCAAATGATATTTAAATGCAGTTTCTTTAGTCGCAAACATATTTGTTATTCACACATTCTTCGTTTCTCTCGGGACCTAATTCTAAAGCCGACGCGGACGAAGTCGCGGGTAGCCGCTAGTAGTATATATAGTAGTTTAAATTAGAATTTAGGAATTAATATTCAGCGGCTGAATATTTGATATTCGACATCTCCGTTGTTGCATCATTAATTAAATCCTCTCTTTGAGAATGTTTTTAAAGAAAATGAATCTATAATAAAATGAAAAAAATCCCGATTAATAATTCCCATTTAATATACAAACCATCTTCAATTTATAATTTATTTGCTTTGTAATATTTTTCCAAAATTTGTGTCCTCAGTTGTGGAGGAGAAGCATAGCTGGGTGGAGCGAGGATAAAGAAGGTCATCTGTCCCCAAGTGCCAATATAAAACTATATAAAAGTTTCCTGGTTGCATTTTGGCAAATAGGAGGGGCCAGTATTTAAGATGCAGTCGCATTTTTGTCATAATGCAAAAAGACTTGTCAAAATGCTAAAATAAAATTAAAGGGTTTCATCCCACCCTCCACTCAAAAGCATCTGGAGTGGGTAGAAATGCATTTATAAAATTCCTTCCTAGGTACTAAACAAAGCCACCTCCTAGTCTCTGCTATGCGTTGAACCAAAGCACTGCCTATCCTGCTGCCTTCAAAAATTGGTCTCTGTAGGCCACAGCATAGCTAGCCTCTTTAGGTATTCACCACTGTTTGTGAGACGGCAGTTTCTTCTTTGCTGCCTTTCAGCATTTTGCTGAAGCTTTTTTTTTTCTTTCACATTTAGGCTTTCTTGCTAACAAATTTTTGACCCCAGCCATTGGGAGGAGGAAGTCTCTAGTTATCTGTGACTCCAGGCATAGAAAATCTTTGCCTTTGCTGTGGATACTTGGTCTGAAAAGGTAAATGCATCTTAAGCAGGTCCCGATTAGCACACTGTCTCTTGGGATCCATGTCATGGGCACACATACAGGAAATAGTCCAAAACATTGAATTTAGAACAAAAACTATGTACAGGGGCACAAAAGTTGAGCTATCTATTTATAGGGCATGAAATTAGACAAGTGCCTTGGGCACAAAAATCTTATAGTGAGGCCCTAATCTTCAGAAATGTTTTCCAACAGACAAGTCTAATAATATTATCAATAAGTAATCTCTATTTTGGTATTATCTTCCACACTTGGGGAAAATTAAGGGATCTTGGAACTGAGTGATGTATATTCAAATAAAAGTTAGTTGCTTCATGTAAAAGTCATTAAGTGAGGGAAAATACTTTGCATTTTGTTTCGAAATGCAGATCTTTTATTAAATCTAATTGTAAAATGATTTTTGTCGTAAGATTTAGCATAATATAAGATTATCCTATTTATAGGTTACTCTTAAATGCATTCAGACACTTGACTGTAATGCTTTTTGTTTTTTCATTGCTTTAAATGTTTGCAAATTAGATTTTCCTTGCTGGAATCAAATTACATTCTTTATTTTTATGCTAATTTTGACATAAGAATGACTAAATGCATCTAATTAATGCTATTTATTATTTTTTAGGTTACATAAACATACCTTTCGCAAGTTCCTTCATAATATGTAAAACATCACAATTCTGATAGGAGTGGCATTACAAATGAAAATGGCTTAACAAGGCTTTTTGAGAATGGCTATTTAATTCCTAACAAAGTATGAATATGGATTCAGAGTGTAGTTGATAAGGCTTTGAGAAATTACAAGTCCTACCCAGCTAAAGTTGTTAAGAGTCATTCCATCTCATTTCAGGCAGGCAAAGCCAAAACATGTCAGGTCACCATCATAGATTTCTTTGAAAAAATTATGGTAGTTACGACTGTTGGAGACATGAAATATGCCAAAAGGATTTTTTTCCAAAAAAAAATTTTTTCTTCTGCTACAGAAGAAAAAATACTTTTTCTTCTGTATTTTTTACATTTGCTTCTGCTACAGAAGCAAATTTGAAACTGCTACAGCAGTTTCAAATTTGGCTTAAAATCGGGTATTTTTAGAAGATACGGAGATCATGCAACATTTAAACTGCTGTAACTTCAAAGTTATTTCATCTATTCACTTATTTTTTTTTATCTTTTAGCTATTGAGTTACCCTTTACTATTTTATATTTTAAAAAAATACCTGATTGCAAATTTTATATGAAAAAAAATGTTTATTTACCCTACAAAACTGCAATTTTTCAATTTTTAAGATTTTTTTTCCTATTAATTTTTTTCTTTTTTACAAAAGTAAAGGTGCCAATCGAAACTACTCTTAAAACACTATTAAAGTAATTTTTTTTTTAATTTTAGACTGCCCACATTTTGGGACATTCCGCTTTGAAAAGTCCAAATTTTCAAAAAATTCAAACTTCGGGTGGCAACAGCACAAAAACCCTTTTTAAAAATCTCGAAATTTACACATTTGATATCACATGCATGCTTAACAAATTAAACATAATTAGATGTTGTATTTTTGCCTCATTAATTTTATATGATTTTTTGAAAATGGCTCATTTCAACCATTAAGAAGTCTTGTCCCGAATGTCGTTTCTGTTACATCTCACCATAAATGTTTCATATAAATTCAACTAGAAATTTTTATTTTCCTATAGCTAAAGGAAATTTATTATTTTGCTTAAAATTTAAAGCAATAAAATTTTATTGATATGTACATATGTGTGTAGATAGATAGACAGATTAAGCTTTCCAAGAATAGCAGTACAGATCAATAGTAACTTGAAATTCAGTAATAAAATGTTTAACAAACTCAAGTATTGTAAAATTAATATGTATATATATTTACTTACTCTTAGCTTAAAAGAAATGTTGACTTCTGATTTAAAAATTTATTCTTTTAGAGTTTTCCACCCCTCCTGCCAAATAATTTCACTGTATATTTAATTTGCTGCACTAGATTGCTTTCTGCATTTTTAATTTTTCTTTTTACTTACTGTTGTAACATTTATAAAATTTAATTCTTTATATAACTATAGTTCTTAGGGAAATAATAAAAGCATAATTTTTTTCATTAATTAAAAGGCATGTAAAGAGAAAATGTGTTCAATTCGTTTTAATTCCATTACATCAAAAGAATGAAGCCGTGCAGAGTGCCCTTGTGGAGTTGGATGTGTTACTTTGAGAAGAACATTTTCTAATGGCACAGAGCATTCGTCCTTCCTTTTTCTGGATTCTTCTGGCCACTGAAATCCTTTCGCTGGGCCATGGGGATGCACGAATGATACATTTGCATCCATTAGTTCTTGTCATATTCCAGTAATTTGTCCCATCCACCAATTATCTTCATAGATGCATCCAACAGTCTCCCATTTTGAAGTCATCAATAGAGTAGTGCTTTTTCACTTGGAAGGATGTTTCAACTTTTTTAACCTCATGCTTTACTGTACGTCCTAAATATACGTCATTGCCTTTAAATAGCCAATAATGTTTTGACTGAATTCCAACAACCGGTTTTACATTTGCCCAAGCTTTTTTGCCTGATCTGCAAGCTGCAATTGTTTCCTTTTTGAGATCTAAAAGCATGATATTGTTTACAGTATTAGATAGCACAACAAATGAAGTTGCATCTCTAATTGCTTGCACACCCCTTTTGTACTTTCCTGACATCATTAATTGATAGGCTTCTTTTATGCTTCTGGTCATGAATCTCTTTACTTTTTTAATTTTTTCACCATTTTCATCTTTAACAAAAATGACATCCTTTTTGTTAGGACTGTGTTTTGTGCAATCCTTACTGTCATCCAAATAATATGACAGTGCAATGCTAGTGGCTTCTTCTGATAAAGGGTGTCCATTGTAAGGATCGGCATGCATATAAATATCTTTCTCTTTCCTTAATTTCCTTGATTTATCTATAAGGTATTTAGATACCGTGGGTGATTTTGCTTTTATTTCTGTTTTACTCAGAGATTTTGGTAACAAGGTAAGTAGTTGTAATTTTTCAGTATAATTGCATGCTTGTAGCGCAGTATTGAAGCTATCAAACCACTCGTTGCACAAACAATTTGGTTTTTCTACAGGGCTATCTTTCAAGTCATTAACTCCATACATATCTTCTAATTTACTCACTGCTGAAACACCCAGTGTTTCTTCTAATTCTATCTTTTTCCTTTTCATCTAACTTGCCCTTCTCTCTGGTCTGACATGTGAAGGAGTTTTAAATGGTGATATATTAGCATCAAAGGTCTGAATATTTTTGTTTATAGTATCTATAAACTCATCAGCAGGGATGAAAGAATGCTCAGATGCTTCTTCATTTTTTTCATGTTCTTCAGAAATGTGCAGACATTGTCTTTTATAAAATGCTACACAGCTATAACACAAATTATCTTTCTTTGCAGAAATATTTGGGCCTACAATCTTTTGAATATTATCAACTAAATCTTAAACATTAGAAAATATTCTAGTATTAGTTTTATACACTGCTTTCTTATGTCTTTTAAAATAGTCAACACATTTAATTCTTTCAGAACTGTGATACTCTGGCATTATTAGATATTAAAATAATTATATGACACTAAATAATATTTACAAGAATAGTAATCAATATATTTAGAGATATATACTACAAAAACACACTAAATGAACTGCAGAATTGCTAATGAAAAAAAAAAAACTATAATCTATAAATGAGAGATAATCTTACTCATCCTTGAAAAAAAAAAAAAAAAAAAAAAAAAAAAAAAATAGAACTGATATCTTATAAAACTGCAAAGTTGTTCTCAGAAAATTAACAGTTTTGCAAAACAGTGTTCAAAATTGATACTATATTTGAAAGTTATTTACAAAGCAAATATCTACATTGTATATGCATGTTTATATTTTAGAGAGCATGTGTTAGGGTTTTAGATTGAATTCTATCTGCTTAGCGTATAGGGCTTACATAATGTTTAAACTATAAATTAAAATTGATTTTGATTATTTTGCTAATAATTTAATTTTCAACATTTTCACCAGCGCAACTACTGGAAACATATAATAATATGAAGGGTCCACCGGAAGAACGATGAGAGTCCACTTTCCATCAATGTTGAGGTTTCTACTGCATTCTGTTGTTCATTAGTGGCACTATTAATATCCGAACCCATAAGGGGAAAAAATAGCCCAAAAATACAGTTTACATGGGGAAGAATGGTGAAAGTCCCATTCGCCTTTCGTTTTTTGGAAAATGAGCTGTATTGGACTCTCATCTTTCTTCCCGTGGACCCTTCATTTATTAATGAATAAAAATTTATTGCCTTAATTTCTAAGCAAAATTAAATAAATAAAATAAAATAAAGATTTTCCTTTAGCTATAGAAAAATCGAAATTTCTAGTTGAATTCATATGAAACATTTACAGTGAGATGTAACAGAAACGACATTCAGGACAAGACTTCTTAATGGTTGAAATGAGCCATTTTCAAAAAATCATATAAAATTAATGAGGCAAAAATACAACATCTAATTATGTTTAATTTGTTAAGCATGCATGAGACATCAAATGTGTAAATTTCGAGATTTTTAAAAAATGTTGTTTTTGTGCTGTTGCCACCCGAAGTTTGAATTTTTTGAAAATTTGGACTTTTCAAAGCTGAATGTCCCAAAATGTGGGCAGTCTAAAATTAAAAAAAAATTACTTTAATAGTGCCTTAAGAGTAGTTTTGATTGGCACCTTTACTTTTGTAAAAAAGAAAAAAATTAATAGGAAAAAAAAATCTTAAAAATTGAAAAATTGCAGTTTTGTAGGGTAAATAAACATTTTTTTTCATATAAAATTTGCAATCAGGTATTTTTTAAAAATATAAAATAGTAAAGGGTAACTCAATAGCTAAAAGATAAAAAAAAATTAAGTGAATAGATGAAATAACTTTGAAGTTACAGCAGTTTAACTGTTGAACGATCTCCGTATCTTCTAAAAATACCCGATTTTAAGCCAAATTTGAAACTGCTGTAGCAGAAGAAAAAAATTTTTTTGGAAAAAATCCTTTTGGCATATTTCATGTCTCCAACAGTCGTAACTACTATAATTTTTTCAAAGAAATCTATGATGGTGACCTGACATACCCTGCCTGACTTGAGATGGAATAACTCTTAATGTAAGTTCTGTGGTCCTGAATACGGTATATACCAGTGATGAATTGAAATGCAAAAAACATAATTTGTATTAGCTGTATAAAGCTTTTACTTTTTAAATTAGCCCCTTCCAAAAAATTTACTTTTATCCTTCACTGGCTGTATCACAACGTAATGTTGTTTTTTCACATTAAATTCAAATAAATAAATATCTACAAGTTTTTAATGATAAAACAGTTGTACCTAAACAAAGAATTCAAATTTGCAAGAATTTCATTTATAACCCTATTTTACTTTTAAAAAAGGTGTGTGAAAAAATGGGATGTCAAATTAAAAAATGCCCTAGAATTATTTTTTTATATATTTGTGTGGTTGCATATAAGTCACGGCAACCACAGCAAAAGCCGTAATATTATCTCATATTTATAGCCATGAAGATCAATAGTTCTCATGGCGAGTGTAATTGAGAATATTTAAAACTTGCTATATTGCTTGAGTGTTTCTTTCGATTTGAGATAAATTTTAAAGTTACGTATGAAATTTCAGAATGCTGAACTATAAGAAAAGTAAAGCATTTTTATTCTTCTCATAGCATTATTGATTTAATTGTTCTCAAGCAGAAAATTTTTCACTGTAATTAACCATTATTAAGGAAATTTAAGATTTTGTTCTGAGCTGAATAGTTTTCGCTGTCAGCTTATAAAAGCTGCAGCATTTTATTCTGCCAGTTTCAAAATTTTATTTTGAGCACTGTTGCGAGATATATAAAAATAACATTTTTGTCTCCTGCCCCCGTAGGTTACAAATTTTAGAAAATCCTCTTTTATTGAGCATCATTGTTGCAAAACCCATATAAATGCCAAATTTCATGTTATCAGCTTCAGTAGTTTGGTTAGCTAAAATATTAACTTATGAAAAAAATGACATTGTCCTCCTAATATTTCTTCTGTCGTCAGTGAAGTGTGATGAAAACTTCTAAACATTCAAAAATGGTTTTTGTTTATGAGCATTTTTTAAAAAAATATGAATATATATGTATGTAAAATAGAAGACCCGAAATCCGCAAGGTTTTAAAATTTGTACCGACTGTTGAGTGTAAACAATGAAATCTGCTCTGCGAGCTGCAAGTTCAGAAAACTGCAGTACAACTACAGAATAAAACTATATAAGCAATTCCCACTGAAGAAAATGGTATTTTAGAATTTGTGATGGTAATATTGATTACCTTCAGATGACTGATAGTGACAAAATGGATACTGATTTTTTGTTACAAGATTCAGACTGTACTACAGTAACAGCTCTAAGGATGACCCAATGATTGATAAAGTAACTTTGGATGAAGGTTTGCCACCGAGAGAAATATATCTGATTTGTAGAGAGCGAAGTAGTGTTAGCAAACAAAAAATAAAGGTAGTACATAAAAGAAAATCGAAAACTATAATTAAAATGTTCCAAACTCTTAAACTACTATTCACAAAAGTTTAACAGGTTTAAATATTTTATACATAATCTTATAATTTTGTATATAGTATTTTTCCTTTGTATTTTTATGTTATGATTCTGATTATAATATGAGTAATATTCTTTTCTTTCCTTGTTTTATATAGTATTTTATTATTATTTTCTGAGTGAGAATAGAAGGAAATAGTTTTGCCAAAAGTACAATAAAAATTATGCACTTCTGTTTCAAGCAATTTCTTGTATTCAGAAAGATGCCACATTGATGACCTGATTAACGAAATCAGAACTGCATCGAATGGGTTTCGGTTCTCTTTTCAAAAATGATACGCACGAAAACCATAACAATATCATAGGGAATATCACAGGCCATATGGCATTATTTTTTAAACCAATAATTATACTTTTGTATTATTATCATGCTTTCAAAGTTCCGATTCTGTGCTCGACCTCTCGGTTTTGATTCGTATCAAATCGAAATCGTAACCCGCTACCTATAACCGATCGACCTCTTTTACCGTGTCCGCTGAGTGTTCACTTTGGCCGACACTTTCGACACAGATCAGTTACGTTTGCTGGTGTCCAAATGATATCTGCGCTATCTGGCTTAAGATATAGTTCAGTTATCGAACTGTGAGTCGTGTGTTTGCTGGGTTTATTTTTAACATGCGAAGTACTAACGCAGTGTTAAATTTTCTTGCTATTTTATTGGACAGGCAATTTGTTCACTTTCTACTGTTTACACCAAAGAGAAGTTCTTGTCTCACCGAACATTTAATGACTTCATCCGAACACTATAACACTGATAATTTTTTGGAAAGTCTTTTCTGTAGTATGTAGTTTCATTCATTTTATATTTAGTTAGTGTTTATAAGTTTATACAGGGTGGGGTCAATAAAAGTGGCCCAGAGAATGAGTTCCAGGTTACAAAGAATCAGAGCAAAGGAAAGGAAATGCTACACAGTTCACTAACTTGCCTGTAAGAGATGTTGAAAATGGCCTTCAGTCATCTCTTGGCCCTTTTGAGCCCTCGTAACAACTAGACTGAGGTCCGTCTGGTCTCAGGACTAGCTGGCAACCCAGGTCATCTGATCTGTCTATGTGTAATTACTTTTTGTAGTGAACCCTCAAATCTAAGGTATATTGCAACAACCCTCACAGTCATCAAGATCTGCAGCAGAACATTTCTGATGATATTGCAGCCATTCCTGCATTCCAGCTTCAGTCTTGCTGACCAGGTCACAAAAGTATCAAGAGACATGTCCCCTATCCTTTATAAATTTTGAATAAACAATTAACTATTAATTAATTAGAAATTAATATTATGTATTAATTCTATTAATCATCTTATTTTATAATTTTCTTTGAATTTGAGAGGTTGTGACACATCCACTTTGTGTTCAAATAACGTTTGCTGCTTATTAAAATCAGTTTAGCTCGGAATGAATTTGATTCTGTTAAGTGGCAGGTAAGGTAGTTTCTAAACAAAAGAAGAAGATTGTAACATAGCAAGTAAAGGAAATGATCCTTATTAAGATTTCCTTATTAGTCTCGACATTTTCAAAGGTCAACTGATCAAACCAATCTCTTATTGTAGAAAAATTTTATTTTAGTTCAATTATCTTTTATTTTAGTTCATTAAGTGTGCATGTGATAAAGTGCCTTTTGAAATTACTTAAATGTACCTTTAGGTTTTATTTTTAGTCTTTTTTTTTCTTATGACGTTAAATCAGTATACAGTAACTCTCTGAAATCTGCACAACTTGAGACCAATGGCTTCACAAATTATAGAATTTTGTGGATTATAGAGCATTGCTTTGTTTACATATTCCCTTACTTTAATTATAAAGCAATATAATATTATTAATGAGTAAATTAAAGGTAAAAACTTATTATACTCTCACAGTAGAATGATTTGTTTTATTTAGTTCTTTGCTGTGAAAGTAATTAAATTTTATAGATTAAAGAATAAACCTGGTGTGCATTATGAATTGCATTAGTATAGTGTTTATGAATACGAAAAGAAAGGTATGCCTTTTACATTTTGTTTCTATAAACCTTTTGCAATCTTATTCTCAGAAATAGTTAATAATTCCACAGTTTTCTTTCTAAATTAACTATAATTATAAAAATGACTTTCAACTCTAACAACACCATTTAAATTTCTATTCCATCTTCATTGCTATTTCATCAATATAATTTCTATTTCACCTTCATTTGAAAAACAACCCTGTGCTACACACTTCATCCATTTAGCTTTCAGTTTGAATCAAAGCATAAACTGCTGAATTTGAACTTAAAATTTTCTATAGTTCATCTTCCCTTAAAAATCAATTTCATGCAGAATATCGCTGTGGCAATACATTAATCTTCTAAACTTGAATCTGAACATTAACTAAATTATAAACTAGAGCAATAACCAAAAATCTCAACAAACAAACAAAATGCAACACTCCTGGACAAAATAATATTTTGCCCAGGACTTTCTTTTTCCAGGGATTTTTACTACTCGGTATAGGATACTGTGGATCAAAAATGGCAATATTTCTGCAACTCATTTTGACATAATGCATACAAGGAATCAAAATAAGTTGCAGCAACCAAGGGAAATGCTGCGAGATTATTCCGAATAGCCATAGTGATTAACAGCTCTTACAGCAATTTTAGCTGTGAATATATAAAACTTTAAATACATTCATGGAGTTTTTTTCTGTCTATGTATTTTAAAGTTAGATAGGAAATTGCAGAATGCTTACAAGAAAAGTGAAGCTTTTACAGTTGAAACCTCGTTAAGACAAAGTTGAAGGATAACAAAAATTTTTCATACTAACAAAAATGAGTGTTAACCAATAAAACAGCAAAAGACCAGATATGATTTGGTACTGTTTTCCTTCATCTAAAAAGAGATTTCCTGTTGAGCATTTTAATCTTAACAAGGTCCGACTGTATAAATATTTTCTTTCCTTTGTGTCATTGTGTTATTGATTGAATTTTTTTAAAAATTAAGCCAAAAAACTGCAAGTACAATTTTCTATTATTGCAAAAATTTGGAAATTTTACTGAGAGCTAAATACTTTTTGCTGCCAGCCTATAAAAGCGCAGCATTTTTATTGCTGCCAGTTTAAAAATCTTATTTTGAGCTTTGATACATGCATATTACTATTTTTTAAATTCCTTCTTACATTTATGTTTTTTATTGAATTTCAAATTCTGTTATCTTCTTAGTGCTTTCTTGTGCCAAAACCATACCATCCATCTAAGCAGGCTCCAGTAAGTCCAGCTGAAAAAGATTGTTTATGCAGAACTCATTATCCTGATGCCGAAAGTAAAGATTCATAATTGTGACTGTGTAAAACCTGTGATAAAACTTTTCAAGGTTAAAAATCAGTTTAAACTATTTAGCTGCCTGGCACTTTTCCTTATGATTAGAAATGTTTTAGAGTCATAAAATTTGTGTCTTTAAAAAAATTTGTTAAACGTTCATTATAATGCTTTAATTCAAGAATTTGACTTCACTAGTTGTGTGTTAAATTTTCTTACAAATGTTGATTTTTCTTTTGATATTTTTTAACATTATATTTTAAAGGAATGTGAAAATTCATTTTTGATATTTGTTATAAAATTGAGTTTTAAATTATGTTTTATGCTTATTAATTTTGTAAAAAGTTATCAGGCAGTCCATTAGATAATTACAGAATGACAAATAGTTTTCATTAAAAATGTTTTTAAACCGTGCTTTAATTAATTTTTGTAATTCCAGAATGTAATCTTTTATTTCATAAAAACATGATTAATGTACCAAAAACTGGCAGACTTATGAATAATTTTCAGCCTAATTTTCAGTGGTGTAGCAATACAACATAGTTAGACGACATAGTTAGTAGTGGGCAAGGGAATGCTGAATTGATTTAATCATTATAAAATAGCTTATCTCATTATCAAAATATTTTATGTAAAATAAACACATTATATGTTTCATTAAAAAGGAATTTAATTGTACGTTAAAGATAAGTGTTGTATATACTTGTATATATATATATATATATATATATATATAATATTGTAAGATCACAAAGTACATCTAAATGGAGGACTTTTAAGGGGGATTTGATCTGACTGCTATTTATTGGTAGCCAAAATTATGTCTGAGTGTACTTGTACATTTTAATTTATTATTAACGCTGAACAATTTTTTTCATATTATAAGTTGTGTAAGGTTATAAAATTTGGAGTAATCTTTTCCTGTATATTAGTCATTTTGGAAGTCCTACAATAACCTCTTAAGATTTTAAAAATAGATAACTTTTTCCTTGACATACTTTTAGATTACTTATTACAGCTTAAAGCATATAAAGTTGCATCTTTATAAATTATATACATAAAGGTTTTTAATGGCTTATTCTTTATCTTAAGATCAATTTAAAAATAAAAAAGCCACTTCTTTATAAGTACACATAATGAATAGCAAATTTTACAGTTTTACCTTAAAGAACTTTATACATTAGGTCAATTCTTTGTCTTTTCTTTACAGCAAACTCGTCCATACATCTTTCAAGAAACACAGGATTACTGGATAGTTCTCTAAGTAATTCTTCTATCACTAATCAGCTGAACTTACTCAGATGGTTGTTGCTAATAGGGTTTTTTGATTTGAATTAAGGAATGAATGTTTATTACTAAGAAATGTCTTAAACATTTTAGCGAACTCATACTTCTTTCACTACTTGCTGTTGTTACTGGTAAAGTGAGAACTAAGTGAAGCAGTTCGATTACCTCTTCGTATACGTCATCCAAACCATTTGCTACTAAATATTTCAACAAATGTATGGGCTGAAGAGCTTGTTTTCATGAGCATAGATGTTAATTAGTGCATTCTGTAGCTTATCTTTTGCAAAAAATCAAAATTTTTAAGCAAATTACTTAGAACCATGACAGGGTAGATTTTGTTAAAATCCTTGAAATTTTTATCATTTACAAGTTCAGTGAACTTTAAACTTGGAAAAATTTTCAATCGATCTTTCATTTTCACAATTTGTGAATCAATTAACTTATAGCATACTTGGGTCAAACTCATTTTTGCATCAAAACTGCATCTTTACTTTAGAAGAAATGTTTGAGAGGAAATTTCTACAGAAAATCTCTAATATCTTCATCTGACACTGTGTCCACTTGAGCCATTTATTCTCTGAGAAAAACAAGGACTGCATAAAAGTAAACACGAGACAGCAAAATATAACAGCTAAAACAAAATTACTCCCAGGAACTCTAAATCGCTAAATGTCATTTCACTTGGAAACTTAAGAGTTCTTTCTGGGTCTGCATATGTTCTTCTCGCTGTATGCTGGCATTCCCCCAACACATGCTTCAACTGACTGACATGCACAGTGTCTAAAATCGCTGCTTCCTTTTTCAGGAAACCATACGCTAGATTCCTCCAGTGTCCATCTGCGTGAATTGGGGAAAAACACTGGATGCGGTTTTACGTAAATGGTGCTAACAGTAAATCAATGCTTGAAATTAAAAAAAGGAAATTCAATTTTGATTAAAATATGATAAATATTACAATTGTTATTATTGTGTAATTCTTAAATGTTCTGGGAACGCTGAGTGTACAAGCGTTCCCTCACGCTATGCCACTGATAATTTTTGTTTTTACCTAAAATATTGAAGTCTGGCTATCATTAGTAGTTTATTAGTCTGTACACACCTCTTATAATGACAAAACTTTCTTTAAAGCTATTTCCATGTAAACATTAATTTTATTTTTCATATCCTTTAATGCATTTAAAAAGCAACATGTTGCAGTGAACCTAAGACCCTAACCTCGACACATCTCTATTATTAGTCTTTAAAAAAAGCTTCATGTATATTGAGTGTACTATTATTTGTAGCTGAAATATATTTGAAATATCAGTAGTGTTCATTGTAGAAACATACTCGGGAAGCCGAAAATCACCTAACATCAATGAATTATTACTTATTTGTCATATAATAGATACTTTACAAATATTTTTCAAAACTGAAAGTGAGCGACTTTTACATCTATATTTAAATGTAACTGGTACAGCATTATGAGAATTTTTGATGGAGTGGAACTTGTTCCTTCTATCATTTGTCCTTCCACATGTCAAATCTTGTTTTCAGTGTCAGGCCATTTCCAGCCATTAGGTCCAATCATCCTCATTAAAGTAACTTGGTTTTCTGTTCCTGTTTTTTTCATTCTTTCCACTTAAATCTGTATTTTGTCCAGGAAAATATTCTCCTTTATAATTGATAATCACAGCATCATTTGTTTCTAATTTCTGACCTTCTATGTCTGAAAAGGTTTCCATATAAAAATATCTGTCCGAGTCAATGATTGCTGGATTATCTGTTCTGATATATCTGATTTTTCACTGATGATTAAATGTATTTTTAAGGACTTGAAAGAATTTTTCTTACCTTTATTTAACAGTCAATTTTTATGAGACACTAATTCTTCCTTCTCTCTTTTTTCTTCTTGTCTATGTTTTCCTATTAATTGCCCTTTTCCTGTCAGCATGTTCCTGCTCCAGTTTTGAAGTAACATCAGAAGGAATTTTTTCATATAGGTCCATATACTCAGGGATTGACAAAGTTGTAAAATCTTATAAAATGGAGCCACATATATATTGAATTACTTTCTTGATTTGAATGTGAATACTGCAAAACCCTTGGGGGGGGGAATAATAAAAATAAAAATTCAAGTGTAAATCAAATTTATCACAATCGTTTCGTATATATTGTTATTCGTGAAAAGATATTGTGTAATATGCTATATTTCTTTCGAACTGTGCATTTTATGAAAAAATAATGAACTAACCAAGCAAAAATTAAAAATTTGACTTGCATTTAATACCTTTTCTGAGTGTACATGTGCATAAACAATTTATAATTTTATAAATGAGTGGCTATTTCCTTAAATGATTTGGCATAGGATGTGCATAACCAGAGATATTACCCAATTATTGTTTCAAAGCCTGAAAGACCCATTTGCCTTATTTTAAAAAAGATAATTGATTTTTTTAAATAGTAAGAAACAGAGGATTAAAAAAGGCTAACCTGAAATTAATTAATTAAAATAGTATTTATTTAAATGCAAGCATGGGATGTCCCTTGAAATTGTAAGCATCTTTTCTTACACAGTGGAATGAACAAACATTCCCCTGTGTCTTGTTGAGGTGTTAAAAACACATCTCTGAACTTTACACTGCTACACTTAGCTATTTAATAAAAGAAAGAAATCATGCGTTTTAAGAAAATGCATTTTGAAATTAAACTTACAAACTGCGAAAATAGCTATACAATTAAAAGAAAAGCAGTAAATAAAATTTCTTATCTCTGAATACTCCTTAAAATTCAGAGCTCTCAAATCAGAAATAATAAAAAATCTGTAAGTTCAATTAGACATTTTTTTAAAAACTACAGCACACGTATTCTGTGTTCTTGTGTAATAGTAGCAGTCAGACTTATTAGAACAATTCAGTTTATGACAAACAAAATGCTATTTGTATATAATAATTATTTGTAGTAACAATAACTTTAATTTACGTACTAGCAATGTCTTTGAGTTTTTGCTTTGAAATATGATCTGTCCATGAACTTCCTTTAAAGGTTGTCCCTTTAAATTAATGATCATACAATTATTCAAGTGATGTTGTCCTAACTTTGAACAAAGTTTGTTTGACTTTGTTCAAAGTTATGTTCATTGTACTAAAACAGCTGTCACAGCAAGATGTTGATATGTTAAGAAGTTGATGCGATTGAAAGAAGCTTCGTTAAATAATGGAATCTATCCCTCATTTGGCAATACCTTTGAAATAAGAATGAAATATAACTCCCCTAGCCCCCCCCCCCAAAAAAAAAGAAAAAAAATCTCAATTTATACCACTCATTCGATGTTGTTGTGATGTCATTTTCATTGATATCGAGAAAAAGGGCAAAATGTTTTAAATGGAATGGCTTCTCCAAAATTTTGTAGATCTCTTCTGTAGTAGAATTCAGGCCAACTTAAAATATCAAATATGTTTATTGCAGCTATTATTTCATTCTCATTATTTACAAGTATTTCTTTTAGGTAATTAACATCTGCTTCAATTAAGTTTATCGGATCAACAGACATTTTTCTGTCCCTTACCACCAATAGTTGACTATCTTGAAACATTCCACTTAATGAGATTTCATCCAGAAATTTCATATCCAGCTGGAGTGCTTTTCAGATCTTCTAAACTATTCAGGGCTCTTTGAAAATGAACCTTAGTTTGACTAAGTAAGAAGCTGAAACTTTGAAAGACTAAGGAAAGACATTTAAAAATGAATAATCATACAAAACGTGCATAGTTGTGATAATCCTGAAATCTTTGATCTTTTTTAGAAGGCTCCATTACTATCAGCACCCTTTGCCTGTGTGGAATTTCCTAAGTGAGTAATTTGCACCTTTCAGTCTCTAATGACTGCCATTATTGTTCCAACTTTTAACTAGCAACACATCTTATCTTGTGCAAATACTCCAGTTTAACAAATTCGTGTCCTATGACCTCTGAAACGTGCTCCAGTTCTCTTAAATGTTTTGAAGAATTCATATATAAATTTATGCAGGCTAGTAAGATATGAATCTAAGCCATCCATTTTCACTTTTTTATTAGATTGCAGAACACTCTGTTGTAATTTATGGGCAGCACATTGAACTGCTACTAAATGATTTAACTGATGGGATAATTGATAGGATTGATTAACCCATTTATGCCTAGTGTCCCTTTTTTGGGCCGGCATTTTCACTATCAGTCGAAAGCGTTATTTATTTTTCCTAGCCTCTATTCACGAGTATTGAAACTCAACTCCACAAAATATTTGAACATGACCAAGTTGAATGTATGTTGACATTTCAATTTTTACACATAATGATTTTAAAAGAAGTCACCCTTTGTTCAAGAAGTTGACACCAGAAATTTATCTATTATTGCTGGTATTAGGAAAAATAAAAGAAAGTCACAAAAATATCTGGTCACAAATTTCTTAACTGATGAGATGACAAGGTGCCTCACAAGGTGCGTTTACAGAAAATGTGTAGTTATTAATATAAAATCTTTTGCCAGCAAAGCTAGTTTTAACTTTTCTTAATACCTTTTATATTTGTATGCAAGAAAAAAATCCCCATTCCCTCCTACAAATTGCTAGGAATTCAAAATATCGGCACACTGTGCAAATATACTGGATTTTTCCCAAGAATGTTAGAAGTGTGGTATTTTTTTATTTTTTTTCTGTCTGTTATGTTATAAGAGTGATGGGTATCTATTTACTCTCATACCTGTGAAGATAAGAATTTTAAAAAACGACACCGGTAACAGACTTGCATAGATCTGTATCTAAAATATAAAAGTTCATTTAAGAATAATTTGATATGTGAGCTGTTACTTTGTCTAGATCTCACATCCACATTTTTGTGTTTCGAATTTATGTATAATTTAAATTCTATTTTTATGTATTAAAACTATATATTTTCAAATATAGGTTTTGGAAAGGCTTCCTGAGTGTGTTAAGCAGCAAAAAATCCGTTACTTTTTTAGTTCTGGATATAACTTGCTGAAGAAACTTTCAGAAGTGCAAGCAGATATTATACATAACAGATTACATATTATTGTAAGAGATATAGGAAATGATGATAAAAATTTATGGGCTGTATTTGATTGTCATCCAACTTTTAGCTTATGACTGTATAAAATATGACTTTTAGTAACTATTTTTACATGTATGTATGATAATGATATTACTAATTCTTGTAAAATTTTGAAAATAATTGAAATGTTCTTGAACAAAAGTAAGTGAATAAAACAGTGGCGGATGCAGAATTTTTGCAGGGGAGAGGTTGATTTGACCTAAACAAGAAGTACAGTAAAGAAAAATATTGCCTTTAAACAGTATCTTTTTTGTTTCTTTGTATGTGTGCGTTTAAGGGACTGAAGATGTTTAGCACCTCCCCTGGATCTTCCACTGTATTTAGAGTGAAAATATCAGTATTATGTTAATTTATATACACTTTATACAATTGATTTGACTCAAAATATTGAGTATATATTAGTATTATTACTGTATTGAACAGCTACGAATGAAATTACAGTTTTAGTGAGTATGATCCTATTTGTTCTAATTGACCCATTGTTGTTAAAAGGGTCAAATGACCAACTAGTTCTTTTGAATGATATTTTTGTGGTCTATTGAAAAGGAAAATATGAGACTGGTTTCATCATAAAAGTTTTGAAACAAGAATTTTATTAATTGTGGAAAATCTGTTTGAATGATCCTCGAGAGCCTTACAATTAAAAATGTTGAACAAATTTTTATGCAAGTACAATTTTGCAGTATTTTGTTATAATGATGGCTACTGTTAATGATTATTCAATTATTAAAATTAGAAAAACTCAAAAATGTAAATTTCCGATTTTAATTTCATTTTAAATTTCATCTTTGGTTGTTTTATTTTATACCAGTGTTGTGTGGCAGATATTGTTTACGAAGGTAGGTAGGTGTCATGATTTCATGTTTCAAGCCAAGTAGATGCTGTGCGGATTTTATATTATGCTAAGCCAGGTTCTGTGTTATATAATTTTACAATATCATTCCAGTTTACATTGGCAATTTTTTAATTCATGACCATCTGGGCAATCACATCAACAAGTTAGATTTCAGAAAACTTAATTAGATTTTATTGTTTGCTGATATCTTGTGGAGATCAGTAAAACTTTAATAAAATTAATTAGTTTAAATGATTTTAAAACTCTTTTTAAATATTTAATGATTATATGGAAAATTACAGAATTTACTATCTATTTAAAAATTTATTTTAGTTTAACTTTTAAAATAAGTTTTATGTGTTTTAATAGATTATACATTTTTTAGTAACATTTTAGGCTAACCCTTAATTATTTAAAACCTTTTTTATGTTAGTTTGTTCAGATGGTAATAATAGTAAAGCTAATATTAAATGCATTGTTACACGCATTTATTAAAGAAAACAGTTGAACAGTTTATTAATTTTATCCTTTTTTTCAACACAGGTTTTTCATGGATAAAATAGCAAACGTGGCATTACCCTCTGTCATGTCACAAATCAAACTATGTACTAACTCACAAAATGAAATGAGAATGCGAATTTTTTTATGTTTTTTATATTAGTATGTATATATTTTATCCCATCATGTTGTTTCTGCTGTTTTTACCTATTTGATTTTTTTGGCTACATGTTTCCATGACTTAATGAGTAGTACAATGATAGTGTTTTGTAGCATGGATGCCCCTATAACTGTTTGGAGAAGGGAAAGGGCAAGTCAGGGCTCCTGTCTCGGAAAGAAACCACGTGTTAGTGTTGAGCCACTAATATGGTATAGCAATAGGTGAATCATTATGGTAAAATATAGCTGGGGGTGAGGTACCATGGTCTTCTGTACACATAGGAATGGGCGTTCATCTTTCCCAACATTGCTCTAAGCATTATGTATGCATGTTATTTATTTTCTATTATTATTTACAGCTAAACAGTACTTTTGAAGTCCTTTGTGTAATTTATTGTTAGTAAATTAAGAATTAAGATCTCAATTTTTGATCTCTTCAGATACTGTACAGAAACTGGAGGAACAGAAAATTGAAAATCAGTATTTAAAACAACAGGAAATGAATGAGCTGGCTTTGATCTTCATGAAGCCCTATAAACTGGCACCATCGAGTGCTGCTCTCTTTCAGATAAATTCACTGTGGGACCCAGGCAATTCACTTTTAAGATCCTGTTACTTGTTCCCACATTTTATATAAAATTATAATGTATTCAGAAATAAATGAAATATTTTAAGATTAGTTTCGTAGCTTTTTCAATTTTATATAAAAAAACCTGCCTTGTAAAAATAACAACATTCATGATTGGATGTACAGAAAGCTTTTATAACTGGAACTTAAGGGTAGCAGGACACCTTGTTATAACTGTGATTTTTTTTTTTTTTTTTTTTTTGAGCCCATATGAATGAAATCTTTTTTTCTTCTTCTTTTTTGAGTGGCTAAAATCATTGGTTTGTCTTAAAAGCTGTTCAAAAGTCCTGTGGTGTTTGTAGTTTTTTTTTTCTTTTCTTGTGAAGGAACAACATGTTTCAATTACAGCAAGATCATGCCTCTGTCTCTTTTTTTCTTACATCAGTTGCCACTCACAAAAACATAATGAATTTTACTGATAAATATAAAATTCCAACTGCCAGAATGTGCTCTCTTTTCAATTTGGTGAGCTTTGTAAGTGCACTTAAAAAAATGAAAACTGTTGATATTTTGTAGAAAAATTTGTGTATTTGGAATGTTTGTTTTTATGCATGCATGTTAAATAATGCTATATAGGTATTAGTTTTTGCTAGACTGGATTTTTTATAGTCATTTTTTTATAGTTGAAAAATACTTGCTTGTTTCTATTTTTGTAATTTTTTCATTCATGCTATTTTGCTTGACTAGTCTTTGTATTCTGTAATATTTTTGTACTTAAATGTTTAAATACAGGTTATAGAATTATGATATAAATTCTAAATTCATATGATATGCATGCGAATAACCTTTTATGTATTTTAAAGCAGCTTAAAAAAATGCTCTTTCACCTGTATTGGAGGTTTTATCTCCTTTAGTCACTATCACTACTAGTCAAATTGTCATAGCATGTCAAGTACACGAAGAACAGTTCTGATAGTAAAAATTTCTGTGAACTAACTATGATTAAAAAAAAAATTACAGCAACAAGTTTATCTGTAATGTTTAATAAACTCCGAATGTTAGTGAATGAATAAATGTTCTAAATAGAAATAATTTTCTGACAAATATAACTTTTACAGATTGAATTAATTAAAAGAAAATTTTATTTTAAAATAAAATTTGAGAAAGATATCAATATCTATTACTCAGGATTATAAATTCTGAAGAGCTTGAATTTTACTATCTACAGTAGTACAAAAATTTCCAGTTTAACTATGTAATTTTGCATTTTAATCTTTAAATTGTCACATTAATAACACATCAAATAATTTTTTTAAATGCATATCACTCTAAAATGATTGAGAAAAGTTTAAAAACAATATTGTTGTTAGTGAAATTTGTTAATTGTTTTCATTTAGTTACACCAATAATTGGATGCTTCTTCTAAAATTAGATTGAAAATTAAAAATTGTAATGCAAAGTATGAATTATCACCATTGCGCACATGGAGGTTCAGTGATTGTTTGAAAAAATACAAAATATTTCCTCTTCACCAAGAAGAATCATAAAAATCACAATCAGTGTAAATGTACAGTGATTAGCTACAAGATTATGCTAATAGAGTTTTTATATTCAAAAACATTTTGCATTTTAATATGTAATTTGTTTATTTTTAAAAAATCTATATATATATATATATATATTTATGTGTACTCTAAATATGTGTTGCATTTTGAGATACAAAATACTTTTTTTAATATTTTGTAAAATTTTAAAAATACTTTAGTATTATCTTTTATTATTGCGCATACTCATGCCACCACTCTCTTCATGTTGATATTTTTAAGTATGATTTTTTGCTAATACTTTGTTCATGACGTATGATAGAATATCTATTGCATTTTTCTTGCATTAAGAACTAATAAAATTTCGTGTATGGATGTTTAAATTTTCTGTGTTTATTAATTTTGCAATAAAGATATTTTACTTTCAACTGCATATTATATTTTGTACTTATTTTTACGTTTTATTCATCTCACGTGAATATATATTGTTAAATGCTTAGAAATTACTTAAGTACAACGCATGTAGATAACTCCATGTTCATTAAAATTTTTCGCAATAACTTCAGTGATTAAGACATAAATTAAAAATCGAAAATCAGTTCATTTTAGATGTATTTACAATAACACGAGAGCACTCGGAACGTTCATCCAATCAGCTTAACAGCAGTGGCTCAAGTTCTCGAACTCATTAAACGATTCAATAAAGGGAAGTAAAGTATTACATGTAGCAGATGCATTGATATTCTGAAAAGAAAGTGGGCAGTGCCTTACGTGCAATGAAAGTTTAATGTTCAGTGTATTACAGATATACCTTACATTCAATGATCATGACATAGCATAAGCATATGAGAGGGATGTATTACTAACATGCGCCCAATGCCATGCAATAGAGTGTGAAAATAATGAATAGAGTATATAAATGCAGTCTAACTTTGATTTCTTAAAGTCAAAGGGATACCAGAAAAATTGAGATTATCTAGATCAGGGTTTCTTAAACTTTTTGGTGGGGGGACCCCACAATATTTATAAAATTTTGTGGGACTCCATAAGTATTACGCAAATCCGATGTATGCGTGAGTTAAACAGTTTCTTCATGTGTACTCTGATATACTATTACAACTTCGGGTCTTTAATTTTAAGACATAGCACAATGTGGAAATTTTAAGTAGGTGACTAACTTATTATAAAAATGAATTCAATTACTTGGGTCAACTCAAACATTCACTATAGTCTGTCCATTGAGTGTAGTCACTACTGAGAAAACCCATTTACTTCAGTGCATATGCGAGGATTAAGTATCGGCGGAAAGGGTGTGCCTGTTTATTTTTAATTATATTATCAAATCTCGGCAAAATAGTCAACACAGCAAAATGAAGCACTTCTCCAATATTCCTTACATTGGATCTATGCTTTGATTTTATGGTTAAAGACGAAAATGTAAAATGATAATTTAAAGAAGTATCAAAATTGCTAGAATTTTTAGCGACCCCTGCAGCGGATCCTGTGACCCCAAATGGGGTTGCGACCCACTGTTGAGGAAATTCGGATCTAGATAATGAGGTGGAATTTAAAAGGGGGATCCTTTTGTAAGGAAAAACACATTTATTCCGGATAGGAAGTTTAAACTGTAGTGTCATCCACTTCACACTGCAATAGACAGTATTTTTTATAAAAAATTGATCTAAAGAATTAAAAAAGAAAGAGAACATATAACTTCCCTCTGCCTGTTACATACAACATAAACTCAAACAACCTAATACATAATATTGGGTGATGAAATTTGAGTTCAATCGAATGCCCCCTATAGACACTAACACACTTCGAAGAATTTCTGTCCATAGGCATACGTAAAGGAACACTTGTGCTGCCCTGCCAAAACACCAAGTCCTATACAGCAGCCCTTTAAGCAAGATCTATGCATGTTCCATACATGTTGTTCTAGTCCCTTTAGCAAGATCTATACATGTTGTGTTAAAGGTGACCTATAAGATACATACCCAATTTGAACGTCTTCGAATGCACCCTTTAGATACTATCTCAGTTTAAGTGATTTGCGTTCATAGGCTGTCATGTGTAAGAATGTTTTTTGCAGTCCCGTGAACAAACTATCCACTCTACATGCACCAAAATCAGATCATGTGACCGTGACCTTTTACAGACATGCCCAATTTGAGTTCCATCGAATGCACCCTTTAAATGCTTGTGCAGTTTCAAGAGTGATCGGCCATTGGTTATCGCATAAAAGAAATCGCTTTCGTAGCCCTGTGAAAAAACTATGTCCTATGCACACCCAAATCAATACCGATCTTGCGACGGTGGTTTGTAATCTATATACGAAATTTGAGTTCAGTCAAATGCACCGTTTAGGAGCTGTCGTGTTCACTCACATACACATACACACGCGAGGAAATATTGTAATCGGGAAAATCTTTGGCATGATTTTGGATAAAAAAAAATCAATTTTGACCCTCACTGAATTGACTTTGAAGAGTTCCTACCCTATGTCTCGACGTAAGCATGTATTTACGTTAAGGTGACCAGATTTTTGTAGTCAGAATCGGGGACATGTCCCCGATTCTGACAACAAAACTGGGGACATTTATAATTAATGCAATAATTAACAGTAATTTAATTGAAAAACAATGCAATAATTAAAAATTGTCCCCAGTTCCATTTTTACATTCTGGGGACAATTTGAAAAACGTCCTGAAAATGGGGACTGTCCCCGGAAAATGGGGACGTTTGGTCACCTTAATTTACGTACGTACTTAAGCATGCACAATCTGTTTTGTCTGGCCGTCCATCCGTTTTGACTCACCTTGTAGAGTGACGTCACACAAATGATTCACAAGAGTGACATCACACAAGTGACCTATAAGAAATGACTAAAAATGAATCAATGGCACAACAGATGACAACTACACGTCCCACAGTCGATAGCAACGTTTAAGATATCAAGATTCCTAGGTCAACTTTTAAGTCCGAGAACTGTACAGATTGGATTGAAATGGAACTGCCCTCACTGAGCCACCCATTAGAGCATTGACTTCTGATCCTGATCGTGAACTGAACTGGATGATTTTGGAGGTTTCTGAAGAAATGGATAATTTAACATATCCGTACCCTTTATAAGCAGTAGAACGCTACGTGAAGGGTACTACCCCAGACTCCAAACTAAGAGTCGACACCGCTCAATTCTGTGCGACAAAAATACTTTCAATTTAAGGAAAAGGGTGAGAAGTGGTTGGAACTCGATAGGCGCCACTTAACAAATTCTTTGTTGGTTTCGCTGAGAACTCCAGCGAAAAACTGCATGGAGAATTTGTAAAGATTTTAGAGAGATCTCAGTGACAAACTGGCAGCCAAAGATAATGTCGCAGGAAGTCCAGATTTCGCACACCCTATATATACAAGGTGTCCCCAAAAGGTTGTAATGGGCTTTCATTCTTTATCTATTAGAGATAAATGGGCAGTGTCAGTTGAAAAAAATGTTCAAAATAAGGTTTCAGCTAGTGAGGTGATGTACCCCATTGGAGTCTTTTATCATACAATGTCGCAGAGATCTCTTTAAAGAAAGAGAATCGCGGACTACACATGATTTTCAATGTAAATGTTTATTGCCATAGTGGGAAAAATAAAGATTTTCTTTCGTCATTTCTATACGACCCCTGAAATGCGATCATTTTACGTGATTTTTTTCCTTTGACAGGCACTGAAATGTGGTTTAAGTCAGCGTTCTATTGATCTTCGTATCTCTGATACTTTTTAACCCTTTGAGGCGCAACCCTTTCCCAATGCTGAAAAAAGGGCAGCCGTTGCCATTGCTCGACTTAACTACCAGCAAGATGGCGAACGATCGAAACGTTCATCGCGTGCCACTGGTCTAGTGACCCTTTCTTGACGCAGCTGGCTGTGCCCGCGCACAGCAGCTATAATATACTACTATAATATACAGCACCCTGTATATTATAGTTATCAGGGGCTCCTTTTCCTCGCGAAGAGAACTAACGAACCTTGGCTAACGAATCGAGCTAAACTTGGTCACTCCACCGTAATGTACAATAAATGGGCCGGTGTTGTATGTATTTCTCCAAACGTGCAATTCTAAAACTTATTGTGTGTAACGTACTATAAAATAAGCTGTGTGAATGGAATTGGCTCGGATGTTTAACGAATAACCTTAAAATACTCCGTTTAGGGAAGGAGATGTCCAGTACCTCGTGGCTGTGTTTATTCCTAGCTATGTGGAGAAACAGGGGGACTTTTAACGGTTGTTTTTGTGATTGTTACACTAGACGTCTTACTACAATGAGCGTTTTTAGGATTGTCTACATTGTAGAACGAACAGTGGAGTCTGTTTTTTGCATGTGTCAATCCAGTGTGTTATAAGAAAAAAGGTAGCGAGAGTTAGGGATGGACGCGAGATGCGAGAATTCTCGCATTGTCTCGCGTTCTCGCATTGTCTCGCGAGACGAGACGCGAGACGAGACAGGCATTTTTTTGCGAGACGAGACGCGAGACGAGAAAGAAAATATTTTGCGGGACGAGACGCGAGACGAGACAGAGTCTTGTCTCGCGCGAGATTTCTCACGAGAATTCTCGCATTTTCTTCCGTCTCGCATAAATACGATCTGAAAAGCGACAATTTGCCTGAAGCCTCTACCGTTTAACTTGCGTCTCCTTCGTTTTCGGTCCTGGTATACTATCAGCACTCTACAATACGCACAAACACGTAACATTTAAAATTAGAACAGACCAGAGATATACAAAACACACAAAGAAGAGGATATAGAAAGAGGCGGAAAAAAAAAGAAAACAGAGAAGAGTTGAAAGAAAAATAATAAGTAAATAGGAAAGCGGTACGGTATGTTCAAATCTGACCACTTTTAGACGGGGCCCGGGGCATTAAGTTTGGGGCCCCCCTTACTATCCCCTTTTTTACGCATTAAGCCCCTTTACTGAGCCCCCCCTTTTTTAAGCATTTTAACCCAGTTTTGACCGCTGTTGTACTCGAAAATTGCATTTCAGTTAACTGTAGTTTTTGTACTTTAATCAAATCGTATTTATCACCCCAAAAAAATATCTCTAACTTGATCTAGTGATAGACAATTAGGTAATACCTATATTATAGAGGAAATTCAGTTTTTTCCCCACAATTACTATTTCAGTACATATGAATTTATAATTTAGATAATCGGGATATATATGGGCCCCCTTTTTCTTCAGGGGCACCGGACTACCGCCCCCCCCTTGCCCTTGTGATTATCGGGTTTCGGGTATATCAGAGAGAGATTAGAAGTAGAGCAACTTGCATTCGCATTGATGCTTAGTCTGAGTAGGTTGAAATATGGTTGAATATCCTTGGTTGAAATATCCTTGTACCGATATTATCCTCAAACTTTCCCGCACGTTGCGGCGAGCGTAGGGGGGGGCGCCCACCCTGGTAACAACTTTCTAGGGGCGGTTAAATCCCTATGTTGGCCTATTTTAAAGAGATTAAAATGACATTTTTTATTCTTATATATGAATATCGGACGGAAAGAAATGCAAGCAATTTTTTTAAAAACTATTTCTCTTTTCGTTTATATTATCATGTTTTCCCATCCTTCGGCTTGCAAAACTTTTATAAATTTTTTCCTCCTTATCATTTTATCTTGCAGTTGGGTTCCTATTCTAAAATTATCTTCGCCTGTTAGATGTCTTTTCATTTAAAAAAAAAAAATCCACACTGGATATACATTAGGGGGATTATGGTTTAATTTTTTTGTAAACAGGGCGAACATAACGACTGTAGTACTATCGCTAAAAATTATTGTGGAAAAGTACAAACGGATAGTCGTCAACAAATTAACTGTTCAGTAATTTAAAATATAAACAAAAAAATAAGACGTCTATTAACCAACTGAGATACTATAATGAAATCTCGTTCTAATCGTTTCCGTTATATGGCAGCACTATGTTTTCTATGGATCCTCTTACTTCAATAGTTGCATAAAAATGCAATAGATGGCAGCAGTAAGACATTGCTATTATGCTATCTTCAGAGAGCCATTCAAGTGGATGGGCTGCTTCTTCGCTGAAGAATCGTTACCACGGACTTCGTAACATAGGCTAACAGGAGAAAGAAGTAGCGTAATGTGAAATTTTCTCTAATGGAAAATAACACTTTTTATCGGCAATTTCTTTTTTGAAGGTAAGGGGAGAAGCAGAAGCCCTTTTCTAGATCCTCTAAACCAGTGCTCCTTTTCGGGTTTTTCAAAGAGCACGCGCCTTACTTGCCTTTTTTAGAACCCACGAGCTGTACCCTTTGTGGCGGCACGAGATCACCTCCGCACACACAACACCCGGCAATTGAAGGCCGGTCGAATGGGTACCTTTTGGCCGAGCCGGATTGCGCCTAATTCTACCACCCATAGCCTCACCATGGCACAGTGGTTATGCCACTGAAAATGGTAGATGGCCGAAGTGTGAAGGTCCCGGGTTCGGGTCTCATCGCGCGGCTGACGATCTAACGGTCTGGAGATTTGGTAGGTTTTCTCCAGATGTAATGTGAATACGCGTTACCCCTTAGAAAGTCCTCCTACCAAGGCACCCTCCTTGGCAGATCGCCCTAGTGTAGCGAAAGTAAATCGCGCCAAATGACATCTATTGGCACCAATAGCCCACGTACCAAGCGGCTAAGTCGTCGGGTATATTGAAGTTCGCCAATGTTGGCTAAAATGGCAGTGTAAACACTTGCATTTTATTTTATCGAAAAAAAAAAGGGCTCTTTTCTGAACACGCGAACGTCCACTAGTGTTCTGAACACGGTAACAGACCGTGCAAGGCCGCCGGAACCATAGATGGGAAGATACGGGTGGATTTTACCCTTTATGGGCGTAAAGTGACGGAGACGGCGAGATCTCTTTACTGCGACGAACACTATTTTTAACTATGTTCCAATATAGCCAAAATTATGAAACTTGGTGGGTGTTAAGGTGTTGCCACGAGGTATGGATTTTTATTTTGTTGGCCATTGTCGGACGAATGGTTAGCGAGTTATAGCCATTTCAAGTTCGCCTATTTGGGCGACCTTGGTATAAAATGTTAAAACCCAAATTTTAATTATAACTGAAAGTAAATCGCGCCAAAGGACATCTATTGGCACCACTAGGCCGCGTACCAAGCAGCTAAGTCGTCGGGTATATAGAACTGGAGATACGGGAGGCGCCGTTTATATTGTCATTGGATAGGGCGGCAGGGGGTGGTATTTTGATTTAACCAAACGTGGTTTTAACTATGTTCCAATTGAGCTAGAATTATGAAACTTGGTGGGTGTTTAGGACTTGCCAAGACCGTTCTTTTGATCCTTTGTTGGACATAGTCGGACCAATAGTTCGCGAGTTATAGCCATTTGAAGTTCGACAATGTTGGCTAAAATGGCAGTGTAAACACTGGCATTTGATTTTATCGAAAAAAAAACGGGCTCTTTTCTGAACACGCGAACGTCAACTAGTGTTCTGAACACGGTAACAGACCGTGCAAGGCCGCCGGAACCATAGATGGGTAGATACGGGTGGATTTTACCCTTTATGGGCGTAAAGTGACGGAGACGGCGAGATCTCTTTACTGCGCACGCGAGACACACAGAGATTTCTTAGAACATATGGTCCAAAAT
>JAWZYV010018726.1:0-27630 GCA_038373885.1 Cheiracanthium punctorium
ATATGTTATAAACCACCTTCGTAAGACCTGTATTGATTTTGATGTGTATAGGACTTTCTACAGGGCTACAACAAAGATTTCTTTTACATTATGGCATACGGGGAGAAATTCTTGAAAGTGCGTTAGCGTTTAAACGGCGCATTCGATTGAGCTTTAATTTGGTATATATGTTTGAATTATTCATCGATTAAAATTTATTTAAATGCTTCGTAATGATCTTAATCGTAAGTGTTCGGAAAGTCGAGTGGAGTCACTACAGATTTTTTAGAATTCGCATCAAAACGGGAATTTGGGGACCAAAACGTTGCTTTTTTGAAATTTACCATCGTATCTCAAACGGAAATAGATATAGGCATAAAATTCTTCCTTTAAAATGTAGCGAACACGAATGCCTAAACGTCATTTTCAGGATTTTTTAGTATTCGTGTCCTTCGATACAACGTAGTTGAACAATCAGTGACAGGATTTTTACCTAGAGTAAATATTTTCACGCATCCCACACGAAGCTACAAATCTCTAAAACGATATGGGAAGAATGCAAAAAAATAAGATAATGTATCTACTATCAGTTGGCTATGTTACTTGTATGTAATATTCAGGTTTTGCAACCTTTCTTTTTGATCAACTCTCGCAACTTAAATTTCGGCCTCGAGTTCCGACTTTCCGAAATTCGGATTACAAGTCCTTGACCTCGGGTGGGTTTGGGCTTAAAAAAAAAAGGACTTAATTCATTTTTAGGGGACATACAGACACACTTAAATCTTAAATACTTTCTATCTGATTTAGGAAACAATAACAAAAATGCAGCATATAAAACTTCTCTTTCAAAACAAAAATTTTTTTAAAGGTTTGTAAAAAATATTAACGCTATCCATTGAAAAACATCCCTTATTACAAATGTTTTCTCTAAATCATGCAAATGCAAAAGCATTTGTAATGAGGGAGACGAGGTTTCCTTTTAGAGCTGTGTGTCATTGAAACTATGCAAAAACATTGACCTTTTGTAAGATATTGGTTCATGTTGTTTTCTTTTAACACGTAATCTAAAATAAAAAACTTACCAAAAAATCCTTAATTAGGGTTCTTTTTTTGCCTTAAGGCATAAAGTGAAGTTCCTGTTAATCAGTTCGTTGGACATTTTGCTATCCATGGTATTTAAAGGTATGTGAAAATAGTAACTATGCATTTGTGTCCATGCAAAGTGACATTGAAGCGTTATTTAATTGTTCTAAGTGAATTATTAGCTTTGAAGGGCAAATAATTTTAAATAAAATAAAACTCTAATATCACAACTAGTTCAAAAGACTTTCAAAAGGCGTTTGAGAGACGTCTTTTAAACGTCTTTTGAACTAATTGTGCTACTGGGAAATCGTTTTTTTTTTTAAATATCCGTAAGAGAAACACGGTGATGAAAGTGAATTTTACAATCCTAACTAATTATAAATGCGAAAGTGAATTTGTTTGTTTGTTTATGACGCTTTCACGCCTAAACCGCTGAGTCGAATAAGATGCCTTTTGGTTTAGATATAGATGGGACCCTGGAGAAGGTTCTAGGCTACTTAGAATTTTATATTTTTAATTACTTTTTTATTATACATTAAAAACCGTTTTTACGTTGCCATGCTTGGCGAGTATCGCCCGTATCAAATGATTCATATTTTGAGCTAACAAGAACACTATTACTTCAATAAAGAAGCGCGTGCGTCTGAAAAACATTAAATACCACGTAAATTATGTCAGTTTTATGCCAAATCTATCTATAATAATAAAAATGAATGTTCTCCAGACAAATCTACAGAAAGCAGAGCTTTGAAAGTTTGAGCATATAAGCCCATGAATTCCGGAAAGTGCACCTGAAGCTCAGAATTTTGAAATTTAATTTACTTTTGTAATTATTAATTAAAAACCGTTTTACCACCCGCACAAAATGATTAATGCTTTTGAAATAAAGCAGAAATTCTATTTGCAGATTCACATGCATTTGAAAAATATAAAATGGTATGGAAATTATGTTGATTTTACGCCAAATTAAAAAGCATTAGAAAGAAAAGCTCAAATGTGTTTCTTAAAGTTCATAAATTTCCAAATCCTACCAATAATATAAATATGTACGTTTGTGTGTTTAGATGTTTTTGGCTCAATTACACACAAATGGTTGAACGGATTTGGAAAAATTTGTAATGAAGATAGCTTATGCCCTGGATTAACGTACGGGCAACCTTTCAAGCATATAGAATAAATATTTCTTTTACAAAAACACTTAAAATAATTCTAATGCATTGCGCTCTATGGAAATTTTATAGCTACTAAATCGATTCTAAAACTTTTTTCACTGATTGAAAGTTACACTATTCTTGAGTATTATTGTTTGTTTGTTGGTGGATTAAGACCGATTGACTGCACCAGGGTCCTAGGTCTATACGGGGAATTCCTCTGTGAGGAACTTTCTAAGGGATCCTAGCCCGTATTTACGCGAGGTTTTGGAGAAAACCACGAAAAACTGCGAGCGGCTAGGTCGACAGGCGCCACCGGGGTTTGAACCTGGCACCTCCAGCCTTCCAGTTTTGAGAGCAGAACTTCTTAGACACTGGTGGGACCCTGAGTGTTATAGGCTACCTTTTATGCATATATCACAAATAGTTCTTTTACAGGGATACTCATAAGAATTACATTACGCTCTACGTGTATCTCTGTAAGTACTGAACCGATTCCAAAATTTTTTTCACTGATAGTAAGCTATACTATTCCTGAGTATTATAGGCTAAAATTCATGCATGTAGCGCGAATAGTTCCTTTACAGGAACACTCAAAATATAATTCTAATATATTACGCTCTGTAATTATAGAACCGATTCTAAAACTTTTTCGCTAATAGAAAGCTGCACTATTCCTGTTTAACATATGTTAAAGTTCATGCTTATAGCATAAATATTTCTTTTACAAGAACACCAAAAACAGTTCGCAAATACTGTCGTAACTGTCTCTATTCGCCAAATGCCTGAAAAAAAATCTAAATTTAGTAACTCTGCTTACTCTCTTATTTTAAACGAAGTATACTACCATGCATTATCCTTAATTTAAAATAAGTAAAAAGCAAATAATATTTAAATGCAGTTTCTTTTGTCGCAAACGTATGTGTTATTCACACATGCTTCATTTCTCTCGGGGCCTAACTCTCAAGTCGACGCGGACGAAGTCGCGGGTAGCAGCTAGTATATCTATAAACACTAAAAACTTCAACAAAAAACATTTCAGATATTTTGCCAAGTAATTTTCACTAGGATTCAAGTTCACGAAGGTAAAATAATCACGTTTTATATTTTAATACCTTTTCCGTTGAAATTAAAATTTTTACCGAAAGATTTTTGTAGAGATACGAACATTAAGCACCTTATTCTGAAAGCTCCAATCAAAATAAAGGTGGGCATAATAGATCTGCTCCTTTGACTGTTTGCATTTTCGTTTTAGTAAAAATATAGCCAGCAGAAAGAAAAAAAAATTGCATTCTCGGAAGAACACACGTTTTAAAGTTTTGATTTACAAAAACGAAATTATTTTATAATTTTGAGAGTACAAAAAAGGTACTTTTACTAAGTAAAAATTATTTGTGATTTCTTAGTATGTTTATAATTTTTTCATAAACATATACAGAAACATTGAATAAAATTTAATGCTTCTGTGTTAGAGAAAAAATCCCGGTTATAAAGCATTAAAAATTTAATCAAGTGAATGGATTACATTTGAAAGCCTTTAAATTTTTTTGTCGCTTAAGGTAAATCAAAAATGCTATTAATGAAAGTATGATAATATAAGGTATGATGTCTGTTTATTTTGCATTTACTTGCATTTTGCAGCAGTATAGTTTTTCAAATTTTGACCATAAAACGTTATCACTGTAGCTTCAAATGAGATGTTGAGTTGAAAAATTAATTAGAGGCAGTGACGTAGCTGGGGGGGTTATAACCCCCCCAAGAGGATTTTTTTTTCTTGTCGTACAAAATGTATTTTCTTCACAAATCAGAACATTTTGAAATTCGCCCACAGAGGTGGAAGGGCGGACACCCTTCCCCTGTATCCCCATTTTTTTTTGAAAGAAAAAAAAATGAGTGGGATTCTTCCTTTAAAATATAACAAGTATAAATCCATTGTTTAGGCACTAGAGAATAATATTTTTCAATTTTAATGTAAAAAAGAAACATAAATAATGCCAAACGCATGGATTATAAAACACTTTCCAAGACTACAGTATTTTTGTGCCAAATTTCGTGATTTATTGTCCTTAAATCTGGCGAGGTTTTGGAGATACTGTTATACAGATTTTTATACCTATTGTACTACGCTTGAAATAGATAAATATCTGTAAACTGCTATAGATCGTAATGTATTGGAATTCTTTTGAGTGCCTCTGTAGAAGAATTATTAATCACACAGACACTATCTTCAATCGATAACCTAAATTTATGAGACTTCATAACATATAAATGAACTTTGCGTTCTTTGCTATACATACATCATTTCAATAGGGTGCATGGCACTGTACATTAAAAAAAAACATACACAATTTTCGCACTAATCGGAGAATATTTACGGCAGTTAGAGCACGGACCGGTGGTCAGAAGAATGGACAGAAAAATCGAGGTAATAAGCACGTCTCAATCTTGTCCGAAAGACGAAAATATAAATAGATATTCCTGCTATACAACATAACGGTATCGAACGAACACGGAAAGCGGGAAATTTATTCTTTTAAGGGTTAGCAGTCTAAAATTAATGTTCCACAGGCTAAACAATCAATATTTGCAATTGCGTTGCATGTAAATCGGTTAATGCATTAGAAACCCTTAAAAATTCCTCCGACCAATGCAACCCCTCTCCCAGGCAGATAGCCTTTGCGTTGCTTTGTCTTAACCCAACTCAACACACTAAATCAGTTGATTCGAGCGCGAGTAACGAATTTTCAAAATTCCCATCAAAATCATCGTAGCTAAATATTATCACATCAGGTATATTTTCGATTTCCAGGCAAATAATGAAAATATCGCTAAGCTAGGGTTCATTTTTCGAAAAATAAAATCGCACACTATTTGGCGATGGCGACTTTTGTGATAAACCGTACGCAATCGTCGTTAGATCATTAACTAATTCTATATAGTAGGATACTATTGTTCTATAAATAGTTGCCTGTCTCTAAATTGCCATTGAACGTAATGCATTGGAATTATTTTGAGTGTTCCTGTACAACTATTAATGATACAGACACTATTTTCGGTGGAGAGCTTTATCTTGTAATCCTTAATAATATGCATCAATTTGTTCATTTGAAATAGCCGAATATCTCCAAAATACACTTTAAAGAACGACTGCTCATTGAGCATAATGTATTGGAAATCTTTTTAGCTGTCCTGTAGAAGAACTATAAATGCTGCATACACCATTTTCAATAGGGTACATGGAACAGTATCTAGGACCAATACATATATCAATTTCGTTAAAATTGATGCATATTTACTAGAGTTAGAGCACCGATGGTAGGACAGCCAGACGAACCAAAATCATAAACACTTTTCAACCTTGTTGGAAAGTGTTAAAAAAGTGACATTACTCTCCGGTGCGCCTTATAGGTATCTAAAAAAAGATACACGTGTGTCCATAACAATTTACAGAAATTCGTTTCGTCCCAATGCTTACGCACTGGTCTTTAGCAAAAGATATCCCCTCTCTCTCTCTCTCAAATAATTTTACTCCTTTAAAGACTGACTTACTGAAAACTTTCCTATTTAAGATTTACTGGAGTGCCCAAAGTACACTATCAGAAAAACTCGTTCGCACTGATTTATCCCTCATTTTTCAATAAATAATTTCCGTACTCTATGGAAGCATAATATTTCCGCGAATTCTTCCTGAAAATCTGAAGAAGAGGAAAAAATTTCGTTGAATCTGAAGAAGTCTCTTCAATTGACAGGACAAACTAAAAGCGAAAAATAATTCTTAATATATAAATAAATTAATGAACGAAAAATGGTATTATTGTGGAAAAAAGCGTAGGGCGCTTTGAGCTCTATTTTTTGTATCATTTTTGTACTAATCGTACCGATCGAATATTCTCAAGAACTGATATATGGAGCACCCCACGCTTTTTTCACAATAATACTATTTTTCGTTCATTAATTTATTTCTATATTAAGAATTATTTTTCGCTTTTTAGTTCGTTCAATTTATCACTAAAGCGTGTTTTTTGGTTTTTGAAACTATATTTTTATTTTTCATTTTTTAGTTCGATTTGCTATAAAAGCGTGTTTTTTAGTTTTTTTTTGACTGTATGTATTTAAAATTTATTTTTAATTTTCGATATCTCTTATAAGACACTAAGGAACACTAAATTGGAAAGTACAAACTGTGAGATAATTTATTTTCACTGTGCACCAGTGGCGTAGCCAGGATTTAATTTCGGGGTGGGCTGGGTATCAAATTTAAAGCTAAAGTTCAATTGTAAGCTAAATATCAAATTGTAAGCTAAGTAAAGAGTCCCATTTCGGGGGGGGGGAGCATACCCCTGAGCCCCCTCTTTCTACGCCCCTGCTGTGCACCAAAGTATTAATCAACCTGCAGTTAAATGCTACCTTCCTCACTAAAAAGGAAAAATAGGTCTCTAATCAACAAATAAAAGCGTGTTAAAAAGAATGGCTTTAACATGTTCTTGTACTCAACTCTTCCATAATGTGATGGATCACGATATTTTGTAAAAATAAAAATATTGCCGTGCCCAGGATTTTCTTAAGATTGTAATCTTTGGAAGTGTTCTACTTTCAATCAGGATAAGAAATGAGGAAATTATTTAATCCTGGCGATCCTGATCAGGATAATGAGATAAACTTATAAAATTATTGTATAGTCACCGGTTCTTCATAAATGTACAAAGTTTAAATTAAATCTAACCGTTTAAAGTGTGCCAAATTTGAGTTCAAAGGAGTCGGTTACAAACATACATACAGGTGAAGCTAATAAATAAAAGCGTGTTAAAATCAGGATAATGGGATAAACTTATCAAATTATCGTATTGTCATCGATCCTTGATATATCTTAAACGCTTGAATTAAATCTGACCGTTTAAAGTGAGTCAAAATCGAGTTCAAAGGAGTCGGTTACAAACATACAAACATACATACAGGTGAAGCTAATAAAAGCGTGTTAGAAAGAAATCGATATTCACCAAGTAATCGGTGGCACTGTGGTAAGTAACCAGTGGCACTGTTGACACTAAAATTTCCGTGAGATGAAAAAATAATTTTTGATAGTCTACCAATGTTCGGTTTACTGAATAAGCATTACACATCATCTGAAAATTCCATTGGATAAGTTTTGGCGAATAAGTCTCGTGAAACCATAATACGAAAGGGGATTTACCTGAGTACATTCTCTGTTTCTTCAACACTGAGTTCTCGACTGTGCGTCTTTCATGTACACTATATTAATTAAGAAAAAGAAACAAGACGTTTGTTTCACTCTTCTACTTTAAAAACTTGAGAAAATATAACTTTTTTAAGTGCGGTAGAGACTTGATAAATGACGTAATCATGTCTTTATCACTTATAATACAGTATAACTCATGGAAAATATCAAAAATCACATTGCATAGTATTTTTCATACGTTAATTCTTACGAATACTTTTGCGGGGGTGGAGGACATAAATATATAATGAGATTTTAAATGAAACTCATATGAACCACTCAGTGTATTGCTAAAAGTCAGATTTCATTCATTCATTACGTGTATAAATAAAATGAAATAAAAATAAATGCAATAATTATTGCAAAATGAACAAAGGAAGATTTTTAGTACATACTAAAATTTAAGTTGTAAATTTTAATATAAAAAGTTTTGTGGACGTAACGCCTTTTGTTTTTATATAGTAAATAAATATATTTACATGTAGTAAGTAGAGTTATAACGTTATCGGTAATAATCTTTTTGGGACGTGTTTTTGTAAAAGGAAAACTAGTTTTGAATTAATAATAATTTTTATGAATATTGAAAACTGTTTTTGTTTAATTTGACTAAATATCTCCAAACTTGAAACCAATTTTTATAAAATATTGCGTGCTTGGGAATAAATTCAAAAAAGAGTAGATCGATTGCATAAATATTCATTTTATTCATGATTTTTCTGCCAACAAATGTCATAGTACAAGTAATCTATGTAAAATACTTGCATTCATAAATCTACCAAACAATTCTGAATGGACACTCAGACTGAAATCATTGGCGGTAGTATGAATAATAAATAAGTGATTCATTAAAATTACTTTTAGATTTCTATCATTCATCTTTTAAATATATATGAAATTCGCTTTAGCAAAATAATTCAGAAGGAAAACAGGATATTAATATTTTTAATTTTCGATATGATACAGAAAATATTTAATATATATACAGCTGGGATAGGTGCCAATCCAGTTGAACCAAATCCAATTGAACATCCATGCATTATTGATTTTTTGTGCTACATTACTTTGCTCAAAATTAATAAAAGGAAAAATAAAAATTTGGAGGGATTCATAATTAAACATTTATTTAAATTATTATTTAATTTTTTGACCATACAAACAGAATCATATATTATTGGTGGATTCTTGATATATTTTATTTAAAAAAGTTTTAATACTAACTGAAATTTTGTTAGGTTCACAGTTTAAAGAGCTTCTCAATGCAATATATATCCTAATGTAATTTAGAGAAAAAATTATTTAAATATAAAAATTATTTTTAAAAAATCAATCGTTGGACTGCATGTCAGCTTCACAAGGTTGTAAACATTATTTTTGGATTGTTAGGAAATATATTTTTTGGAAGTATTTTTTATTAGAAATTATATTTATCAACGTATTAATACAGCAATAAAAATTTCAATTATTGTGCTGTTTTACATGAAAAAGGCATTCACCATCTACGGCGCTTTTTCATAATTTTGTGACTACACTTAAATATAATTGATCGTAATATCGCACTAAGGTTGCCAATAAAACAGCGCTTCTTATTTTACTTTTGCTTAAATACTTAATAACTTCTGCAAAGGCGTAATTAACTCCGTCAAATACTTAAATTGCCAACAGACTGCAAAAACTCAAACTAAGCAATAAATTAAACTTCCCAATAAAGGCAGTTTTTAAAAATATGTATAACCGTGCATTTCATAAATGTAATTTGAATTATTTTACACTTTTAAGAAACTGGGCTACATTTTGGTAAACATGTGTTATAGATCTGCACTGTTTGAAGATGTATACGGATGCCAAAATGGCTCGTTTCAAATCTCTTCTCTTTTTTCAATTCAAAAGTAGTAATTATTAGTTACAAATTACGTTACGAACGCGGACCTTTGTCGATGTGATTGTACATCAACTGAATCAGCATCCGACATCATGCTTTCAGAAGAAAACTGTCAAATGAATACAAACGTATCATCTGAAATTTCAAACTCCTGGTATCCACGAGACCGTATTAGCGATTTTATAAAATTTATGAACTTTAAGAAAATTTATTTCGACTTAATTTTTTCTCGTGATTTTTAATTTGACGTGAAACTGAAGTAATGCCTTATGAAATGTTATACTTGGCCTTGTGTCTACGGTTCAATACCAGTCGTGGAAGAAAGGAGTAAGAAATCTCAGCAGGCAGGACACGACGTAGTTATGACGTCACCATCCACTCTTTCCTCAATCCACTTCTTACCCATATGTATCTTAGCCTGAAGGTCACGCTAATTCAGTGATTTTTCTCCATTTCAAAAGTGCCCAACACGCCTAAAGAAGTTTTCACTTCAAAAATATTTAAATAAAGAAAAGCTTTCGTTCAAATTTTAAAAATCTAGATTGGAAAAAAAAAAAAAAGATTTTTTTTCAATAGAAAGCCTCACAACATGACAGGTACATAGAAATTGATCATTAAAACCATTATTAGCGCACATTGCTATCACATATAGAAATAAAGAAAGAAATTTTAGGCATTTTGTGTTCATCTAATGTGAAGACCAAAATAATGTATTTTTCAGACCATAAAATAAACTGAGTAAATTTGTATAAAAACTGTATTTTTTTGCATTTTAAACAGTAAAAGAACACACTAAAATGAAACACAGAAAATAGGAAAAGACAGAAAAAGAGCCTTTTAAATTAATAAAAAGAATAATTTAAATAAATATCGGCGTAAAAAAGAATCGGAAAAGCTAAATAGAGACCTTAAATGAAGACTTAAAAAGGGAGGAAATAACAAGTTTGAAGACAGACGTTCAAATAGTTACGTGATCAAATCTATGCAACAAAGTCTATTCATTTATCTTGGAAAGTATTCTTTTTAATAGAGCATCGTCATTAAAACACAAATCTAAAGGTCATTGTCTTAAAGATTGTAATGCAGGGCAATCACAGCCTGTATTTCTAAAGAAAAACTAGAAAAACTAAAATATAAAAGCATATTTGAATCTTGGGGTAATCGTTGTATACTTAGAAATTACATACATGTAAATCTTTAACCTCACACAGGAAATCTTTTGCGTGTTTCTATAACAGGGTTTAATTACGTATGTAACAATTTCAAAAGACGAATATCATATTATCAATAGGACACTGCAATTTCTTGGCATTTTTAAGGTCATTCTAAAGACAAAACATAAATACCGACAGAAATAAACTCTTTGAAATTATTTTTGGAAACTTTCAATAAAATCGATTTTTTTTTATTTGAGATAGAACAACGGTATTAAATTGCAATTTATTACCACCCATTAAACGATTTATTACCACCCATAGACACTGTAACCAGTCAGAAATCTTTTGCGTATTCCGCCCTGAAAATAATCAATAAATAGAAAGTACATTGACTTCAATTTATATCCATGTTCAATCAATTTATATCCATACAAACCTTTCTGTATAGAGAAAAGAATTGGGAGTTTGGGATTTTAGATAGTTTAAAAAATTATTAAGGAAATACATGATGCATTGTTTTCTATAGAACATAATTAAAATATGCTTTTTAGCAATTATTCAGTCACGATTTTGGTTAAGGCAAAGCTATACGAGGGCTATCTGTCTAAAATCAAGGGGATGCGTTGGGTGGAGGACTTTTTAAGGGGTTCTAATGCGTATTCACATTACATTTAGGAAACTTTCCAAAACTCCAGATCGTTAGATCGACAGCTGCGCGATAAACAAGAACCATAGACCTGCACACTTCAGCCATCTCCTTATATTCAGTATCTTATCTATTCGACGATTGGTCAGCCAGGAGTACTTATTAGAGACTAATTACCAAACAAAACTAACAAAGTTTAGAAATCCAGCATCATAAAATCATTTTAATTAAGTTTCACTTTTGCATATTATTTTATTACAAAATTTTGTTTACGAATTAAAGTGGTCAACAAATATCCATAAAATTTACAGAACATTCGAAATCATGTGCCTTACACTGCCTTAATGTGCAGTTAAAAAATATTAACTTTACGTTCTTAAAACTCTTTTATATAATTCTGTTTCTTATTTGAAGATTTTTATTTATTTATTTTAATTTTTTTAGTGATCAGTATGTATACATTTATACAAAGTACTTGATTGATAAATAAGGCTCATTAAAGTTCTCTTTAAGCCCCTCTTCCTTCACATACCTTGAATTCAAGTCATGAATGTGAAATTTTGCTGAATAATACCTTGATAAATTTTCTTTAAAGTGTTTTTCTTGGCAAAATTTTGAAAATATTTCTCTCAAAGGGAAAATTTGTAAGTTTAAACGATGATAGATTTTAATTGATTAAGAGTTTTATAAACTTAGACATTTCCATTTTCAATCAAATTTTCCAATTTTTTAAATAATCGTTTATAATTTTTCTGAATATACAGATTTCCGCTCGGTTTGCAGAAATATCATCGATTTTAGTTTCATGTAGTTATTGCTTTATGCAAGATGTAAAATGATAATATATAATCACATATCCGCAAAAATAATAAATCTCAGAATGCAAATTAAAGTTTGTACCCGAACTTCCTTGTTGACAAATTGAAAATGAGTGTTTGAACAATTATAGCTTTTGGACGAAGAGCTAATTTTATTTTTTTTTTCACTGTTTTAATTTCAGTCACTCGGCTCCAGCCACTAGGAAAAAAAAATCATTTTTCGATTATTTCAGAATATTCATTTACTTATAGAATATAATGGACATAAAGTTGTTAAATAGTAAATATATAGTCATTAACTTTCTTGCTTTAATGAAAACGTTAACTGAGTTTTGGAAAATAACTTTTCATGAATTGCAAATAACTGAATAACTTAAATGTAAGCATAACACTTTTTAAAAAATCTGTACATAATTTACTCATTGCCGCAAGTGTCGGTTTGAAAGGTTTTAATATAAATGGAATTTTTGTAAAATTACACTTCAAAAAAAGATTTTTTTAATATTAAAAAGAGACGTGAATTAAATGTAGATGTCTCTATTGTGTGTTTTATTTATATAAATGTGTGTGATTTTTCATTTTGTGTTATTTTCCTGTGCTGTGCATATTGGATATAAGGTTCTGATACTGCAAGCATTTTCAGTAAGCTCATGTGATGTACTTGTAATCTTCAACTTTTTCACTAAACTTTCAGTATATTTTTCACTATAACAGTATTTTTTATAAACATCAAAGCTCCATGAAATTTACTCTACAGTTTTCATTTACATTTCATTTACATATGCTTTTATCTATACAAATATATCATAAAACGAGTATTATATTAGATTTTGCTTGCTTCCAAAGAATAATTCTAGAACACAGTCACATGCCTTAATGCCATATTTTGAAAATTGGCGCACGCTTTCTAAGCAATTGGGCATAAAGCCCGAGGATTTTAAACTCATTTCAAAAGATAACATATGCGCATCACATAACGAGCAGCATCCATACTTCATCGAACAAATCAGTAGTCAGGACTGTGTAAACACGCAATCAATCATGCCGCTATGATTTTTCTTTTCTTTTTACTTTATTTCACAGTTCTATTCCCACATTATATCATTTATCAACTTCGATTACTTGATATACTTCCTTTGTTAATATTATACCATCGCGGTATTGTTTCATTAACAATATGCATTGTCTACTTCTATTACTAGAAAGAAAGCTGAAAAAATTGTCTGAAGACAAAAGAAAAATGGAATAAATGAAGGAAAGTCATGCTATTTGCAGTATTAGAAAAATTCAAATGCGTGTGTCTTGCTAAAAGAATGCTAGGAAAAATAATCTTTGGGTTTTTTTTTTAAATTAGATTTCTTTTAATGAAATATTCCGCCATTTTTTCAGATAAATTTAAAAATAGATTTTATATAGAAACTAGCTGATGCCGTTCTTCGCACGAGAATGAATGGGATTTTTTTTTTTTTTTTTTGGACAATACGGTTTGTTGTAATTACTATTTATCACAATAAATAGATATAGCAAAATGAATATCGCATAAATACTATCTGTGTTCAGTAATCATACATGTAGAATTTCATGGCGATCGTTTGAGCGGTGAAGAAGATGATTCGGCGCAGCGCAGTCTACTGTCAAAGTTATTGCAAAATGGAAAGCATCAAAATAATCTCATTATCAAATATCTATGTGTGTCAATTTTCATAGCAAACAGTTTAACGATCAAGATGCGCTGCAGCGCCATCTGGTAGCGAATTAAAGTAATAATACGCTACAGGTGCCATCAAAGGGCGAGTTATAGCAAAATGGATAATGCGAAAATATTCTCCGTGTTCAAATATGTGTGTAGCAATTTTCAGAGCAGTTAGTTGAACGATCAAGAAGTTGATTGCTGCAGTGCTATCTAGTGGCAAGTTAAAACCATAATGTGCTGTAGTGCCATCTAATGGTGAGCTACAGCCAAATGAATACCAAAAAAAAAAAAAAAAAAAAAAAAAAACAATCTTTCCGCTCAAATGTGTAAGTATACAAATTCTTAAAGTTCGGTCGAACGGTTTTGAAGTTGATGCGCTGCATCGACATCTAGTTGCAAGTCATAGCAAAATGGATAGCGTAAAAGTATCCTCTGTGCTCAAATATCTGTGTGTACCAATTTTCATCGAAATCAGTTGAACGGTATTTTCCTAGTAAGCGGTTGAACACACCATTTTGCTATAGGAGGCAAGTTATAGTAAAACGGATGCGGCGAAAATATTCTTCGCGTTCAAACACCATGTATACGAATTTCCATGGCGATCAGTGGAACGGTCCTGAAGTTATTGGTTTGAAGTGACATCTAGTGGCAAGTTATAGCAAAATGGATAACACCAAAATATCCTCCGTGTTCAAATATCTATCTATACCAGTTTCCATAGCGATCAGTTGAACAGTCTTTATGTGCTGTAGCGCCAGCGGCGAGTTAAAGAAAGAATTTGATACGTTGCAGCGGCATCTAGAGGCGAGTTAAAGTAATGATGTGCTACATCACAATGAACTGGCGAGATAAAGCAAAATGGATAACACGAAAATGTTCTCCGTGTTCTAGAATATATGTATATCAATTTTCATTCAATTGTCCTGTCAAGAAGTTGGTGCGCTGCAATGATACCTAATGACGAGTTAAAGTAATAGTGCGGTGCAGTGCCATCTAGTAGTGAGTAACAGCTAAATGGATAGTAAGAATATATTATCCGTGCTCAAATGTGTAAGTATAACATTTCTTAAGGCGATTGGTCGAACAGTATAGAATTTGATGCGCTGCAGCGTCATCTTGCATCAAGTTATAGTTATAGCAAAACGGATAGTACAAAAATATTCTTCATGTTCAAATACCCATGTGTACCAAGTTTCATCAAAATCGTTTGAACGGAATAGAATTCGACATTCTGCAGCACCATCCAGGGCAAGTTATAGCAAAATGAATAGTCTAAAAATGTGCTGCGTGTTCACATATCCACGAATAACGAATTTTCATCAAAATTAGTAGGACGGTATTTTCATAGCATGTGGTCAAACGGAATAGAATTCGCCAATCTGCAGTGCCATCTAGCGGCAAGTTAGAGCAAAATGGATAGTGTTAAAATATTCTCCGTGATCAAATATCCATACATACCAATTTCCATCAAAATAGATTAAATGGTTATTTTCGTAGCAAGTGGTTGACTGGAATTCAAAGTTCTGCAGCGCCACCTAGCGGCAGCCGATATTTTAATAGTTATTCTGCTATTCGGGGCGGAGACGAATCCAACAAATCAGAGATCATTAAAATCTGTCCAATCGTTCTTGAGTTATAAATAGTATAACTAACCCGAAGTTCAAGAAAGTTATTAAGAAAATATCTATAAAGAAATAAAAAATTTAGTAGAATAATTAGATTTTCTCCAAAATTTTTATTAATTTTTTTTTTTTTTTTTTTTTTTTTTTGAATCGGAAAAGCATGATGGTACTGAAGTCTTTTTAAAACTCTTTATTTCGTGCCCGTTCTTCGCACGGTAGGAAACGAAAATTTTTCTTATTTATGTAATTAGAATTGATCCCAGTGATCTAGAATATTAAAAAAAAAGGAAAATTATTTGACTCTTGACGTAAAATTTGCGGCTTGAGGACTAATCTGAGATTATTGCAATATCATGACAGAAAAAGCTATGTCAGTGTCATTTACGATCAATAAAAGAAAAGCCTGGCAGTTTTCAGAGAAAACTCCTCACTTTCATAAAAAATATAATGATTGGCTTTACTATGATTAAGGTTAGAAATTAATATAATTTCTTATATTCTATTAGTATATAAGCGTTATGATTTATATAATTGGAATCTTGTTATAGATATTTTTTTTTATTTAGAGAATGAGTTCAGCTTTTTTTTTTTTTTTTGAGATTATTATTTTCTGGCTTGTTTAAAATAGATTTACTAGTTACCTTTGTACTACCCCCATTTCCCCCCTGGTGGTGGGAAAACGGGAGTATTAATACTTGTCTAATTAAAGATGACACCGTAGAAAAGCATTTTGATAACATTAAAATATAATGCTATATTTTCAAAATTAAGTAAAATGTATCTAATATACATCAATATTTTAATTATTATAAATTTAACAGCTTGGTTTTAAGACCATTATAAAATAATGCACGATTTTCCCACCATTTTCGTCAACCTGACCCTATTCAATAAATTCAATTTCAACCACCCTTTAATTAGAGCAGCCCACATTGAAAACCTTAAACTATAATTAGTTCATATTGTTTCAGAAAACTCTCTTTAGTTTTCGGGTGCATAGCTTAAAAGTCCCGTGCAGATGGAAAAAGACGCTACAAAAATTTCACTTTCCCACGGGTTATTCCACGGGTATTGATAATGATCATGCTATTAGTTCGGGATGCTGTGAGTTTTTTTTTTTTTTTTTTTTTTTTTTTTTTTTTTTGCATATACAAATTTGCCACCAGTCATGGAAAATCTGGAAAACTTGGAATAATCAGGAAGTTTTATTTTAACTGAAAAGACAAAGAAAATTACAAATTTTGGCTGAAAACCTGCGTAAAATCTTGATCTGGAAAATTATTTAAAGTCTGCATTTATAAATAATTTTTCATTTACAGTATGTCTGTAATGCTTTAAAGAGGACTTTATATTGCTGCGTAGTAGGGGCAGATACAAGATTTTTTTAAGGGGAAGATATAGTTAAAGAAAAAACGCCATTGCTGTAGGGTAACATATTGCTTTATTATACATTTTGTTTAGGTTAAGTAAGTTCCTCTCTATTCTAAAAAAAAAAAGTAACACCGCTGTCAAAAGCTTGTTCTGATCTCTCCTCTTAAAACGTGGGAATTCGAGTTTTGACGAAGGTGTCCACGGATTCGGAAAATTCCGGGGAAGTCGATAAGCTGACTTAAATTTCGAAATTCCAATTATTTTAGACGATATTAATAAAAAAGTGAAAAATTAAACATAATTCTTGCCAGATTTGGCAATTTTCGCCAGCATAAAAGCATTCATGTCTTTGCAACAAAGCAATTCCAAGTTTGTAGAATCGCGTGAAATTGACAAAAATGAAGTAGAATGACACCCATTTTTTACGCCAAATTAAAAAGTATGTGAAATAAATAAGTCAAAGTGTGTTACACAAATTGACGGTTTCCAAATAGTAAGTTCTCTTAGATAACCAGATTTTAGAATTCCCGATTATTCGTTTTTCCAAAACATAATAACTAATTGTAATGTAACTGATTTAAAAAGCGCCATTTTGGCATCAAGTACGATCTGACAAAAGGCTACCTCTCCAAGCAAGGTGAATGTAAACCTCTTATTCGAAAATGTTAGCACCAAGTATCTTGAAAATGAAAAATAATTAAAATCCCGATTATAGTAAAGCCGGTTAGGTTCAGCTTGGGTATTTGCGCAGTAGAAATATTTGGCAGCGTTAACTATGCCATTATAGCCGTTATAGTACAGCTTGGATATTTGCCAGCGCAACGAGATGATATATTTCGTGGTGCTAAATACACCAATCTGGAAAGGATTATGTATATGAATATAAGGATAACGGGTTTCCCGGTAACCTTACATGAGCAATAATTATCGATTATAGGCATGTGTAAATCGCCAAATAATGAAAATTCGCCATTGGTGGCAAGCTATTGTAGCTGTTCCGTAGTTTTTACCAAAGAAAACATATGGAGTACTGTTTTCTTAGAACTAATTATTAACTATATCTCTACTGCAGTGTGAAGTTTTTTTTTAATGTTCCAGTGAACATGCAAGAACCAAGCTATGTGTAGCTCGGTAACATTAGATCTGATCTAATCTTTGGGTTTTGTCCAGTTATGTCTTGAAATTATGCTTTTTTAAGAATAAGGCTTATTAGGGGATGAATGTTTCATAAGAAAAGCGAGCACAGGGAGTCAAGGGGCCTTGGCCCCTAGCAAAAAAAAAAAAAAAACAAAAACTAGGTCCTCTTCGAATTATCCTTCACTGTTGCATACCTATGTCAAAACATAGTTATTTTTTGCAGACATACGACAGTGTAAAAATAATTTATAAATGTAGAGTTCAGATGATTTTCCACAGGTCATTCTAGAAGATTTTCCAGAATTTTATCCACTATTTGCAATTTCCTCTGACTTTCTGTTAAAAAAAATTTCTGACTATTGCAGGTTTTCGTGGTTTTCATTGACTAGTGGCAACACGTATAAGCTAAAATACCCCCAGCATACCGAACTAATCGCATGATCGTTATCCATATCAGCATTTTTATAAAAATATGCAATAGGTGTTTTAGCGCACAGTTCAACTGTCAACGTTAATGGCGCCAATTTAAATTTCCCACCTTTTCCTTTTGTATGCACTATATGTACATTTCGTGACGATCGATGTATATTTATAGCAGTAAAAGCATGGTTTGACATACCTACCGAAGTCTTATGAATTTTCTAACTGTTAGAAAGTGCTAGAAAACTCCAGACCATGATTCGACGGGCTGAAGAAGGAGAAGGGGAGCTACAGAAGAATGCACGTTGCTAAGCATCACTACATATTTTTTTTTTGTTATAATTTACTAATTTTCCATTTTCTTGAAAATGATGATAAGCGAATTAAAATGTTAAGCCTAGTATTATTAAAAAATTACTGAAGTTCTCAGAATTAAAGAGCGTGATCAAGTTATTATATTAATGCTTACATGTAAAGCAAACAATTATGCTAGAAATAGTGCTTATAGTAGTATTATAACAAGAGGGAAAAAAAGAAGAAATAAAAGAAAGAAAATTTTTTTAGAGCTCTTTTGGTTGATCCTTTCCAAAAACAAATGGAAGACAGTTTCCAATGAAAGTCAGAAGCATACTTTGCCATACTTTCAAAGTATTATTCCCTGACCATGGTATGCAACTCGTAAGGTCAATACACACACATTCGACCAGTGTCACGCACTTCAGATTAACATCAGCATGAATACGAATATCGATACGCTCTCCAAGGTCATCTTTATATGGAAATATTCTTGCGACTTAAAAAAAGTAAGCGCCCATTCTTTTGCCTCTTTTAATATTCATCGCGCACAAAACACTTTAGAGACGATTCTGAAGTTTGTGCGAATCGTATCGTAACAATAAGCTTCTACGCCTAAGAAAGATAGCTCTTCGAAGATCTAATTTTGGAGGCGAAAGGGCCATCCATTCTTGTAAGAGCGGCAGGAAAGATAATTTATTTTCATTATAACATGACTTCTGAACTCCGGTGCTTTCTTGTTCGCTCGGGAAGAGTAAACGTTAAGGAGGATTGTCCATTCACAAAGTCTGACGTAAGTGTGCTGAGATAAGCTTTCCAGTTCTAAACCTGCAGTTGAATTTCTAAGTTCCTGTTTGGCTTGCCCAAAGAAACCAGGTTGATATTTCTTGCATCTAATATACGCCCATGAAATTTTCATTGTATTGGAGAAATACTTTTATTAAGTAAATCTGCTTCTTTTTAATTCGACCTATATTTAGCTATTTCGAGAAATGCAATTCGTGATATTCTCTAGCATTTGAATAGAATTTGTGTAGGAAAACATCAGGAATAAAGTTTTCTCCAGATGAGTGAAATTATTTATATCTTTTTATGCTTAGATTTTTAATAGTAAGCATAATTGTAAGGTTTCTCTCATAACATTGTTCATTGGCATCAAAACGAGCATATAAAATTACAGAAGTTTTCTGTAATTAAATTAAAAGGATATGATTGTTTATGACTTACTATTTTTTTTTAACTTGTTTTTTCCCCCAGCATATGCGAACAGACTTCAAATATGTAAGCAGTAAAAACGCATCAATTTAGCACTTGTTAGAATAGGGTTACCTAAACTTTTTTTTTCTTGATAAAGAACTTTCAGGGTTTTTTAATTTTGACGGAGAAACTTGTTTAAATCTGAGTCTATTGAGCTCGAGGCTAAGGCAATGAATAGCTTACTCACAACTTGTTACGGCGCTAGTGTTTGAATGATTAACGAACTTGTTGTAGAGGTTTGTGATTAGACAAATATTATTCTGCTTTTTGACTTGAACAACAACACTTTTGTCCTAATTATACCTACTCTAAAAGCTCATTCTTCTGACTTATGTTCCCATCTCGTTTTGTGTACGTTCCCCTTACTGTGCGTTGAAACTTTGAGCTTGAATTTCTCCATGAATATTGGTCGCACATTTTTTTTTTTTAAATTTATTTCCAATGCAGCAGGCGATTACAGACATTATCCTTACGCCGCACAGAGAAACAAGACAAACTAAGAATATTTAAAACATTAAAAGCACTAAAAACGCAAAATCAGGCAACTAAACTGTTTAAAGAATCTCTAGCCTCCCAGTATCGGGAATAGATACAGCTCTTAGTTAGAGCAGAGCAAACGGGGATATGATCGGCATCCATTGTCGCACCACTGCGGCAGAGGGGGCAGGCAGGACTATTCACCAAGTTGAATGGTCGCACAAATATTGAACTTTATGATTTTGCAATGTTTTGTATGGACAAGATTTCCACGAAAATGGATGCTAAAACCTGAAGCTGTATGCAGATTTAGCTTGTGTATTTTTTCACTATTTTTTATTTTCCTGTAAACTACTAATATCTTCCTTCTGCATCTAATTTTGAACAATTTTGTAACTAGAAGTATGAGGACTAACAATTGTAAAAAGATAAAAGTCGATCAGATTAAACGTGGACACTTTGTATAATGGATTCACCAATATTCGCTTAAAAAAGAGAATTTTGATTAAAAGGAATGAAATCTTGAAAAGGGTCCCCCAAAATTGAAAGTCTCGGAATTGAATTGACCTCAGCCTCGGTCAGTGTTAGTCCGCCTCAGACTTTCGACCAATTAAAGAATCATTAACAAGGGAAAAGAACGAAAAATCGAGTTGCTGTTACACGAAACTTCGGTTAATATCTTCATAATAATAATGACTTTTTTATCCTAGAACTTTCTATGCCGGAAATGTTAAAAGTTCAAACTCTTTAAGAAAAGTTCAAACTCTTTTAAGAAGTACGCCCATTCACAAAATGTCACATAGTGTGCTGAGACTAGATTTCGGCCCCAAACCTTCATTTGAATGTGTTTGGTTTACCCAGATAAAGCTGATTGATATGTTTTTGTTCTTATGAACGCCTACGAAATTGCATTTTACTGACATATTCTAATAGGTTAAGATTATTTCAAATTTTATTTATTTCATAAAATGGTTTTCATTATGCAAATATTTATTTACTAATAACTGGTAATGAGTCATTATAAGTTTGTTCGATTTTTATCCATCAAGATTATTCTTAATACATATTTTACAGCACAAAAGATCCGCATCACTTTTAAAAATAAAACACGATATGATTTGCCTGTGAAAGGGAAATCAAAATAACCACAAGATTTGCAATCGATTACTGTAATTTGGAGGAAGGCTATTAATAGAAAGTGAGTGGTAAATAAGATTAACCCGAATACCAAATACGGAGTAATGATTGATTTTTATCAATGTTTAATGAAATGAACGAGAAGGTCATAACAATGAACTAATTATGTAAATGAATTGTGCATTAAACCACCATTAATCAGTGTGACTGTGTCACTGATGTAACACGTTTTATGATTTGGATCTGAAACATTATTTTAACATGCTATTTGCGTGATTAACTAATGTTTCCCTTTTTCCCTTAATATTATATAATTCATTATTTATAATAATTATCCTTACTACGAATTTGATAAATCATTCATTTTTGTAGCCAAACAAGCATATTGACAAATGATCACTGTGCATCTTAACCCTTTAACGCGCAGTGTTCCCTCTCTGGGAACACCAAACTCTGACGTTTTGACTGTTGCCAGTCACGAAGAATAGATTTGATTTCTATAAAAATAGTTGCGGGTGACAGAGCTCCATGAGAATCCGTTACTTTTTAGCACGTCATTTCCCGTCAAAAAATGGTCACGATTATTTTTTAACAGCAGTGACATCTGCTAAAAATGGAAGAATGCGAGACGATCGAAACGCGATGGCGGACGATCGAAACGTTCATTGCAACGATCGAAACGTTCATCGCAGCTGGCTGTGCTGTACAGCCGGCTGTCGTAAAAAAAATGGTCTCTAGATCTGTGGCACGCAATGAACGTTTCGATCGTCCGCCATCTTGCTGGTAGTTAAGTCGAGGGATGACTACGGCGGCCCTTTTTTCAGCATTGGGAAAGGGTTGCGCCTCAAAGGGTTAAAGTATTAGGAGGAGGGGGCCGGGTACGAAAAATCGGCGCTCTGTCGGACTACGTGACTGGGCCGCCCAGTTGGTGTAGTGGCTAACGAACCATTCTATCACACCTTGGGTCCAGGTTCAATTCCTTCTCGGACTATTATATGCATATGTCTATGTATATTATTATATGTATATGTATGCTTTCCAAAAAAAAAAAAAAAAAACTTCTTTCTAAAGCACATTTTTGAATATTAGTTGTATTTATTTATGTTTAAATTTTTCAAAATTACTTTAAAAGTTTATCATTCTCAAGCCTATTGTTTACTTTTAGATATTTATTTACTTTTTTTAACTTTCAAAATTGTAAAAAAAAGAAAAAAAAAAGAACGTGTTAAATCTATGTATCTATGGTCAAATGTTACTAAGAACAATATGTCAGCATCTGTAAACCATTGCAAAATAACTGCTTTTATATTGTATAACACTGATGTATTTTACCAATTGCAATCCAAAAATTGTGCTGTAAAAAAAAATAAATAAAAATGAGGGAAACCGCTGCTTGCTGGACCTGAGCCTGGAGCTAGGGTTCAGCAGGAGTGTAGGACACTTCAGGAACTAAAACAGGCTTTAAACCAAATAGGTAGGCCGTTCCTGAAGGTAGTATCAGGGCCGTAGCTATTCCGTTTTTATAGAGGGGGCTCCAAATTTTCCAAGGGGGGCTTTCATATATATATATATATATATGTGTGTATACTGAATACGTCTATGACGTACTGTATACACACATATATATATATATATGTGTGTGTATACAGTACGTCATAGTATACAGTACGTGTATACAGTACGTCATAGTGACGTATTACTGAATACGTCTATGACGTATTCAGTGGTTACAGAGATGGCAATCAAGAATAACGTAATTCTTATGAGTGCCCCTGTAAAATTGTGATATGTGCTGGAAAGGTAGCCTATATTACTCAAGAATAGTGTACCTTTTTGTCAGCGAAAATGTTTTAGAATTGGTTCTGTCATTACAGAGATACAAATGGAGCTTAATGAAATTCTTATGAGTGTCCTGTAAAAGAACTATTTATGATGTATGCATAAAAAGGAGCCTATAATACTCTGAAATAGCATAGCTTTCAATTAGTGAAAAAGTTTAAGAACCCGTCCAGTAGTTGCAGAGATACCGATAGAGAATGGTGTATTAGAATTATTTTAAGTGTCCCTGGAAAAGAGCTATATTTATGTTATACGGATGAAAATTAGCCTGTACTACTCAGGAATAGAGTAGATTTCCATCAGTGAAAAAAGTTGTAGAAACAGCTCAGAAATTTCAGAGGTGCCCATGGAACGTAATGTAATTCTTATGAGTGACCCTGTAAAAAAACTGTGATATATGTATGAAAGGTAGCATATATTACGCAGGAATAATACAGTTTTCTATCAGTGAGAAAGTTTTAGAATCGTTTCAGTAGTTACTGGGACGCCCATAGAGCGTAATGCATTAGAATAATTTTAAGTGCCCCTCTAAAAGAACTATTTGTGCTATATACATGAAAGATAGCCTATAATACTCAGGAATAATTTCGCTTCCTATCAGGAATAGTGTAGCGTGAAAAAATTTTTAGAATTGATTCCGTAGTTACAGACATACAGATAGATCGCTATGTAAATCATATGAGTGTCCCTGTAAAACAATTATTTGTGATACATGCATGAATTTTAGCTATGTTACTCAGAAATAATGCAGCTTTCTATCACTGAAAAATTTTTTTAGAATCGATTCAGTGGTTACATAGATGCCCTTAGAATGCAATTTTTATGGGTATCCGTGTAAATTTGTAATATATGCATGAAAGGTAGCCTCTAATACTCAGGAATAGTGAAGTTTTCCCATCACAGGAACTTTTAGAATCGGTTCGCTAATTCCAGAGATCCTAATGTGATTCCTATGAGTATCCCTGTAGAAGAATTAGTTGTGATATATTGTTTCGAATTTTTGTGGCTGTTCTGGGGCTCAAAGTAGTTTAAAATTCGTATTCTACGTGTCAAATAATTAAATTTTGCATTTTGTTGCATCAAAATTGGTTAACTAGAACGGAAGATAAGAAATTTTGGGGTTCCCTATTGGTTAACATAGGGTTTTGTAAATCTCGAGAAATACTGGTTCTAGGGCTTAGCTGACCTCACTCTTCGGGACTTATTTTTGGTGCCAAATTTGGCGATATTTTCCAAAAAGTCGGCAAGCTTGGCCACATTTCGGATATGTAGCGGGATTTTTCCAATGGGTAAAAGTTTGTTTAAAAGTATATATAGTTTGTTTTCTTGCATTAATATTACGTAATAGCCTAGCGATTCAACTGCATTTCTATGACGTACTCAAAATTGGCTCTTTATAGGGATACTCCGAGAAATTTCTCTAAGCTTCCGCGACACCTATAAAAGGACAGCACATTGTCCCAGTTGAGTTTCAGTTTGCTTCTGTCTGCTGATGAGAATATTTTTAGAATCGGTTCAGTATTTACTGAGATGCCCGTCTAGCGTAATGTATTAGAATAATTTTGAGTGTCCCCGTAAAAGAACTATTTGTCTTATATGCGTGGAAGATAGCCTATAATACTCAGGAATAGTGTATCTTTCTATCAGAAATAGTATTGTGTGAAAAAAATTTTAGAATCGATTCAGTAGTTAGACATACACACAGATCGCAGTGTAATTCATCGAGTGTCCTTGTAAAGGAATTATTTATGATATATGCCATCAATTTTAGTTTATGTTACTCAGGGATAGTGTAGCTTTCCGTCAGTGTAAAAATCTCATGTGGACAAAACATAACTTCCTTGTACATCTATTAAATCAAAAATATTTCCGGCCCACTTCATCTAAACTTATTTTGTTTGAAACAGATAAAATACTGCAGTAATAGTAAGGTTTCGCGAATTCTACCCAAATATTTCCAATGTCGCCAAGCTGGGTTCAATTTGAAAGATTTCCTTCTGACATTTAATTTGCCGATATTTCACCAAAAGCCAAGTTTAAGATAGTTTCCGAGATTTTGGGGAATAGTCAAGGTAGTCATTGACCACAGACTTTCTATGAATTGAATGTATCCATGCGCCTTAATGTATTTTAAGTCATTTGGCAGACACTGTAAATAAATTACCCAGTGGATTGCAATCAAAAAAGAGATGCACAGTTAAATGTTACGATAGTTCTTAATACAAAATTTCAAAATTCTACGGGTAAAAGTTTTCGAACTATGCAAAATACGTATCGCCAAATAAAATCGCCAAATTTGGCGATATTTCGCCCAAACTCGCCAAGGACGATGACAAATGGCAATATTTTGGACATGGACCAAATGACTGACCATCGCCAATTTGGCGATATTTGGGCAAAACTTGGTCGATGATAGACGGCGAGATTTTAGGCATGGACCGAACAATGACTGTCTAAAGATGTCATATATTGAAGATGTCCATAGACATTAATGTACTGAGATTCTTTTCGGTGGTCCTGTAAATAAACTCTCCAGCAGATTGGAACCAAAAACGAGATGCAAAACTAAATGTTACAACAATCTTATATATGAAATTTCAACGTTCTACGACTAATAGTTTTTGAGATTTGAGAGTTAAATACATACACATGTACACCAAAAGTCGCCAAGCTTGGCGAGTTTTGGTGTATTTCTTGAGGGAGGCACGTAACCGCGGTTTGACCATTACCTAACTATATGATTGGACGGTATCGTGCTTGAAATGGATCAAAAAGTCCTTAAAATTGCCATTGACCGTAATGTATTGGAAATCTTTTCAGTGTTCCTGTAGCAGAACTATAAATGATAAAGACACTTTTTTCGATGGAGAAATTCATTTTGTAACCCTTAACAGCATATATAACTTCTGTGTCATTTGAAGTAGCCTAATACCTCTAAAATTCGCTTTAATTCATATCTGCCCATAGAGCGTAATGTATTTAAAATATTTTTGGCGGCCCTGTAGATAAACTATCCAGTTGAATGGGACCGAAAGGGGAGGTGTACTGTACAACTAGATATTACAACAATCCTAAATACAAAATTTCATCATTCTACGACCAATTGCATGCTAGCTTACGATGAGATGCATCGAAATAATTCTTAAAATTAAATTAAGCGGTAGTCAAAATCGGTTTTTTCGTCGAAATTTTGCCCCCGAAATTATTCGGGATCCCATTACTTCCTTATACTCCGTACACGGAAGTAAAAAAATTTAGAATCGGTTCATTAGTTCCAGAGATCGTAATGTAAATCGAATGAGTATCCTTGTAAAAGACCTATTTGTGTTTATGCATGAAAGGTAGCCACGATACTCCGAACTAGTGTAGCTTTCTATCAGTGAAAAAAGTTTTAGAATCGGTTCAGAAGTTAAAGAAGTACCCATACAGATTAATGCATTACAATTATTTTATGTGTCCCTGTAAAAGAACTATCTAAACTATATCCATGAAACTTAGCCTTTAATACTCCAAAATAGAAGCTTTATATTATCGAAAAAAGTTTTCGATTCGGTTCTCTAGTTACAGAGATACCCATAGAGCATAATACAATACTTGCCTGTCCTTCTAAAAGAATTATTTGTGATATATTCATAAAAAGGCAGTCTAAAATACTCAGTGGCTTTCTATAGGTGAGAAAAGTTTTAGAATTGGTTCAGTAGTTAGAGAGATAACCATAGAGTGTAAATGTATAAAAATTATTTTGAGTGTCTCTGTAAAAGAATTATTTACGCTGCATACATTGAATGCAGCCTATAAATCAAGAATATTGTATCTTTCTATTAGTAAAAAAAGTTTAAGAATCAGTTCTTTAGTTACACAGATGGCTACAGAGCGTAATATAATTCTTATGAGTGTTTCTGAAAAAAAAATTAAGAATATATATACATCTGCATATACCTGCATGAAAGGCAGTGTATAATTTTCAGGAATAGTGTAGCTTTTTATTGGTGAGAAAAGATTGCGAATCGGTTCAGTAGTTAGAGAGATACCCATAGAGGGTATTGCATTTAAATTATTTTGACAATTCCTGTAAAAGAAATATTTATGCTACTAGCTGAAGTACCCGTCCTCGACGGGTTAGTGAATGCAAATTTCCAAAAAGCAACAACTTTCGTCAGCATTGTAGGAGTACACAGAATGGATGTAGTATGCTGCGAAAGTGAAGAAAGCGAAGTTATAATTTTTATGTATTGTTAAAATATTACAGGTTAGCAAGGAGGTTTAACATATGGAGGCGCCCATGTTTCCGGTTTTTGAAGCCAACGACCACGCCCCTTCTCTATCCCAGAACATCCGATACCGTCATTAGCATGCATGTAAATTTTTAAGAACAAAACTGCTGTATTTCTCATTTTTTACTGATTGTATGTAAGTTTATCTTAAAGCCACATC
>JAWZYV010018727.1:0-25314 GCA_038373885.1 Cheiracanthium punctorium
CAGAATTGTTTTTTTTTTATTAAGAAGTGTTGAATGATTCTAAGGAAAACCTATTTATAAAAATCGTTCCCAAACATTCACTACGGCAGCAAAAATTTGGCTGAAATATGCATTTTGTAAGTATGATCTCTTTCCAGAATATTGTGGTGTTTGTGCGTATTGTAGAGTGCTGATAGTATACCAGGACCGAAAACGAAGAAGACGCAAGTTAAACGGTAGAGGCTTCAGGCAAATTGTCGCTTTTCAGATCGTATTTATGCGAGACGGAAAAAAGTGCGAGAAATCTCGCGAGAAATCTCGCGCGAGACAAGACTCTGTCTCGTCTCGCGTCTCGTCCCGCAAAATATTTTCTTTCTCGTCTCGCAAAAAAAAATGCCTGTCTCGTCTCGCGAGACAATGCGAGAATTCTCGCGTCTCGCATCCATCCCTAATTCCAGGTAAAGTACAGACAGAAGTCTATCTATATATAAACACTAGGGTATACCTTATTTTGTAACTTTCAAGTTTTTAAATGCCCGCCCCTAGTTTGGTTCCATTTGCTTCAAGATCAACCCATATAAATTTTTGCGTCGATAAACAACTTTTAACAGGTGTCTACTTGAGAGAGAATGTGAAAGATGAAAGCCATTATCAGGCTTTGTGGTTGCTTTTGTGCGATGCTTTTCTGGTTGTTGTTAGTCTCTTGGTCTTCTTCGTGCATTATTAGAAGCACTTGATAATAGTACTTAACAGTTTATTATTAATAAGTGATCAATTCATAGAATTCAACAAATTAAAAGAAAGAAATCTGCTGACTGCTGAAAAAGAGCATTTCAAAAGTCCAATTCCTCAAATTTTTATTGTTCACTGGGATGGTAAGCTTTTATCAGCATAAAGTGTCAGCGATACAAAAGATGAAAGACTACCAACTAATGCATCTTTCGTGATAGAGAACAGCCCACTGGTTTTCCGAAATTAAAAAATTGTTCTGGGAAAAAGCAAGCATATGCTTGTTGGACAGTTTTAACACATTGTGTGTAGAAACAAAAGCGCAGATTTTATGCAGTGGCACACCTGTTTCAAACACTGACTGCTTGAATGGTGCATCAATCCTTTTCGAACAAGCAAAATGTGCGAGGTAGAGAGGAATCCTGACGTACTACTTTTCAAAGACTTGAGAAAAAACTGAAGAAACGTCAATGTTAAAAATATCAAAAATGGGAAAGAACATGTGGAACAGCATCAATGAGACAGAAATTAAAGAAGTATTAGTAATTTTGGAAAAACAAGCAAACATACAAATACTGAGAGACGGCAATAAAGAACTTACCGAACTATACATATTGCTTTTTGGAGGATACCCTGAAAATAAATTATAAATTCATATTTGAGTGCTATGCATCAAGCTTGATGGCAAGAGTAATATAGTCCTTAAAAAACGCTTTTGTTCAGATTGTAGCTTACTTTATCTGTCAAACATTAGAAGGCTTTGAAAAACATGTCATTATTCATTGGAGCTGTGTATGTGAAACCATTGGGTAAGTGCAGGGCAGTCGCAATCACCTGGTGCCTATAGGCAACACCACTGCTTCTTAAAATATTTTAAATTGTACGAAAGGCTTGACGAGACACTTTCACGAGCAGTTTAAAAGAAATTTATGCAGCACTTCTGGTATTTATCAGAAGAATTGTCAATTTTATCCTTTTTGCCAATGATAATAAGACAAATTGAAATTCGTTGCAAACCAAGCTCGTGAGTGAATTACACAAGAAATACAAATATTCCTTCTGTTTACAAAGTAGCTATATTATTGTTCTTATTTAAGAATTCTACATTTGTATTTACACTTGGTAGTTTTGTTACTACTGTATTTTCCAGTAAACATTAGATGATTTTGTGTTTACTAAAATCAAAACCTTTTGAAATCGCCTTCATTTGGACACCTCTTTGAACAAGATTGCCCTTCAACTTGGGAAAAACTGTCATATTTGGAAGTAAGATGGAAAATTATTGTGTTGAAAGCGGTATTGAATTAATGCAGGACTTTAACGGGTTAAGCTATTAATGAAGAACAGAAATAATTTATTCCTCGTTGTGTCAAGATCATTGTAACTTAATCGAGATTGCAAAATAGTCACCTTAAAAAGAAAATATCCACACTAATTTTAAGTTCTGCAGCAAGAAGCAAACAAAAGTATTCATATATGTAGGAATTGGTCATTTATTGAGGATAACTTTTAATTAATAACGCCGAGTATTTTATTTGTTTTAAATACATCATATTATCCATTGTAACATTGAAAATTCTGGCTCAGAAGCATTACATGTGAGTTAATCTGATCAAAACGAGCAATTTTAGAGGGTGGGCAAAAAAATTTCAGCAAAAAAATAATTTTTACCCAAAATAAGGGACACCCAAGAAATGCGATCGGCATTTACAGTGTTAATTTACATATCGTTTGACATTTTTTTTTCTATTATTTTGTACTAAATTTTTAAGGGTGTTCTTCATATTAAAACAGAACTCGAGTTTCGAATGAGCCACGCCAGGTTTTATGTTGGTTGGCGTACTACATTTTTACGATTATGGGCCCCCGATTATGTACTCTCGCCTTTGGCTTGGTAGTTAATTCTTCATTCCCCTCATAGTGGGTGACGGTGGTGCGCCCACTGGGTGATTCCATAATAAAGTGGCCGAAACTAGCCTTAGTAGTGACGAAGACCTGTCTAGGCCAGTGCCCTTCCTTGAAAAAAAAAAAAAAAAAGAAAAAGAAAAAAAGAAAAAAAAATGTTTAAAAAATTCAGTGCGACACAATCCTCAATTTTTACTTAATATGTCATTTAAACCCGTGACAAAATAAATAAAGAAAGAAAGAATAAAAAGGTATAAATAAATAAAATAGAAAATAAGGAATATTGTCTATGAAATAAGAAACTGAAAAACGGGTGATATATTATTTAAAGAAATGAATCTTAATACACAGCTTAATTTAAAGATAACAGATGAATTTCAGTATATATTTAACAATGGATAAAAGCCTGAGGATTTTTTTCATTTTTCGATTTCGAATTTCAAGAATTTCGAAATATTAAGTCCTATCAAAAAAGTAACAGAGCTCTCGTACTTGTGTCGTTTTATATTGTAATTTTGACCTAATGTTTATTTGAAACTATCTTAAAGAACCATATCTTAAATCTGCATCTTGTCTGTCACATTAATAACTTTCTAATAGTATGCTTACCTATTGCTAGAGTCTCCAACGTCTAGCTTTGTCATTGTCAAGCAAAGAATTTCATATTTTGTGTGAAAGAAGTTCAACAAATCGAATGGAAGAAGGATATTGAAAAAAAAAAAAAAAAAAAGACGCTCGCGAGATAGGCACTTTTTTCGTCTCGCTTCCATCCCTTGTTTGGCACTGAAATGGATCAATTTTGATTTTGAGCTTATGGCAATGCTATACGAGGACTATTTGCCTAAAGGGTGGGGGTGCCTTGGATGAAGAAAATTTTAAGCGGTTCTAACGGTTATTCATATGCTACATCTGGTGAAAATTGCTCTAAGCTCCAGACCGTTAGATCGACAGATGCGCGGTAGGCCAGAACTCTGGGATTTCACACTCCGGCAATCTATTTTTTTAATGTCTTATCCACTCGGCCATGGACGGCCTCTGGAAGGGATTGGAAGGAATGCATAATAGAATAATCATGTAGAACGGCAGTTCTACATGATTATTCTACGAGTGACGCAGACAGCCCAACCAACAAACCGTAAATCTTCGCGGCACTTATACATACAGCTAATTTTTCTATTTTCAAAAGTGTCTCATCTGGATCTCGGAATCCGCTCTAACGAATTTTTTACAATTAATATATGATTTTAATCGGTGCCAAATTCGATGAGTGACGTCGCCGGTTAAGCTAGGAAAACTCGTCTTTTTATTTAATCCAGTTAAAAGAGGGAACTATTTAACCCGCGTAAGGAAATACGGAAAATGATCTCGATTTAAAGGCGCTAAACAAGGCAGGGAATAGGAATACAGTGCTGTAGATCCGTGACAAGATTTGTACAAGTTACCTTATATCGTAAACCAGTTTGGTCCTAGACAGCTGGTACCTTTCGCTCCCTCTTCCTGAGCAAATGACTTGAGTTCTGTCCTTGACGTCGCACTTTTGCGAGATGAGCTTTGTGTTACTGTCGTTTTTCTTTTACTTCACTTTTAAAAATAACAGATTATTATATACTTTACTTATTTTTTCTGTAATTTATTTTGCTATAATTAATAATTAAAAATAGTTAAGACTTAATTAAAAAAATAATTAATTTAAGTATTTTTTGGTAAAACTCCTTCCTAACTTTTTCTTTAAGTATTTCGTTTCCCTAGTATTTTGATAGCTATATCTAATTAAATTCTTTATTTTTCTAATATTATTAATTCCATTTGGAAAATTCAATATGTAATTAATATTTCAATGAAAAATAATAACAGATTATTATATACTTTACTTATTTTTAATGTAATTTATTTTGCTATTATTTTTTTTCTCTTCAGAAACCTCACATAATTAATTAATAATAATTATTTAGTATTCAAAGGAAAATAAATAGTAGTTTTACATACTAACTAGTTTTAATAATAATTCTTTTACTCTTCATGTATATATAAAATTTATTGAAATTATTGAATTATAATTTTAAAACCAATATTTTTTCCAAATCTTAGGTTTTTCTCACTTTTATTTTGTATTCCTTTAAATACCAGATTTAAAATTTTGTTCAATACTTTTCAGATAGAAATTTGATTAATCTAAATTTATAGATGCACTATATTTTGTATTAGACATTTGAAGGCCGGAAATGGCATCTAAAACAAGATGTTGTGTCCACCCGAGCCGAGTTGATAAGATACTGAAGATGGTAGATAACTGAAGTATAAATGTCCAGGGTTCTGGTCTACCGGATGGCTGATAATCTAAAAATTCGGAGTTTTGGACGGTTTTTCTCACGATGTAATGTAAATACGCTTCAGAAGCACTAAGAAAGTCAACCGCGCAAGACCCTTATTCTTAAACTGGTAGTTCATCTAAACGTTCTCTAAAAAAATGAAATTATCAACTGATAAAAAAACAAACATAGTATGAAGTTAGTTTTCTAAAAAGCGACATAAAACCAATTATAAACAATATTTTGAGTAATTTTCTATTTTATTAATGATTATAGTCATTAATTAATTTAATCAACAATTTTGTGATGCATCATTAACTTAGTTAAAAACTTAGTGTATCATAATATAGTTAAAAATTTAACTTAGAGATAGCTTTAAACTGAAAGCAAACATTGCATTAATAGATTACATTGCATTAAAATAATAGAATGAGTAACTAGATTACATTAATTAAGAACGAGATTATTAAATTAATAATTTTAACGAAACTTAACTTACGGTTATCGTTAAACTGAAAGCAAATTAATGAATCACAATGCATTAAAACAATAGAACCAATAGTTATATATTGTTGTTGTTATTCTAGAATTACGGCCGATTATAGCTAAACGTAGGCTCTAAGCCGAGACTTGGGGTGCCCTCCGTGGGGGTCTTTCTAAGGGGTCCTAACCCGTATTCACGCTGTTTTGGAGGAAACCACGGAAAACTCCGAACGATTAGGTCGGCGGACGCAACTTGGTTTCGAACCAGGCACCTTCCGTCTCCCAGTTCAGAGAGCTATGCGCTTGGCCACTGATGGGGCCCCAATAGTTATATAATTATAGTAAAAAAGTTAACTTACGTTTAGCATTAAACTGAATGCAAATTTATGAAATAAAATCAAAGATGGTGGCAGGGATACTAATCTATACTCGACCCAAATTATAAATAGAAATTTACTCAAAAAATTATTGATTATAATCAGTATTATGTCTCTTATTATAAAACTATAACAAAAATATGTCAATTTTCTGTTACATGTTACAAAAGAACTTGCTGTGACTTTTTTAATCAAATACTCTGATACTGCATGAAAACAGGTTTGTATATTTATTTACATAACTTAGTGCCAAGCAAACTTCCGAAATTCGCCCTTGAAACTAATTTATTATCTTCTGACCATACCCTTAAAAAGTAATGATATCCACATGCAAAAACCCTTAACTGGTTAAAAATTTGTGACGTAGCATTTTACTTTATAGATCTATGAATTTTAAATATGGGTCTTAAAAATAATGATATCAAATTTTGAGTGACGCCCTGCTGGGAATTTTAAAGATTTGTTTGTAAATTCCATTACAGTTACTTTGGTTTTATTTTCTAAAGAAGATTTACGCATTTAAGCAATGCTTTTAATTATGAAATACACTGTCAAATATATCACACTTTCACTGAGTCTATATAATGTATTCAAATGAATTTATTCCAATAATTTAATTTATCTTTTGCGTCACGCTATCCAAAAGGGCAAGTAAAATTTACGTAAATATTTAGTTAGTGTCATAGTAACCAAACTAAGTGAAATGTATATGAAAATTTAGCTTGCCCTTTTGGATAGCGTGACGCAAAAGATAAATTAAATTATTGAAATAAATTCATTTGAATACATTATACAGACTCAGTGAAAGTGTGATATATTTGACAGTGTATTTCATAATTAAAAGCATTGATCTTTAATATTTTCTGGCTATTATATCTGACTTTTTTCTCATGGTGGTGGGGGGGGGGAGGTCAATACGATATCGGCCTATCGATATTAATTATTATTATTTAGCTAGTTTATTATTGTTTTTTCTTTTTCTTTTTCAAGGCTATAAGGTGTTTAGACATTCTGAATTTTATTTTCGCAGCGCAACATCACGTCACGTCATCACCACTAATACATAAACACAAAATTATTTTACAAATTTAGAGCAATTAATACATACCCAGGGAATAAGAAAAAGGTAAGAAATGGAATGAAATATCTGTATCAAAAGAGAAGAATAGAAATAGTTACGGGACCGAAACGGGAAGGTATGGAAACGGCGCCGAAACAGCGGGAACGAAATGTCATGGACCGGAGTAACTGTCCGTCGCTTAAACTTGCATTCGATAATTAAACGATATCCCCCCCTAAAAAGTGATATTAAAAACAAACAGAAAATTTTTTAATTTTAAGAAGGTGAAAAACGACGTACACTGCAAAAATTATTTTCCTAGATTGCAGCACAGTGTGTGGGTTAACATAACGCCAGCACGTTGTGATGTAATGACTGCGTCAATTTGTTGTACAAGGCTCTTCGTGATTGGCTTATAAACGTCATTACGTCATTTCATAAGTCAATTTACAACACTCAATGCTGTATTATTTTACAGCACTATGTGTGGTAATGTAAAAAAGACAGGTATTTCTTACAGTGTACCACGTTTACTCTCGTAACAGTCGCACTTTTTTTGCTAATTTTTTATGGTGAAAGCCTAGGGGCGACTGTTATGCGGGGAAAATTTACTGTATAATATTGTGACTGTAAAGCTATATTTTTTCTGCTTCAAAGCGGGGGTGCGACTATTATGCGAGGGCGACTATCACGCGAGTAAGCACAGTATAACCGATATTGTGCATCTTAAAAACAAAGTACTTTTTCATTAAAACGAATAAGAATGAATCGGAACTTCACAAAAACGACGTATAAATGAGAAACATATAAACGGCGGGTTACTGTATATATTTATAAATTTAAATCTTCAAAATTAAGCGTAAACATTACCACATGCAAAAACCCTTACCTGGTTAAAAATTTTGTGGCGCAGCATTTTACTTTATAGATCTATGAATTTTAAATACGGGTCTAAAAAATAATGATATCAAATTTTGAGCCCTGCTGAGACGCCCTGCTGAGAATTTTAAAGATTTGTTTTTAAATTCCATCACAGTTACTTTCGTTTTATTTTCTAAAGAAGATTTACGCATTTAAACAATGCTTTTAATTATGAAATACACTGTCAAATATATCACACTTTCACTGAGTCTGTATAATGTATTCAAATGAATTTATTTCAATAATTTAATTTATCTTTTGCGTCAAGCTATCCAAAAGGGCAAGCAAAATTTTCATATACATTTCACTTAGTTTGGTTACTATGACACTAACTAAATATTTACGTAAATTTTACTTGCTCTTTTGGGTAGCGTGACGCAAAAGAAAAATTAAATTATTGAAATAAATTCATTTGAATACATTATACAGACTCAGTGAAAGTGTGATATATTTGACAGTGTATTTCATAATTAAAAGCATTGTTTAAATGCGTAAATCTTCTTTAGAAAATAAAACGAAAGTAACTGTGATGGAATTTAAAAACAAATCTTTAAAATTCTCAGCAGGGCGTCTCAGCAGGGCTCAAAATTTGATATCATTATTTTTTAGACCCGTATTTAAAATTCATAGATCTATAAAGTAAAATGCTGCGCCACAAAATTTTTAACCAGGTAAGGGTTTTTGCATGTGGTAATGTTTACGCTTAATTTTGAAGATTTAAATTTATAAATATATACAGTAACCCGCCGTTTATATGTTTCTCATTTATACGTCGTTTTTGTGAAGTTCCGATTCATTCTTATTCGTTTTAATGAAAAAGTACTTTGTTTTTAAGATGCACAATATCGGTTATACTGTGCTTACTCGCGTGATAGTCGCCCTCGCATAATAGTCGCACCCCCGCTTTAAAGCAGAAAAAATATATCTTTACAGTCACAATATTATACAGTAAATTTTCCCCGCATAACAGTCGCCCCTAGGCTTTCACCATAAAAAATTAGCAAAAAAAGTGCGACTGTTACGCGAGTAAACGTGGTACACTGTAAGAAATACCTGTTTTTTTTTTTTTTACATTACCACACAAAGTGCTGTAAAATAATACAGCATTGAGTGTTGTAAATTGACTTATGAAATGACGTAATGACGTTTATAAGCCAATCACGAAGAGCCTTGTACAACAAATTGACACAGTCATTACATCACAACGTGCTGGCGTTATGTTAACCCACACACTGTGCTGCAATCTAGGAAAATAATTTTTGCAGTGTACGTCGTGTTTCACCTTCTTAAAATTAAAAAATTTTCTGTTTGTTTTTAATATCACTTTTTAGGGGGGATATCGTTTAATTATCGAATGCAAGTTTAAGCGACGGACAGTTACTCCGGTCCATGACATTTCGTTCCCGCTGTTTCGGCGCCGTTTCCATACCTTCCCGTTTCGGTCCCGTAACTATTTCTATTCTTCTCTTTTGATACAGATATTTCATTCCATTTCTTACCTTTTTCTTATTCCCTGGGTATGTATTAATGGCTCTAAATTTGTAAAATAATTTTGTGTTTATGTATTAGTGGTGATGACGTGACGTGATGTTGTGCTGCGAAAATAAAATTCAGAAAGTCTAAACACCTTATAGCCTTGAAAAAGAAAAAGAAAAAACAATAATAAACTAGCTAAATAATAATAATTAATATCGATAGGCTGATATCGTATTGACCTCCCCCCCCCCCACCACCATGAGAAAAAAGCCAGATATAATAGCCTGAAAATATTAAAGATCTGGTTATACCTACAAATTTTTCGCAATATGAAAATGAACATTTTTTGCTGTTTGATTCGGGACAAGGCGATGCAAGAAGATGTTTAATATTTGGCAGAGAAAACCATAAAAATTGGTCACACGAAATGAAAAAAATTTATATGGATGGTTCTTTCCGAATTACACCGAAACCTTTTACCCAAGCAGTAGCGGATCCAGGGGAGGGGCTAGGGGGCTTCAGCCCCCCCAAAAGAGATTGCTAAAGGGTAACATTCTGCTTTAGTATACACTTTAAATAGCTAAAATGATCCTATTTTGTAACTTAGCCCCTCCCAAAAGCATGCACATTGATTTAGACTAAAATTTTGATTTATAGTACATTTTAATTGGGCGAAATAAGCTTTTTTAAAAATTTAGTCCCTCCCAAAAAAATTTTCTGGATCCCCCACTGTACCCAAGTATTTGTTATAATGGCTGAACAAAATAAAGTTGTGTTCCCAGTATTGTACGCTTTATTACCTGATAAGTCTGAAGACACATACGTGAAACTCTTCAATGCGGTGATACAAATTTGGCCACAGTTTACACCTGATTGGATTACACTGGACTTTGAAATTGCAGAAATAACCGCAGTTCGTCGGGTATTTCCAAGTGCAGCAATAAAATGCTGGTTTCTTTTTTTTACCTTGTAAAAATATGCAAAAGAAACTTTCAGAAGAAGGGTTATTATCGCAATAATAACAATGCTGATTTCGCCTTACTAGCCTGGGAAATTACAGCAATCGCTTTCGTTCCAAGTGAGAAAATACAAAAAGCAATGGAATCTCTGGGAGAAGATTTGCCTGTCGAATTATTGCCTATTTTGAATTGGTTTGAAGATAATTCTATTGGAAGACCAAATCGAAGAGGTATACGAAAAAATGCCATTGAGTTCGGTATGGATCATCCTACAATATGGAAATTCATAGAAGGCACAAAGAAAATCCAAAGTGGGTGCGACAAATTGTATGAAGAATTTATTCGGGAAGAAGAGCCTTTAAAAGAAAAAAGGAAATACAGTAGAACCTCGATTCATCGTTTTTCATGGGGTATGTAGGAAAAAACGATGAAGACGGGAAAACGACAAATGCGGGTTCCGATTAAAATACGAAGAAAGCAATCTTTATGCATACACGCAATCACTGTATACCAACAAATACTAGTTTGTTAGAAAATTGTCAAACAAATAAATCGAAGATGAAAATTAAGTGATACTTATTTTAACAAATCAGTAATTTTATATGGGGTTTTTCACCATTTTAAAATTAAACCGTAAATTTTCAAGATTTACAAAGTTTTTCTGGACCTTTTTATGTGATTTTTCGTTTGTATAAAAAAGTTCATACAGTTTCAAATTCAGTTACCTCTTCAGACAAACTTCGTTCTAGTATAGACTCAGCCTCCTCGGCATGAATATCTGCTTTGCCATTATTTTCATTTTTTGCATCATCACACCGTTTGTCCATGTTTAGAATATCGCATGCCTTACAGTTTTGATTAATGAAAATATAATCATTAAATTTCCGGCTATACACATTTTCTTCAACACGCAACCAGTGTTAATCTGATCATCAATAAACCAAGAAATCATACCAAGAAGCAGTTACAGTTTGTATGCCATATGGACCGACTTAACGTTCAATTTCATTTTGGTCAGGAGAAAAATTTTACAACGATGAATGTGGGAAAGTAACTTTTTGGCAAACGATACATGCGGGTTTCTTTAACGTTATTCAAATACAATTCGTGCAGGGACCATAGAAAGAAAACGATCAATCCGGGAAAACGATGAATGCAGGAACGATAGATCGGGGTTGCACTGTATATCAAAACTGATGAACGAATTTTCAAAATCCTTCCAGATTTCCGCGATAACCAAAATAATTGAACACTGAAAGAATATTTACGAGGGATTGCCCAGGCTTTTCTAAAGAGAAAAGCTGTTTTAAATTACAATGTGTAATACCTTTTTGATTACCATCATATATGTAATTATATGTGATGGTAAAGTTTGGTGAACAAATGAATAAATTAGCGAAAAAAAAAAAAAAAAAAAAAAAAGAAGAAGAAGAAAGGAAAAGGAAAGGATTGCTGTGTGAACTACCTCCATAATAACACTGGAATTGCTGTTTTGTATAATCGATAAGATGTGATTGTAAGTTGAGGTATTAAAATTAATCAATCGTATTATGCATTACAAACAACACTAAATTAAATTCATATTAACTTTATAGGGAAAACAGGTTGGGACCGAATCGAGAAGGGACCGAAACGGCAAAGGGACTAAAACAGCGGGACCGAAATGGCAGGACCGAAACGTCCTGCTTCGTCTTACTCCACCATGTTTTTAAAGAAGCAATCGACTACTATATTAAAAAACTTAGAGCTCATTTTGTTTGTCAGAATTCGCGTGATAAAACATTGCATGATCTTAATTCAAACTACCGGGTGTCCCAAAAATGGCTGATGGATTTTGAAAATCAATAAAAAAAAGACGGAATACGAAAGATATGTATCGTTTGCGGCCTTATGCTTAGAAATCAGGGAGTTTTATCCCACCAAATTTCAAATTTAGTTAACATTTTCACCCACAGGTGGTGCTGAAAACTGTGATAAAATAAAAACCGGTTTGAAAATTTTGCAAGGACTGTTGCAAAAAACTAAACAATGACATTTTCAATGGAACTCCCATTTGCTGCAACAACGTGGCGCAGAATGAGTCAAAAAATTTCCAGACATCCGTTCAAGCATGTCACTTTGAATTGTCACACTTGCAGTACAGATGTGCTGCTTCAGCTCGGCAATTGTTTGTGGAGTTTGGCGGTATATCAAATCTTTCAGGTAACCCCCCAAAAAAAAGTCGCAGGGCGTCAAGTCTGGTGAATAAAGAGGCCATGCCATGCCACTTCCTGTATGCATGTCGTAATCCAAGGCAATTACCCGCTCACTGAAATGTTCGTTCAAGAAATCAAATACTGCAGACGTTCGATGGGGACGAGCACCACCTTGCATGAACCAAGAGGCATTCGAACAGTCCTCCAAAACATTATGAATCCCCACAAATTCTTCCAGAACACCAAGATATCGTGCAGCATTTATCGGTTGCTCTCGAAAAAATGGCCTTATTATTCCTTTGGAGGAAACCGCAGCCCATACCATTATTTTTGGTGAATGCAGGGATGAAGGTTCAGCAATAGGAGGATTTTCGCTTCCCCAAATTGGCGAGTTCTGCTTGTTGACATAGCCATCGAGGTGAAAATACGCTTCGTCTGAGAACCGTATGTTGCCAACATATCGTTCTCAGACGAACCATATGGTATCGAGTTCACCGTCATCTACAAGTTGCAGCATGGCGTTCGCGAAATTATAACGTGCATTAATGGCATTTGGAGTGAGGGTTTGGTGAGTCTGGATTTTGTACGGGAGCATGTGAAGGCTGTGGCGCATGAGACGATGAGAGCTCATTCTTCGGAGTCCAGTACAAGATGCAACACGGCGTACGGAAGTCCGGGGCCGCTGTTGGATAACCTGCTGTACAGCTTCAGCATTCGACTCTGTAACTCAAAGGAGTGGCGGCCGACATTTCCAATACGGTCATCATTCACGCTCCCCGTTCGTTTGAATTTCTGGAATAGAGCCCTTATCTCATTGTCTGACGGTCCGTTTCTCACATGGAATTTTCTTTAGAAACTGCGCCTCATTTGAACAAAACTGTGTTCCACGCGGTGGAACTCTAACACAATAAATACCCGCTCTTCAACAGAAAAAACCAATTTGGTAGAGCAGACTTGCAATCTCAACAGCACACGCTATCAGCTTGACGACGAACTACCGAATGGCGAGCTGAAATACTTCGTTTTAACTATACCTGTTACAGATACCTTGGTAGAAATTTAACTAAATTAAATTTGGTGGGATAAAATTCCCTGATTTCTAAAAATAAGGCCCCAATCGATATATATCTATCGCCTTCCGTCTTTTTCAATTCCAACTATAAAGGTCACACTTTCCCTATATATATCTTGTACAAATTTTCAATCATTAATAAAATACTTTTTTATTCGTCCACTCAAGTTCAAATAATTTTTTTTAAACTTGTAGTGGATGACACTGGATGTTAATACAGATTTGGTCCCAAACAACTGGTTAATTTATCTACAGGACTGCCCGGGCCGAAATTCATTAAACTCGCATATCTCAAAAACTATTAGACGTAGAATGTTGGAACTTTACCTCCAGGATTGTTGTAACATCTAGTTGTGCACCCGCCATTTCTGTCCCACTCGACTGGATAGTTTATCTACAGGGCCGCCCAAAAGATTTTAAATACACTACGCTATATTGGCAGAAATTCATTAAAGCGTATTTTAGAGGTATTAGGCTAGTTCAAACGACTCACAAGTGATATATGCTGTTAAGGGTTACAAAATGAATTTTTCCATTGAAGAAAGTGTCTTTATCGTTTATGGTGCTGCTACAGGAACACTCAAAGGATTTCCATCACTTTACGGTCAATGGCAGTTTTAGGGACATTCATCTATTTCAAGTACAATACCGTCCTACCATACAGTTCGGTAATGGTCCGACCACGGTCACGTGCCTCCCTCAAGAATTACGCCAAAAGTAGCCAAGCTTGGCAACTTTTGTACGTGTGTATGTATTTTACTCTCAAATCTCAAAAACTATTAGTCGTAGAATGTTGAAATTTCATGTATAAGATTTTTGTAACATCTAGTTGCGCATCTCTATTTTTGGTTCCAATCTTCTGGAAAGTTTATTTACAGGACCACTCAAAAGAATTTCAATACATTAATGTCTATGGACATCTTCAATATATTACATCTGTAATCGCTCATTGTTTGGTCCATGCCAAAAATATCGCCAAATTTGCCGAAAGTCAGTGATTTGGTCCATGCCCAAAATATTGCCATTTGTCTTCGTCCTTGGCGAGCAGTGGCGCACCCAGGACTTTAGCTTAGGGGGGGGGGGCTGAGCTGAAAATACTGCTGAACTCGGTTATAGTCAGATCGATAATAGTTACAACCCTCTTATAACGTCAAAATAGTCTGTACCACTTGATTTGCCCATACAACACAAGCCCACAAGCAAAAACTCATTATAGAGTCATAAATAATTATCTGATCTATTCAGTGATATTGTAACCGACTTTAACAGTGTTTCATAAACTCTCTGTAAGTATTTATTTAAAAACTAACATCTTTTTAATAAAAAAATACTTTAGAAATAATTTGAAGACAATAAATAATAATAATAGTAATAATTCATTAGTGACAATTTTCATTTTTTTAAAGTTTTTCACTTCTAACTGTCCACCTTTAGGGGGGGCTTGAGCCCCCATAGCCCCCTTCGTGGGTGCGCCTATGTTGGCGAGTATTGGCGAAATATTGCCAAATTTGGCGATAGTCAGTCATTGTTTGGTTCATGCCCAAAACCTCGCCAATTGTCGTCGACCTTGGCGAGTTTTGCCGAAATATGACCAAATTTGGCGTCAAAAATTATTTCGCATAACTCATTAAGTATACATGTAAGTAAACCTTTTAACCGTAGAATGTTGAAATTTTGTATTTAGAACTATTGTAACATCTAACTGTGCATCTCTTTTTTTTTTTTTTTTTTTTTTTTTTTCCAATTCCTACTATTAGTTCACACTCTCCCTATATATATATTTATATAGCTTATTCAAATTTTCAGTCGTTAATAGAATACTTTTTATTCATCCACTCAAATTCAAATAGTTTTTTTCAAATGTTAATTCATTAATTAAATGTAATTAATTAAATTTAATAAAAAGTAACTAAAATAAAACTTTTCTTTGCTGACCTAAGTAAGAATTGACTTATTTTTTTAAAATATATATTACTTGTTTTTACTGACTTTCAAAATCCATCAGTCATTTTTGGGACAACCCGTATAATGCTGTAAGTAATACTCAGAGACCATCAATACATCAGGAATTTTCCGCCACAGTTTGAATCCTCATCAGAGGCTGAAACTTCTGAATATTGGTACTTATCTGAAAGTGCTAACCAACGCCGAGGGGGACTTTCCACATCATAAATTTAGAGTGCAGTGCATGTAGACCGCATGTGCACGGTGGTCGTCAGTGGTATCGGAATAGAGCCTGCAGTGTTCCAATTGCAGGCGGGGTTATATCTTTAAAGCTTTTCTTTTAGGAAATCATGCAATTTTTGAGCAGGTTTTTTAAAGAAATCAGTTGCTCTGGGGACTCACAAAAATTTAGAATGTGTCTTTACAAGTTTTGCTGTGAACTGGTTCAAACAATGAACCTGTAGGAGTTACGAAACTTTCGGGAAAAAAATGATAAATGTACATAATTTTAGCAATATTTTAATAAAATGACGCAAGCTGTCGTCAAAAAAAGGGTCTCTAGATCTGTGGCACGCGATGAACGTTTCGATCGTCCGCCACCTTGCTGGTAGTTAAGTCGAGCGATGGCAACGGCTGCCCTTTTTTCAGCATTGGACAATCTATCTAGCTGTTCTCGCATTCTTCCATTTTTCAGCAGATGTCAGTGCTGTTTAAAAATAATCGTGACAATTTTTTTACGGAAATGACGCGCTAAAAAGTAAAGGAATCTCGTGGAGCTATGTCACCTGCAACTATTTTATAGAAATCAAATCTATTCTTCGTGACTGACAACAGTCAAAACGTCAGAGTTCTTTATTCCCAGAGCGGAACACTGCGCGTTAAAGGGTTAATAAATTGAATATAATTTCATTAGAATTAGGGATGGACGCGAGACGAGAAAATAGGGGCTGTCTCGTCTCGTCTCGCAGTGGTAAACCTCTGTCTCGTCTTGTCTCGCAACCACTTTGTCTCGTCTCGCGTCCTCGCACAGAAATTGCCTGTCTCGTCTCGCGTCTCGCGCGAGACGTCTCGCGAGTCTCGCAAAATTAAGGACTGCGAATTTTTACCATATTTTTAGTAACATTAATACTAGTTATTGAAAATTAATATTAACAATAGCAATTAGTTGCATATTCCCATATAAGTACATATATTAGTTACCATATTAACTCATATACTTTATTTGAAATGATAAAAATTTCGGATTTAATCCGTATATATAATGTGACATGACACCGAAAATTTATTTATTTGCGTAACTGCGTAAATGTAATATTTATGGTTGATGGGAGTTTCATTTGCTTTTGAAAATATATAAAGCTTTGAATTTTGACAGATATGTTGCAGAACTCAGGGACACATGCTGGCAAATAAAATTTTGATCTAATTAAAACGGCCCCAATGTACGGAATAGTGAATAATTATAGTGAGCGGAATGGTGAATAATTAAAGTGAAGCTTACTTATCCCCCCTCCCGTTTTTAGTGTATGAGATATGGGTTTTCATATTTAATCGGGGAACCCGGGTTTAACCTGTTCATTTACACCGGGTACGGGCAACCTTTGGAAGGTTGCGAGCCAAAATTTAGGATGTTAGGGACGTCACGGACCCGTATAAGTGGGATTTTGATTTGGTTTATATTGATTGTCTATGGCGGTGCTGCCAACCTTTTTATCGCCGCGACCTGGTCAGCGTTTGGTAATAATTTTACCGCGGACTGGTCAGGGGAGGGAATACGCTGATTGTTTTAATTTAATTTGTGCTTAAACATACCTTCAAAATATATACAGCTTCACAAAAAATGAATGTAAAATGATTTAAGATTTTATCTCACTAGGACGCTAAATGAAATGAGAACACTGAGCTTATTTCTTTGCAACGAGTTGGTGTTAGATCTGGAAGGTAAGAAGCAATGGACACCCAAAAGTGTGTTGCTTATGTACAATTCATTCCTTTATTCTGTTATTTTGGTTCTTGTCAGTGCAGAAAATCCCGCTTCACACTGTTAGGTTGTTGGAAATGGCAATAGGGATTTAAAAGACTGGAATTTTAATTCATAGTCTTGAAATATTTAATAAGCAGTAAAATAATGTAAAAACAGTCAATGAGATTTTTTTCTGTTACAAAATCTGTTCTGTATAAATTAGCACAAACCCAAGAAACTCGAGACCTCGAGAGAAATGCACGACAGAAAATAAAATGGAAATAATGTAATTTTTCTTGAGCAACCCGGTACCATTTGATCCGCGGACAGGGGGGTTGGGGACCACTGGTCTATGGAAATTTGAAATCTTCCACTTGCTGGATAAAATTACCCTGGAGGGCACATCCGGGCCGCGGGCCAGGGTTTGCCGATATGTGATTTACACTATCAAAAAGGAGAGACAACAGAAAGGACTTGTGAGCGTTGGATTTGCACAATCACTCCAGTAGATCATTTCATTTGCGTTCGCATAGCTTGGCTTATGGCGAAAGACAGTGCCGTAAAAATAGGGAGGCATGCAGGGCGAATGCCCGGGCCCCCACATGTAGGGGCCTCAAAATCCATACAACTATTTCTTCAACCACTTGGATTTTTTATCTTTATAACCTTTTAGATTTGTACATTTACTATTTCAAAACGGATCACCTAACACTGTTTAAGCATAAACAAAAAGTTGCTTACTGTTTTACAAAATAGCTAACAGCTCACCAACAGATCCGCTGTATTACGATACGTACAGCTGATTATGAAAAGTTAAATTTATATACCAGTATTTCTAGAACCAAAGTTCTTTAACTAATGACCTTGTTGTTCCCTTTATTTGTATTTCTAGAAAAACATGATCTGGGCCTCAAAAGGCCACTCTGAAGCAAGCATCCCTTTTGGGGGGCCCTCCTTATTTCTTAAAATTATATCACTTAGGTAATTTAAAGCAAATGGCAGTTTTTTCTTTTTGTTGTAATTATTACTTACAAATATTTTATGTACTTACAAATAATGTGCATAATCAGTGGGTGTACACCGACTTTCTTTAAGAAGAAGGGGGAATAGGAAGTAATCTTATGGTTAAATAAAAGCCATACTCTATATGTTTAAAATTAAAACTGTACGGAACTTTAATGTTAAAAAATGCATGGACAAAGGGGTGAAGGGACTTGAATCCTCCACCCTCACACCATTTGTGCACGCCACTGAGAGCATAGTAAATATATGGAGCGGAACCACACTTGTTCTACAACGCATAAACCCGACAGAGCGAAAAAAACGATACATTGCGGAAGCGACCCGTCTCCATGGTAACTTACCGTTTTTTTCCGCGCAAGTGCTCCTTCAAGTAGTTCTTTTTTTCTGGAGAACGCCTTTTCTCCCTCCCTGTTATTTCGCGAGAAATTCTCTCCCTCGCTTATTGTTATAATCTTTCCCGCCTCATATGTGATTCGTAAAAACGCTCCCAAAGGAGAAGCTTCACGGGGGCTCACTTTCGATCTCCGACTGATCGATATTTCGCTCCTTTTGGTTTAAGCGTGTAGAAGTAAGTCAATGCTCGGAAATTTCTATTTCCTTTTAATGAGTATCTAAATTAGAATGGCATGGCCAATAAGTCTAAATGCCAATTAACACGCTCCTACTTTTTCTCGCATATCGTAAAATTCAAATTAGTACCAACTTAAATTGACACTTATGGTCCTTTATTCTCCCCCCCCCCCTCCAAAAACCAAATACATTAGAATATACTAGAACGAGTATATTCTAATGTCTTTGCCAAAAACCAATGGTTTTTGAGTCCCTCTTGCAAAATATTTTAATATTTGTTGGTCGTCTTTTTCTTTTACTTGTGCAATAATAAGAGTTCACATTATTTACATTCATTATACAAATGATTCGATAATTATTTGTATAAAAAACCCAAATTAAAAATAAAAAATAAATGTTATATTCCAGCTGGGAATTTCATGTTAAAATCCATTAAATTACTTCAGTATAATGAAATTAAAATACCTGTTGTTACAAACCAAGTGCTCTAATAATGGCTAAAAACGCTTTTATAAGGAATAATACTACTTACATCATGAACACATAAGAGCTATATTGATGATTTTATTAATGTTTTCAGTGTTGTTTTTGTGTTAAGGTAAAGCTACGAAAGAGCTATCTGCTTAGAAATGGATGCAATGGAAGGAGGACCTCTAACGCGTATTCACAGTTATATCTGGAGAAAACCGCCCAAAACTTCGGATAGCCGCACGGCAGGATTAGAACCCTACCTTCAGAACCTTCACAGAGACCTTCACATATTCAGTCATCTTACCATGTTGTATGTGTGAGTGTTTATTCCCCAATGGTGAGCGGAAAAAACGCGACTTTTAATAGTGACATAGGGATGTAACATGTCGTTATATGCTAGTCGAATGAGGCAAGAGCGCAAGCCAGAAAATTTTGTCGAGGGGATTGTATAAGATACAACTTTTGTATTGATAAACTTAATTTCTTATTGACGACAAAAATCTGAAAGCTCTTAATAACTAATTTTGAAAGTTATCGCAGGGAGGTAATATCCCGATATCCCACTCCATGGTTACCTGCTTTCTGCAGTGACGTACGAAATGGGGGCGGGCTTTGGGGCTCTGAGCCCCCTCCCCATACATTTGGAGGATGATAGAAAATAACCATATATCGGTGTCTTTTCCAGTGTCCAGAATCCACATACTTTATTTTTTTGTCTGGAAACCGATCATTGCGAAATTCTCGATACATTAATTCCTCACCTTGTTTTATTTCCGAAAAAAAAAAGGTCACTCAATAGTTGTTTGTGGGTGGAATAGCGAACGGAAGTCTTCATGTCAATTGTGAAAGCAGCGGTCATCTTGCAACTTGTCACCGCTCTGGCGCCTTATCTCGCAATCTGTTCCGGAGGTGTCCTATTGTTGAGGGGAACAAATTCTTCCGGTGATAGGGCGCACCTACGTTCCACGTGCTGAGATAGCTCGCCCTCATGTAGGTCCATTCTGTTCTGGAGTGAGAGGTCATCCAGCGTGTCGGCAAATCCAAAAGAACACCGGCAATTATGTCCTCGGGACATCTCTCTCCCGACATTTCTGTTTTAACTGGAACTCTGTAGTAGGGACCCTCCCGATATCTGATATTCTGCGTAGAATAAAAAAAAAAAAAAAAAAAAAAAAAAGCTTTGGCATCTCAACACAAAGCATAGCGTTTCCTTTCGGCCCCAGTCCTGTGTTAAAAGTTTGTCTTTTTAAATGACTGGAGGAAGCGTTAAAGATAAAGAGAAATTCTGCGAGGGTTGCTCCTCCATCTCATAGCGTGAAGTTTTAAAACAGGAAAAGATCTTATACATATAGTAGTATTTTTACAATATTTCTTTATAAGTATAGGCGCTTTTGCTCATTTTGAAAGACAATTTTTGTGTTTTATTATTACTTTGTTTTTCTTCTTTTCTTGACATGATCAGTGGCATACGCAGACTTCCTTCAAGGGGGGGAGGTGGGGTTATAGACATAACTTTGTGTTAAAATGTAATATTTTAAGCTAAAATAAAATGTGTGTAAATGTATAAATGTGTAATAAATTAAATGTGTATGAATATGTAATATTGTGTAACGTAATATTTAAGCTAAAAATTGAAAATTTGTGGACATTTTGATTAAAAAAATTTGACAAGGGGGACGGGTGAACCCCCAAACCCTCCCTCCCCCTTGCGTACGCCACTGGACATGATGAATACTGGTGACTGGTTGATAAAAAGTACATAGTACAGTATTTTTTGAAGAACCAGTTGAAAAAAGCATGGAAAGAGAAAAAAACCCGCACAAACATTAAATGGGTTTTAATTTTTCAAATGAATGTGAGTGTGCTGTGTGTGTGTGGGGGGGGGGGAATAAAAAATGTAAAGGAGTGGAGCATCCGAAAGGGCGCAAACAGAGGTACATTCATGGTATTTTGTATTTATCTCTATTGAAAGTTGACATTCCGATAATTTTTCAAAGGTCAGTGGCCCTGATTTTTTAAGTACACAGTGTGCAAAGTAGCCCCATTGCCTCTATAGCTTTTGGTGAAGTAGATTTTTTTTTTTGTATCACTAGGGGCCAAGGCCCCCAGACCCCGTCGCTACTCTCGCTTTTCGTATGAGAATATTTCGGCCCCTAATCAGGGCTTATTCGTAAAAAAGACATAATTTCAACAGACAAAACCCGAAGATTGGATCAGATAGAATGTTTACTGAGGCTACGCATTGGCTTGGTTCTTGCATGTTCATTGGTTACATAAAATTTTTAAACTTCACACTACAGTAGAACCCCCTCCCCCTCATAACACGGAAGATATTTTGTTATGGAATCCGTGTTGGTACGGGTCCTGAGCTATACTACACCTGGCGTGCGGACCTCCGCTTATAATCGCTGTAAAAATTATTTGCACTCTTCAGAAACACAATGATTTTCAATGTTGCCATTCAAAAGTTATATTAATTAGGAGATAAAGCATAATAAAATCAGAACATCTGTTTCAGTTGTGTTTTTAATAATGTAAAACCTATTGGACACACCTTCGAATTTGCCACCCATTGCGATTTTCCATTATTTGGCGACTTGCGTACATGTAAAGTTAATAGAAGCTACGGAACAGATAGGATAGCTTGTCACCAATGCGACTTTTCATTATTTGGCGATTTACACATGCTCACAACCTATAATTACTGTTATCCTGTAAGGTTACCGAAAACCATTATCTATATTTTCATTTACATAATCGTTTGCAGATTGGCGTACTTAGCACCACGAATTATACCATCTCGTCGCGCGCTAGCAAAATACATGCTATAATGGCATAGTTACGCCGCCAAATATTTTCTACTGATAGCAAATAATCCAGCTGGACGAGAACCGGCTTTAAAATAATCTGCATTTTAATTATTTTTTATTTTTCAAGATATTAGTTATTCTTTTGGAAAAAGGAATAATCGCTAATTCCTAAACTCCTGTTGTCTAAGCGAACTTACTATTTGAAAATTGTCAACTTGTGTTTTGAGTTGCTTATTTCATATAGTTTTTTATTTTGGGCGTAAAATGGGCGTAATTCATAACTCATGTTTTGTAAAATTTCACGCGATTCTAGATACTTGGAAACGCTTGTGCAAAGGAATGAATGATTTTATGCCAAATCTGGCAACCATTCGGTTTATTTTTTCAGATTTTTTATTAATATATTCTAAAATAATTCGATTTCTAATTTTAAATCAAGCTTATAGCAAGGTTTCCTCGGATTTTTTCGAATCTGTGGGCACCTTTATGTCGAAACTCAAATCCCACCAGGTTTAGGAGGAGATAGCGCTGGACAAGCTTTTGACAGGCGCGGCGACAGCGGCCTTTTACTTTTTTTTTTAGAATAGAGAGATTTTTACACGAAAATGTGTCACACTCTGAAGTTTTGCAAGCCGAAGGAAGGGAAAACATGATAATATAAACGAAAAGAGAAATAGTTTTTAAAAAAATTGCTTGCATTTCTTTCCGTCCGATATTAATATATAAGAATAAAAAATGTCATTTTAATCTCTTTAAAATAGGCCAACAATAGGGATTTAACCGCCCCTAGAAAGTTGTTACCAGGGTGGGCGCCCCCCCCCCCTACGCACGCCGCAACGTGCGGGAAAGTTTGAGGATAATATCGGTACAAGGATATTTCAACCAAGGATATTCAACCATATTTCAACCTACTCAGACTAAGCATCAATGCGAATGCAAGTTGCTCTACTTCTAATCTCTCTCTGATATACCCGAAACCCGATTATCACAGGGGCAAGGGGGGGGCGGTAGTCCGGTGCCCCTGAAGAAAAAGGGGGCCCATATATATCCCGATTATCTAAATTATAAATTCATATGTACTGAAATAGTAATTGTGGGGAAAAAACTGAATTTCCTCTATAATATAGGTATTACCTAATTGTCTATCACTAGATCAAGTTAGAGATATTTTTTTGGGGTGATAAATACGATTTGATTAAAGTACAAAAACTACAGTTAACTGAAATGCAATTTTCGAGTACAACAGCGGTCAAAACTGGGTTAAAATGCTTAAAAAAGGGGGCTCAGTAAAGGGGCTTAATGCGTAAAAAAGGGGATAGTAAGGGGGCCCCAAACTTAATGCCCCGGGCCCCGTCTAAAAGTGGTCAGATTTGAACATACCGTACCGCCTTTCCTATTTACTTATTATTTTTCTTTCAACTCTTCTCTGTTTTCTTTTTTTTCCGCCTCTTTCTTTATCCTCTCCTTTGTGTGTTTTGTATATCTCTCGTCTGTTCTAATTTTAAATGTTACGTGTTTGTGCGTATTGTAGAGTGCTGATAGTATACCAGGACCGAAAACGAAGGAGACGCAAGTTAAACGGTAGAGGCTTCAGGCAAATTGTCGCTTTTCAGATCGTATTTATGCGAGACGGAAGAAAATGCGAGAATTCTCGCGAGAAATCTCGCGCGAGACAAGACTCTGGTCTCGTCTCACGTCCTCGTCCCGCAAAATATTTTTTTTCTCGTCTCGCGTCATCCGTCTCGCAAAATGCCTGTTCTCGTCTCGCGGGAGAATGCCGAGAACGCGAGACAATGCGAGAATTCTCCCGTCTCGCGTCCATCCCTAATTAGAATCTGTAGTTTATAAAACGAATTCACAGTACAGTCCAGAACGCAAAAATACAATTCATGGTTAACCAGTTTGGTGTGATATAATTGCAAGCAATACACAAAGTTTATTTACATGAAAGAAAGGAAAAATAGTACTTACTGTGCATGTCTATGATCGAAGTAATCATAACTCCATTTTGTTTTACAATAGCACGAGATTTCTCTTATCCAATCGTTAGAAACTATGTCCATTAAAGCAAAATCTTTACCGAAAACATCCCCTCCATAGTTTAAGTTGAATTTAGTCTTCACAACTCTAAATATGAAAATTATATAATTTGGTATTCGGTATATTGGTAAATTTATCACCACAAACCACACCGAGAAATAAAGCTTCGTCGTGCCCACTGCATTAACGTAGCACCCCCCCGCAAATGACTTAGCATTCGTAATATACTACTCAAATTATCTGCAGTCGTCTGTTATATCATAATGCGACGATAGTTTTGTACGTTTAAGGGATCTTAACTCCAACTTGAGCTGCAGGCAGAATGAACAATAAAACTTGCATTCGCAATTGCTAAAATCAGTCTTTGTGGATATATTATTATTGATTAACGAGCGGAAGTGACTCGGTGGACATTTCATTCGTCCAAGCTTCGGGAAATGCCAGAAGGAGAGAGGAAAATGAGAATAGTGGATAAGAAGAAAATCTCGGGCTTTTTAGAACTAGATTTGATTTTTTTGATTTTCCATCTTTGCACACATTTTGCCGCTTACAATCAGACTGTAATCGCCTACTGATACCTTAAAAATTTTAACAGAAATACAGTGGTTATTCTTATAATTCTTTAATAGTTTGTTTTAATTAAAAAATCAAGATACTGCATTTTTACTAAAGTAGCACACACTGAGATGATCAATAATTTTTAGAAATTGGCAATAACCGAAATCGTATCCTTATCACAATTCATGTAAACAATTGCGAGTGCCTGTATAATTCGAACGAAGTATGGTCGGTCTGAAATGATCGGGGTCCACTACTTTATGTAAGTTAATGATAGCCCCAGCCTAATGGATGTCCCAGCCCTGATTTAACGGTGTGGGTTAAAAAAAAAAATTTTGGTAGCCTAAATACAAAATTTGGTACATAGAGAATTTCGTCAAGCACTTCAAATTTTTAGAAATTTTTTTCCGCAAGCTGTATTTTACACACTGCTCTACCCCCTGAAATAAACGTAAAGCTGATGAGTTACG
>JAWZYV010018728.1:0-26122 GCA_038373885.1 Cheiracanthium punctorium
AGTGCTGGTCCGGTACATTGTAAGCAGTACAACGCCGTTAACTTTTCTGTGCATGTCATAGACACATGGCAGTTCGCCGTTATCAGTTATGTACTGGCGAATATGCACTTTTCATCCACTGGCACTCCAGTGACTTCGAGACGATAGCAATCTACCATGCTCCCGGTAGACGGCACTTTGCCAGCAAGATGGGTACCCGGCCGGCATTTTGCGGGCAGTAGTGTGTTTGCTGGGACAAGGTTTGCAATTTTTGATAATTGATCGCTAAATGTGGTGCCAAATCGCGACAATTTATTATAAACATATTTCGCGTATAGTTAGAAAACGCCTGGCGTATATTGTAATTGAGTTTTATTAGGCGATTTTAATATAGATTTCTATTCCGAAGAAGTGCTCTGTGGAACAAGAAAGGAAAACACGGTACACTCATGGATTAAGATTCCCATTCCAAACAGCATTTAAAATGTCTTTGCGGTATAGCTGGAATATGCCTACATGAAGAATATGCCTGGCGAAGATTGTAAAACAGTTTCAGTAGGCGATTTTAAGATAGATTTCGATTCCAAAGATGTGTTTTACGGTAAAAGAAAGAGTTGATTCCTATTTTAACGCCCCCACTCTCGCCAACCTAAAAATCCCCGTACTTTGGCGAGCTTTGCAGTCATGGGTCTCTGGGAGTTATGCACAAGTTTCAACGGTACTTACGTATTATTCCGGCGGTCAGCCAAGACAAGCATTTTTTCACCAAGATAAATGCCGGGCGCATGAAATTGTTGATGGTTTGGAATACGATTGGCAACGTATTTAAAATCTACGAAAAAGTAGTTTGGCGGAAGTGACCGCCGGGATAATACGTAAGTACCGTTTCAACGCACCCAAAAGAACTAGGTGATAACTAAAGTAAACAAACTAGCGATAAACGCGCCAGTTAAGGAATTTGAAGACACTTAATTATTAAAACTACATTAATTGGTAATCCAAAATAAATAAAAATGTAACGGCATGCTGCACTTGCATGTTGTTCCAAATCGCCATTTTAATTCTAAATTACGATTTCTACATAAATGCAAAAAATCGTCATGGTAACTGCATATGTTTAATCATCGCCTCCTTAGCAAAAGTCGAGGCGTTAAAGTAGGAAACACAATATAAATCGGTGAAGTATAGTTGTGATATACTTGGCGAAGATTGTAAAATAGTTTTCGTAGGCGATTTTAAGATAGATTTCGATTCCAAAGATGGGTTGTAGGAAATAAGAAAGACAAATACAGTACAGTCATGAATAATGATAACACTTTCCAACTTAATGGAATAAGGACGAAAAATAGGGACGTCGCATAAATTATGATACGATTTTAATATATAGCATTATAGTTCGTATTTAAAATCTGAAAGTGTTTCAGATATTCATCCTTTTTTTTTAAGGGAGGGGGGCAAAAATTTTTATGGGATGACTATCAATAAGTCTCTAGACCAAACCATGTCTGTTTGTGGATTAGGTTTGAGCACACCATGTTTCTCACACGGACAGTCATACGTGGCATGCTCTCGAGTGGACAAACCATACAGTGGGCATCCAGTTTGTTTGTGTTATCTAAAGATGGGATAACAAAAAATATTGTATACTCTATTGCGTTAAAAGATTGATATTATTTTTTAGTAAAATTATTGTAATTAGCGATATATATAAAGTTAAAGAATAAATTACAATGAATTAAAAATATAAATGTTTGGTATTGTGTTATTTTTATATTCCAGCATCGTTCACAGCGCTCCATGCCTCTTCCACTCATATACCACATCCTCACAAACTTACAATAAGTTAGTCATTTCTTTCTACTAAAATAATCCTAGGATTAATTTATATGGCAAAACAACGTTTGCCGTGTCAGCTAGTATACATATAATCTTTACTTTAAGGATAAAATAATTATAACTTTGTAAAATAGCACACATAAAAGGTATTTTTCAAACTGCGTTATTTACAAAGTTTTTTTTAATCTTCTAAGCACCAGTTTCTTTTGAGTGTTTTTTGTTGCTTCTTCAAGAATATATTTTAAAAACAAAGAATGTATCTGAAACGCAAGGAAAAATCAGTTCTGCTTAGCCAGATAGTGCTTATACAGCTTTATCTTAGCGCTATTCTGAAACCTCTAACGATTCTGAAATGCTACGAGCTTATTCATCAGAATTCTGGTGAAATCCCTTCAATTTAATACCTTTACTTTCTCTCTCTCTCATCCTACATCATATTTTTATTCTCTACTGAGCTAATTATATTCTGTCAAAAGTGAGGCCTCCAATTTTACATCAGCTTACGGCCAGCAAGATTCGCCCATTTGGAATAATTAAACTCTGCTCCAAATTAGGGCATCGTCTCAATTGACTTTGTGCTGTCTTTGGGCAGGTACAGAATTGCAACTTGCGGAAATTATATGGACTGAGGGATTAAACGTCACTCATGAGCCTGTTTCAACTAGTTTGAGTTGAATTTTTTTTTTTTTTCTAATGGGCAGGCACTGGGCACAAGCCTTTGCCATCAACGGCCCTAGTTACTATCCATTTTATTATGGGCGGACAGCACTACCCCCTATGAAGGGACGGACAAGTTAACATCCATGCCCAAGCCGGGATTCGAACCCGGACCCACGGCGTGATAGAATGGTTCTCTAGCCACTACACCACCTGGGCGGCGTTTGAGTTGAATTAGTAAACATAAAACAGTTAATTTAATTTATTTGATGTAGTACAAATGTTAACTTTGAGTCGGCCTTTTTAACTAATAAAGTGATGTGCTGAAATAATTAAATCGAAATACTGGTTATTATATAGAAGCTAATTTTATAACCTAAATTTGGTGTAATTTATTAAATTTCACAAATGATATATTATAATGTTTAAATATTATTGAAATCAAGAAAATTGGATGATTTTAATTCAGTTAATCCTTTAATGCACGTATTTTACAAGAAATATCAATATTTAGTATATCGGCTCAAAATAGTTTCCAAGTATGAGATGAATTTCGTATATTCATATTGTGATTAACTTATTAATTTTTGAAAAAAGCATGCAGCTCATAATAAATTTTGGAAGTTGTTATTATATACTACATAATTTACTTTTCAAAAGAACAATTCTTTATAATGAAACCGTTATAGGAAAATTTACTTGCACTCGAATATTTTTTGAAAGTGCGTATGGATATATAGCTTTGCATAGAGGTGGAAAACTGCGCACTAAAGGATCAAACTGCAACATTTTAAACAAAACAAAATAATTAATAATTGCTCACTTGCTTAGAAGTCTTGCAAATTTTTAAAAAATATAACTGCAACATCAAATTCAGCAGTCTAAATTATATTTGTTAATAAAAAAACAAACAAGTGTTCAAATTAGTATACCTTCAGAGCCTTTACGTAGACTATTCTAAAATATTGAAATGCACTGCCAAAACTAATAAAAGCAAACCTTTTAGAAGGAACTTCCGTATGTCTAAAACTCGGGAAAATTTATAATGTCGAATTGGGCTAAAATACTTTTTGGGTTAAAATTTACAATTGCATTGTCTACACTTTTATTAACTTCCATTCAGTATACCTTATAAATAAAAATGAAATTCTGTTTGTTTGTTTGTGGATTTGATTTGTATACAAATCCACAAAAATGGACCTATCAGTCTGACATTTTGCACAGATATGTAAAATAATATAGAATAAATCATAGTCCACTTTAAAACTTTGAAAGTCCACCCGTTCCCGGAATTTAAGAGATTTTTTATGTTCTCCACGCAAAAAGCTTTCCGTAATTGTAACCCCTGTAGTGAAAAAAGTGTGAAATAAGGATCGTGGTTCCCATGTGTGGCGATTTTGCCGAATAAAATGTTTTAAATTCTCAAAGTAAAAATAGAAGCATAATAATGATTTTTTTTGTTAGTTTATATTTGTAAGATTATTATTTTTTTTATTATAATATCGTGTGCATGGGAAATCGGAGCAGGAATGAAATGTTTTATATGCAAAACAATAAGAATTGAAAATTTCCGAGGCTAATACGTAAAATTTTTTAGTTTGGCGAAAAAATAAAATGGCTCAAATGCCGATTTTGAGAAAGTGAGTTCCAGCGGTTTGCACAGTTTTCGGCTTGGCGCAATTTATTGAGAGCTTAAGGAAATAGATTTTTGAAAAGTGCAAAGGTTTTATTAGAACACAGCGTTAAATTTTAATGATCCTTGAAAAAATAATGCCGTTATTAAGGGATTTCAAGCGATCTATCTTCAGAATTCTCGCCAATTGAGTACATTGATTTAAGTTGGGGGAGCTCCGCCAAATTCGAGAAAATTGAAATCTTCTCATTTAGTACATCGGAGTAACGATGAATAAAACACGTTATAGTTGATAATTTAAAAAAATTCGGCTGTATTCAGGGATTCCACTTTTCAAATAAATGCGTGCTTTACTTTTTGGCAGTCGAACCATTTCCCATATTGATTGCTGCTAAGTCAATGCTTCGAATGATTTCCTGAAAAAACGCTTGCAAAATGGCGTATGTTGGCACTTTGGCGAGGCTTAGATTTGAAACTGGATTTTATTTGAGACTAGGATATATAATGACACTGGTTATAGATAAAAATGAATGTTGGTATGTGTGTATGAGGTTGAAAAATTCCAGCACCGTTGAGCACCGTTGCACCATGAAATTTGGTCCACCTAAGTCTTTTATCATTGAGAAGCTTTTTATGCTATCCCTTTTCCTCTAACTTGCCACTAGGTGGTGCAGCAGAACGTGGAATTCCATTCCGATTAGCCGTTTACTATGCGAATATTGTCCAACCGATTTCGATGAAATTTGGTACACGCGGATATTAGAACACGGAGAATATTTTTCAGTATCCATTTTGCTGTAACTTGCCGCTAAATGGCGCTGCAACGCATCAACTTCTATACCGTTCGACCCATCGGCATAAAATTTCTTATACTTACACATTTCAGAAGAATATATTCTAACTGTGTTCCTTTTGATGTTACTCATCACTAGATGGCACTGCAATGCATTATTATTTGAACTCGCCATTAGATGACGCTACAGCAGGCCAAATTCTTGACCATTCAAATGGTCGCTATGAAAATCAGTATACATAGCTATTTGAACAATGAGAATATTTTGGCGTTATCCATTTTGCTATAACTCGCCACTTGACGGCACTGTAGCAAATCATTACTTTAATTAACCATTAGATTGCGCGGCAGTGTATCACTTCTTGACTGTGCAACTGTTCGCTATGAAAATAGGTATACATAGATATTTGAACGCGGGGAAGAGTTTGGCAGACGATTAGCCAAACATCGATTTGATTGGGATTTGTTCGGTCATATTATAAGAATATCATAATAACATTGGCCCATCATCGCTTCCGATATTAAAATTTTGTCCTCAGAACGCGACATCGTCATCTGTTTGGCGCGACGTCGCCTTGCGATGCTAAATTTCCGACATCATAAGCAGATTTCGGAATTTGTTTGGGGCGATATCGACCGACGATCACTTAAAAACTGGCCGCTAATCGTTCAGGGTTTGACATCGGCCCAAATTCGCTTCGAAATTACTTAACAGATGGCGCAGTGGAATCTAGGACATTTTACTTCTTTTCAGTGGCAACAGGTGCGGCTCGTCCGGTCACCGGTGTTTACTGTTTAAGGTGCTTTCTTCGAATTAGGGTAAGTTATTTCTTTCACTATTTTCTGATTTTTTTGTTTGTTGAAATATTGCTTTAATGATCCTATTGAAACAACTTAAAAAGTATCATTTGTTAGATCGGTACAGCTTTATCCTTTATAATGATGTGTGGTTGATGCTCTGAGTACACATTGTACCGCCATTTTAAGATATTCAAAGTTATGGTAAATATTTCTATTTTAACAATGTTCGGCTGGCTTTCCGATTAGCTACCGCTTGGCGACTTCCTACTACTGGCGCCGCGGCAGGAGTGATTTCTCCCATTACTTGGCAAGCCTCTCCGTTCTTTGGAATGGAAAACCGGTCTGCGATTGTGATCCGGGACTGATTGTAACGAGAGCTGTCCGCTTAAAACGAATCGGACACTGATGCAGCTCATTTTAAAATGATTCGGTCGCGGATAGGATGCAGTGGCTGTTTTAAAAGAACTGCATCAGTTTATTTGAAAGTGGTTCCGTTTTTGTTTGCTAGTCTTTTCTCTTTTTGACAGAGAAACTCTATAGCTGTTTTTTATACAAACATATCCGTAAAATAAAAAATTTTCATAATTAATAGTACGGCAAAAATTCACGTTTTGTTAGGTTTTTGATTATTAAAAAAAAGAGAGAGAGAGAAAGAAAAGAGAGGAACTGTTTCTGTAGCTAATCTAAAATCCTAAGTAAAGTATGTATATTATTTATTGTAAATGAAAAGAGATAGTGTTCAGTATACAAATAGCTAGGGGCAACTATATTAATTACAGTAAAACCTGACAACAGCAATACTTAAGGGACCAAGACCAAATAAAATTTATCCAATATCGTTATAGCGAGGTTTTAACTGTATTATAAATTTGAATCGATTACGCAAGTTGCGACTACACGCTGAAACTCCTTCTTAATACCAGGTTTAACATGTTCACTGTCTTACATTGCGAAGATATAACAAGAATTTTGAGGTGCGTGAATTCAATATTATTCAAAATTTGAATGGCTTACGCAATTTGGGATTACATGTTGTAGACCGACACAAATTTTTACATTCTTGGCATATCCGAATTGTCCGTTTTTGTGTAATAAATTAGCTGTACAGTTAGTTTTTATACAAAGATGGGTATGCGGAATTTTTTTTAGGTTTCTATTACATACTTTTTATTTATATATAAAACTGATTTAAGTTTTCTTTCAAAAATAATAATCAAATAACAAATAAAATCTTTTAAAAAATATATTTCTTTCGTTGCTTTATAATATTTTTTTCCAAAAATTCACCTATTACAATACAAACTTACACCTGTGAACCTGTAAATCTGATGGTGCCATTTTCCATGGGAACGGAGCTTAGCGACTAGGGCACTGCGGGATACTATTCGTTTAATAATAACATTCTTAGAAAGCTGATGATTTCAATTTTAACAACTAGTAAACAAATGTAAGATATTCATTGAATGGGTAAAGTCACTAATATAGTTGATCATTAATCAAATCTTAACATTATTTTGGACATTAACATTCTGAACTTTACATATTCTGGACAATCTCTAGCACATTATTTTGAAAAGAGATTCTACTTCTAAAACATATTTTTCGGCCACATTTTTGCTGATTTTGATAAAGATTAGATGGTTGGGGCAGATTTATGTACCCAAGGATCTGTGCAGACGAAAACTGGGTCTATTTTGTGGCCCCTTCACAGAAATGCAATCGATTAAAGCGGCCCTTCATTGGAATTTGACCCTACATTTTAATCTGATTTATCAATTATTATTTTCTTTTAAACGTGACTTTTATTAAAAATTGGTATGAAATTTCACAAAAGTAAGTGTTGAAATTCACAAAATTAAGTATTGAAATTCACAAAAAAAGCAGTTTTTCACAAAAATGGGAACCTTGGAAAAAAATTCTGAATCTAGGTATGTGTTTGTTAAACTGAATTTAAGGTGATGAGAAATAACTGAATTCATTAATCCAAGTCTAAGGAAACTAGATATTAAAATAATAAAGTTTACTCCTCTCTTTTCTTTATGAGTTTATTTTGTTACCTTCTAAGGTTTAGAGGGCTAACGATGATAATTTATAAACTTGAGAAGAAAAATTCTTCAATAGTTTTTTTTTTTTTTTTTTTTTTTTTTGAGTCAAAATCTGTTATATATTATGCTCTTGAACTTGCAAAGTTTTTTGTATTATTTGGAAGTCCTTTCATTGGTATAGTAACAGATAGTTACTAGGTATCGGACTATGAAACTTATCACGGTGAACGTGCTCGTTAAATCTGTGAGGCTTTAGATTCTTCTTCTCTGTTGTCTGCACTATTAAAAATGATTTACTTAAAAATGAGTACTTTAATGTACTCATATTTTTTAAATACATTTGCAACATAAACGAGTACATGACGTAATTAAATATAAATAACCATTCAAACTGAAAAATAAGCATGTGGATAAATATAATATAATTGGTGTAGTAACAGTTAGTTACTATAAGGTATCGGACTTACGATGAAACTTATCACGGTGAACGTGCTCATTAAATCTGTGAGTCTATTCTTCTTCTCTGTTATGGTGAGTGAGAAGTAGTATTAATGAAGATACCGATGTTCTTTGCTGATTTTTGCAATTTTAGTACACGTTCAAAAAAAAAAAAAAAAAATATTCAGCCTTCAGCTGAAATTAGTTTCCCCTCCGCTAAAGAGGTTTTTTGACAGAACCTTTTAATTTGTATTGGCAGCCATGTACAGGATGTATTTGCATGTAAATCAAACGGGGAGAAACCAACCGTTCTTCCAGTGGTGTCAAGTATTTTAAACAATCCGGTATTGCGGGGAATTCGAAGCCATTGCTTATAGCTAATTCTGGTATTGTCAATTTAATCAAACAATCGTAACATGTTTTGCAAAATTTGCCAATATCATCGATATCTTTGTAAAAGACTAGTTTTATGAAGTCCGTTGTCGCTCCTTTGGACAGTAAAGTTGTTTTGGAATGGGTTCTTATTGACTTTTTGAACCACAGTCGATCACAACAATAGCATTGGTGGATTGGACCATCAGCAACAGCTTCGAAAAATTTCTCAGCTAATTTACGAAATTCTAGTTCTTCACACCTTACATTTAGATCAGTATCTGTTCTTGGTCTTTTCGATGGTATATCTAGACAGAGTCGTAAACGTTTTCTGTCTTGTCTTCTGGATTTGGATTCCGCTTCTTGAGCACGAAAATCTGGATCTTCCCTTTTTCTTTGCATAAATAGACGGTTAGTTTCACGATGACTTTCTTCCGGATCAGACAACTGGCGAGGACGGCCAGCGCGGCCTTGAACAACAGTCCCGGGTATATTCTTCTGATATTTAACGATGTAATACTGAACAGTAGAGCGTGAAATACCAAGCCTACGAGCTATTTCACACTGATCCCGCAAAAATGAAAATTTTAGAAATGCCACGACAGAACACCACCACTTGCTCCGAGGAGGGACAAAAGTTTGAACGCGACTCTGGAAACAAATCCAAGTTCTGAAAAATGAAATCGGAACCTCGGGAACTTGACAGCCAGTCGCAGACGCTCTGACAAAATCTTACAGTTTCCCCTTTTGTTTCATCTGACGTTACTTTGAAATTTTTCAAGTATCCATTATTCCAATCATGTGTCGGATCTTGGTGTGTTTCAAATTTCCGTGAGATCTGTAAGATTTTATTTACTATCAATTATCATCCACGACTTTTTTTGTCTGCCCAAAACTATTACCCTCTTTAGCGGAGGGTAACCAAGTCTAAGGAAAAAAGCATTCCTTTTCTATAAATATATTTTCTTTGGAGTCTTTCAAGAATGCTTAAGAAAAAAATTCTAGATATTAAAATAATAAAGTTTACTCCTCTCTTTTCTTTATGAGTTTATTTTGTTACCTTCTAAGGTTTAGAGGGCTAACGATGATAATTTATAAACTTGAGAAGAAAAATTCTTCAATAGTTTTTTTTTTTTTTTTTTTTTTTTTTTTGAGTTAAAATCTGTTATATATTATGCTCTTGAACTTGCAAAGTTTTTTGTATTATTTGGAAGTCCTTTCATTGGTATAGTAACAGATAGTTACTAGGTATCGGACTATGAAACTTATCACGGTGAACGTGCTCGTTAAATCTGTGAGGCTTTAGATTCTTCTTCTCTGTTGTCTGCACTATTAAAAATGATTTACTTAAAAATGAGTACTTTAATGTACTCATATTTTTTAAATACATTTGCATCATAAACGAGTACATGACGTAATTAAATATAAATAACCAGTCAAACTGAAAAATAAGCATGTGGATAAATATAATATAATTGGTGTAGTAACAGTTAGTTACTATAAGGTATCGGACTTACGATGAAACTTATCACGGTGAACGTGCTCATTAAATCTGTGAGTCTATTCTTCTTCTCTGTTATGGTGAGTGAGAAGTAGTATTAATGAAGATACCGATGTTCTTTGCTGATTTTTGCAATTTTAGTACACGTTCAAAAAAAAAAAAAAAAAAAATATTCAGCCTTCAGCTGAAATTAGTTTCCCCTCCGCTAAAGAGGTTTTTTGACAGAACCTTTTAATTTGTATTGGCAGCCATGTACAGGATGTATTTGCATGTAAATCAAACGGGGAGAAACCAACCGTTCTTCCAGTGGTGTCAAGTATTTTAAACAATCCGGTATTTCGGGGAATTCGAAGCCATTGCTTATAGCTAATTCTGGTATTGTCAATTTAATCAAACAATCGTAACATGTTTTGCAAAATTTGCCAATATCATCGATATCTTTGTAAAAGACTAGTTTTATAAAGTCCGTTGTCGCTCCTTTGGACAGTAAAGTTGTTTTGGAATGGGTTCTTATTGACTTTTTGAACCACAGTCGATCACAACAATAGCATTGGTGGATTGGACCATCAGCAACAGCTTCGAAAAATTTCTCAGCTAATTTACGAAATTCTAGTTCTTCACACCTTACATTTAGATCAGTATCTGTTCTTGGTCTTTTCGATGGTATATCTAGACAGAGTCGTAAACGTTTTCTGTCTTGTCTTCTGGATTTGGATTCCGCTTCTTGAGCACGAAAATCTGGATCTTCCCTTTTTCTTTGCATAAATAGACGGTTAGTTTCACGGTGACTTTCTTCCGGATCAGACAACTGGCGAGGACGGCCAGCGCGGCCTTGAACAACAGTCCCGGGTATATTCTTCTGATATTTAACGATGTAATACTGAACAGTAGAGCGTGAAATACCAAGCCTACGAGCTATTTCACACTGATCCCGCAAAAATGAAAATTTTAGAAATGCCACGACAGAACACCACCACTTGCTCCGAGGAGGGACAAAAGTTTGAACGCGACTCTGGAAACAAATCCAAGTTCTGAAAAATGAAATCGGAACCTCGGGAACTTGACAGCCAGTCGCAGACGCTCTGACAAAATCTTACAGTTTCCCCTTTTGTTTCATCTGACGTTACTTTGAAATTTTTCAAGTATCCATTATTCCAATCATGTGTCGGATCTTGGTGTGTTTCAAATTTCCGTGAGATCTGTAAGATTTTATTTACTATCAATTATCATCCACGACTTTTTTTGTCTGCCCAAAACTATTACCCTCTTTAGCGGAGGGTAAAAAATAAATAAATAAATAAAAGCCAATGACATATTACAGGGTTTTCATTATGGGAAAAAAATGGGTGAGAATTTCTCACTATAGATGCGAGTTGGGTAAATACCTAGTGGGTAAGGTATTTATAAATGGGTACTTTCACTTGCCTCCGGTAAACACCCCAAATCAGAGTATTTATGAATTTTAGTTATTTTTATAGCATGTAACTGGGCCTACAAGTCTGCAGGCCAGCCCTAGTTACATGCAATAAAAACGAAACTGCGAGGATTTTACGCCACTTTATGAAAAATGGAAGCATGCGCGACTTTTTTTTTTCTTTTCTTTTCTATTTTTTTTTTAAGTGGCCAAATCTTTCGAGGGGCGATAATTTTGTGCAGAATGAAACAATTTGTAAGGAAGAGAATTTCTCGCAGTAATAATTTTTTAATGCGAGGAAAAAAAAGAAAAATGCGAGTTTCTCGGTCACGTTCTAGTAAACACTGTATTAAAGGATTAATGTATTAAATTTATAATAATGAAAAGAATTTAACAATTTCTTTATTATTTTCAAGATACAGTACCATATTCTTGTATAGTTCCTTAACAAAACAGTTTGTAAGCCTAGTATTTTTAAGAACACCCCCCGCACCCCCTTTACAGTCAGGCCTTTTTAACAAGAACAAAAAATGCGTTCTCAGTTAAAAGCAGTTAGTATAACTAAAATTTCTAACAAAATGCTTTCCGTCGAAAATATTATTTGCAGAGGCAAACAAAATATTTGACATAGACTAAGCGCTACAGTAGTTAATTAAATAAAAAATTTAGCGTCTTATTTGCTATAACCTGTTTGCTTAATCCTTGCATAGACGCGGCCGCGATTCCTTTTCTGTGACCATCATTGCTTCCTGGAATACGTCTTGTAGTCATATGCCATAGTAGGAGTAATCAAAGGTGCATGGGAGTGGATTCACTGCTGTCGAATTCTTTACAACGATGGAAGGATGCAGGTTAATTATTCATTGCATCAGGCGCGTAGCCAGAAAAAATGTCTCAAGGAGAAATGAAGTATATTCGTGTATAAATAGATGGAATTTTGTACGATATAACGCTTATGCTAAGTAATTTAAAAATTTGGGAATATATTCCGATATCCCCCACCCCCACTGCGGTACATAGTGTGTGCGTCAGAAAGATTGTATTGGAAAGGCTTTTGTAATCATTGTTTCAGTATTTTTAACTTTGTTATGATTTGTTTAATCATTTGAAGGAAACCCCCCCCCCCGTTCGAATCCAGTGAAAAGTTTCAAGAGGGGAAGAGCGATAAATGTATCCAAGCATTTTATTACAAATGGGCCAGTCGTTTTTCTTTTTTTCTCTTGAACCCAGGTTTAACCTGTTTATCTCGCAAGGGTGGTCTCGATCTGAGCAATCAAAGACACACGTGCAGGTGGGAACACTGGTCACAAAAAGTGAGTCCTTTCCGCTCCGTTCTTTAAAAAAATAAGAGCGAGCATGGTAAACATAGGTTCAATGGTGGATTAATTCCCTAAAGATTCAGCAAAGTTTTTGATTCAAGTGTGCTCAGGTAAAGGCTGAAATGGTAATCGCCCCATAGCCCTCCATTTGGATTCGCCACAGAAACCCTGGTTGTGTATTTTAATACATCAAATCATCCTGTCCTCACAATTTAGAAATAAAAATTACTTTCTCAGCGCGAGGTTAAATAAAGATTGATACATTTTTCAAAGGATGATGCGTCTCCCCCCCCCCCTTCCTATAAATAAATAAACAGTCTCGATTAGCGTGTTTTTTTTTTCTACTGTTGCACGTTTTTTTATTTTTTCTCTGTATGAGTTGTAAATCCGAAATTAAAAAAAATTCCGAATCCTTTTGCTGAATACATTTCTGACGTTCAAAAATTTCCGAGTTCTTTTATTGGTTTGATAAGATTTTTCGAAGACTAGTTGGATTTCCATTTTAGTCCCGCTGCTTAAATTCGTGAAAATAATGCTCCCTAAATTAAAAAATTTCTGACTGTTTGCTTTTATTTGATTAATTTGTGGAAGTTGAATTCACATTTTTTGGCTTATTAAATTTATTCACGCATACACAATTCCATTTTAAACGTATATAAATTTTCATTTTTAATAAATTGCTTTGTGTTTAGCATTCACATTAAGTTTTAAACACCTGTGTCAAGCTAGCCGGACCACATTTCGCAAAATGAAAAATAACAGGATAAAAATTTAGTGCTATATTAGTGCTCCTTAGTGCTCGAACCTCAGAATTAGTGCTGCTTATTTAAGCGAGTAATTCACAATTCAATGTGGTCCGGCTATCTTGACGTCAAGCTGGCCGGCCACATACAGAAAAAATTATTTTTTACCAAATTTCGATACATACAGAATTAGTGCTATATTAGTGCTGGCTGAATACCAAATTACAGAATTTTTGATCCATATTTTAAAAAGTTATTAAATAAATAATGTGGTCCGGCTATCTTGACGTCAAGCTGGCCGGCCACATAAAGAAAAAAATATTTTTTCCCGAATTTTGTTACATACAGAATTAGTGCTACATTAGTGCTGGTTGAATGCCAAATTAAAGAATTAGTGCTCCGTATTTAAGAAAGTTATTAAATAATCAATGTGGTCCGGCTATCTTGACGTCAAGCTGGCCGGCCACATTCAGAAAAAATTATTTTTTACCAAATTTCGATACACTCAGAATTAGTGGAATGTGGTCCAGCCAGCTTGACACACGTGTTTGACACACGAGAAAGCCTAATGATGGATTTTCGCGTTCGACCTGCACGACTAGTCTACTCGTTTGTCAAAATCAAACCTGCTATACAAAACCATTTCTTGCTAACTGAACTGTTTCCCTCCCTCCTCCCCTTTTCCTAGAAAAATCTGTTGCACAGCCTTTTAAAATTGTCTGCCAGGTTGTTGACAAAAGGATTGTTCGTCGGCCGCCGATAAGGCTCTTGTAAAAGCTGATTGTCCACACTGAAAAGAAACATGTGGTCTTCTGGAATTCGCTCTGTAGGCAAAGAACTGTAGGTTCGCTTTATTTTTACTCCAATGGCCAGTGGCGTTTCCTAAAATTTTAGGTCTCCTTGCAAAATACAGGCAAAATATTTTCTGGGGACCTCATATCAGATTCTATAATGATTTTGTGTAAAGATTTCAAAATATAAATAAATACTAATCTTAAGCGAAAATTTATCAAAAGTACATTGGTTTTTTTAATTACATAGATTAAAAAGATCCTTTTACACAATGTTTGGTTAATTGTTGGATACATTTATATTAATAACTAGTTGAAGTACCTGTAGTTGACGGGCACTTCAGCTACTCTTTAAAATCAAATTAAATTTAAAAGAAAAAGAAAATCGTTAATTGTTTAAGTGGAATAACCAGCTATCGTATTAGCAAATGTCTTTTCCTTCGTTCAAGACAGTTCAACGTAATACCAAGAAAAAAAAAAAAAAAAAAAAAAAAAAAAATCACTAAGATGTTGCCGAATTTCAAGTCTCCCTTGAGCTATTTTTGAGGGACATGCGAACAAAAATTTACACAATCTCTAAATCTGATTTTTAATCTTTTTTGGTTAATTTTACGCCTATAGTTTTCAGTAAACCACGCTTTAGTCGTTATTACGTGATGCGCAAACAAATATTCGCACATTTCAGCGAATTTGAAAAATCTATTCAATACTCCGACTTGTTTCGGTGAGCTGAAAAAATTACCACCGAAAAAGTCACCAGAAAAAACACCACCCGGAAAACTGGACCACGGTCTAGGGCCCCAAAAACTTTAGCGGGCAATTGTTAAAAAAATTTAAGACAGAATACTCCATCAAAATTAATTTTGGTAACAAAGGTCATCAATTAAAAAATATTAATATCAACAAATCTAAAAAAAGAAATAAATCACGTCGAATGCATTGATTACAACGTAGAGCCGCCAAAAAAAAAAAAAAAACTTAATTAAGCCCCGCCCTTAACTTCATAGTTTTTCATGAATATCAAAGCGCAAGTGTATCAGTGTCTACATCCCTATATTCCTCTCCCCTCCCCAACACACGAGCAGACAACTTGAATGATAATAAATTTTATTTTGTAACTAAACATATTATTTTTAAAAATAGAATAATAAATATTATTTATAATAAAAATAATATGTTTAGATTTTATAGTATTTACTTAAAAATAAATAAAGATAATAAAACTACTTTTTTTTTAAACTAATTTTATTCTCGGTCAGTGTTTAATACTTAAATCACCTTATGCAAATTGTGCCACATTCACGTTTTATTCATTTTCACAGTAACATGAGACGCCAAAAACAATTTATTAAAAAAAAAAAAAAAAGAAACTAATTTTTTAAATTCCTTTTTATTTTTTCTAACAAGTATTTCTGCTTAGCTGTAAAATTAAACATGAAAATTATTTTTTTTTTTAGTGATATGAAGCATTTTAAATGCTTTTTTAAAAATATCGTATGCACTTTATTTAGTTTATTTGACTGCATTTTAAATGCTTCCAGATAAATCGTCATACTTTTTATCCGTTTTTGTATAATTCCCCCCACATACACAAAAATAAAGAGAGAAATAGTTTCAAAAAACTCCTCTGTTTCTATTTGTATCAAAACACAACAGAATTTTAGTGTAAAATAATTCATAAAATAATATATGTTCTGTTGTAGATTAGGCATTAAGTCCTTTTTTTGTTCTTTTTTACATAAGTATGCACATCCTTTCTACCTCAACAATGTTAAGTCAAATGAGTATCATACCAATAATGCAGCAGAAGGAGAATTTCTCCTTGTCTGCATGTTTATTCGCTATAGGCGCCTAGACCGTTAGTCGGATTTGGACAAAATTTGGCGTACTGGACTATCGAGGAATTTCCTTCTGCGTCCATCGTTGCTTCCCGGCACAGGTCTTTGAACGCGTACGCTGTGGGCTTCAGTGGAAGTAACGATGCTGGGAAACAACGATGGACATGAGCAAAATCTCTGCATTCGCGTCTTTGCAATGGTGGTAAACTAAGCAGACAGCCGGGCAACGCTCTCAATGGGAGAAGAGTATGTTTGTGTGTGTGTAAAAGGAAAGGGGTCACTAGATATATACTCACGCATTTTAATATTCATCAAACACTTGGGGATTGTCTCAATAAAAACAAGATTTTCGAAGGTCCTAAGCCTAGTACTTTTGGGGAAACCCCTATACTACCGAACCTCATTAACAGGATTTTTTTTTTTTTAAATCGAGTTAAAAGCAGTTCGTATAGCTGAGATTTCTAAAAAAATGCTCCCCATAGAAAATACTGAATTTAGCATTCATTTATAACTCATACAGAGGCAAATAAAGTAATTATCATAGATTGCGTTCTGAACGGGGATTTTAAAAATATTTTAATGTCTGCTTTGTTTAACCTGTTTACTTCCATCGTTGCAAAGACGCGGCAGCGATTCCTTTTCCGTGCCCTTCATAACTTTTGGCCTAGTTCTTTGTATGTCCCGCTGTAGCGCGGCATTTGCACGCTAGAGAATACGGTGGTCCACAGAGGAAATCTATGCCGGGAAGATATGCGCACGAAAGGGGAATAGCTGCCGTCGTATCTTGTCAACGATGGAAGCAAACATGTTAATTATTCGTTAGACAGCAGTACCTGTGCCATTAAAATTGTATTGGAAAGGGTTTTGTAGTATATGATCCGTTATGATTCTATTTGTTTCGATCAGTGTGATCTACTTAATAGCCAATACATTGAAACTTGCATAAGCTACCACCTTTATTAAGCAACCCCCTTCTCTATCGACCGGTTACAAAGGTACCAATTTTTTAGCGACCGGTACCGGTTCGCTGTCCTACTTGGAATTCTTTGGTAATAAAATAAATAAAAACCACATTCCAAACCAGTCCCTCCAAACTGCAAATCGACAGCAGGTGCATGTCTAAGAAACGAGTGATTTTACTGTTGGAGCAGAGCATTGATGTGATCGTGTCACGCGAGAAAGGAAATTCGGAGAGGACGGTGGCGGTTACTTTTGGCTGTATGAAAACTCAGAAAGCAAATTTTAAAGCAAATAGATTTTATTGTGGCAAATTCAGAATGCATGAAGACTATCAGGATAAGTGCTCTTTTGTCAAATGTAAAAAAAAGTAAAGAGAGAAGTACTCTTGAAGAGAGAAAAAAGAACGAAACAATCTGAAATTTCTAAATATTTTATTGATATTTAGATTTTTTAAAATGTTTGTATAATTATTTATGTATTAGTATGCAATTTCATGAATAACAAAACAAACAATAATTTTTATCATATTTTTTTCTTGGCTACCAAATGTTTATACTTCTTTCAGCGACCACCTCTCGTAACGATCGTTTTTTTTTTTTTTTTTTTTTTTTTGGTATGTGGAACGGAGTGTGGTCGCTCCCGAGAAGTTTCACTGTGTTAACTAAAATAACTTGTTGATGATGCTCCAACTTTGAATAATTTCGTCGTTTTCTATCTAAAAATGTATTTTAATCATTAGGGGGCAGGGGGCTGCTTCAAGTCCCCTCCTTGCGAATGCAAGAGCTTCATTAAGAGCAAATCAAATAAGATTATGTTTAATATTTTAAAAAATCAGGAATGGGCCTATAAAAAATTCTACGTTGGCAGAGGGGGCACAATTTTTTTTACTCCTTTCTTTCATAAATGTAACTCAATTTGCAGAAAAAGTCAATATTTTACAGTCTAAATTCTTTTTGACATGAGGGTGCTTGTACCCCTGTAACCCCCTCCCTCCTTGCCAGCTCTGGAATTAACCGCGTTCGAAAACGTTTCGGTCATGTAGCGGTTGTCTGCTCAGCGTGACCAGAATGACCCTGCTAGCGAGGTGGGTTATTCCGGTTATTAGCGTAGTGTTGCCAATGTTTATTTCTGTTTTCTTGGCTTGGAATTGGATGTGGTGAGGATGACTGAAACCGGTTGACAACCGTGACGTCAATTAACCAAAGAATGACCACAACCGGTAGCACCGGTGCATAACCAACTGGTGAATTCTCGAACGGGCCCCTGTATTAAATATTCGCCACTGGCGAGGGAAGAGATGAGAAGCAGGATACTTTTCAATCTCTAGACGCTTGTAAAAGCGACAAATCGGCGAAGAAGCGAAAATTTACTGGTACGGAAAAACGGAGCTTTTTGGACAGCCTGTATATATCCCAGTGAAGTAAGCCATGGTCTTTCCAACGTCTAGTATTCTGCTAGTTTCCTGATGCTTTGCGGATCCTAGGTTTCCTTTTCTTTCCAAGTAAATAGAAAAAATTATGCCAGAAATAGCGATGCATGACAAGCTATGGCACTCTTTAGACGTGCCCATGTGGCACTTTCGTCCAATATAAGGGCCCAAATTTCTCGTAGAAGATCACTGTTCTACGTTCGGCATATATGCCCGGCCATCGCTCACTTGGATAAATACAGGCTGTCCAGATAGCTCCATTTTTTCGTACGAGTAAATTTTTGCTTCTTCGCCGATTTGTCGCTTTTATCCAACGAATCACTGTTGCCAACTCTGCCGAAAATATGCCTAAAATCAAAGCTAAAAGTATCCAGTAATGGATAACAATGGCCGCATTCGTAAACGTCAAACGAGTTGCACTCGTGCAACGAGTTTATCGTTTACGAATGCAGCCAATGTTTTCAAGCCGAGAAGAAAAAAAAAAAAAAGCCGCGTTTGGCGCTTTTTTTAGCACTTGAGTGCTATTTCGCTCGAGCACGGTTTTTGTGTAGACACGATTGTTATATTTGAATGTGTCATTGTTATCCATTCTTGGATACTTTTAGTTTTGATTTTAGGCACATTTTCTCCGGCAGAGTTGGCAACAGTAATTCGTTGGATAAAAGCGACAAATCGGCGAAGAAGCAAAAATTTACTCGTACGGAAAATCCCATAGGAGAAACTGGTTTCCGGACAGCCTGTATTTATCCAAGTGAGCCATGGCCCGGCTATCCACTTGTTGAATTCTTCCTCGGAACGTATCGTTAGCCGATAAAAGTCACCTGCTCTGTTTTCCAGCCAGAGCATGCGCACTGCCGATCTCGCGGACTTAAAGAAAATCCTTTTGAAGCTGGAGAAAAGGGACGGTATATAAAGTTACGTACTGTGTACGTAGCAGGAGAGCGTTACGTTTTTAGTTAATTAGAATTATATTTTTAAGTTAATTAATAATGAATATAACGGTTCTATTCTTTTAATGTATTTTAATTTACTAACTTGCATTCAGTTTAACGCTAACCGCAATTGAACTTCATTGAAAATTATTAATTAAAAAATCAATTTCTTAATTAACCTTATGATAATCTAATTACTTGTTCTATTGTTTTAATGCAATGTAATGGATTAATTTTATTTAAGTGGAATTGCATCTGTCTATTAACAACTAAAATGATGATTAATCGATGTTTACAATTAAATTACTTAATAATTAATATAATTATTGGCGCATTAGGCGTGCCCGTGCAGCCAGTGAAAAAATAATATATAATTACTAGTATATATACGTATATCGGTATATATATACATGGGCGCCGGCAGCATAGGGCAAGGGGGGGGAGCACTTGCCCCCCTGGATTTTTGCATGCTGTGTTTTCCCTTGATTTTTTGTTCTTTTCAACATGTTAACCATACGTTGAAGTAGTCTTTACCCCCTTGTAGTAGTCTTTGCTCCCCCCTGGAGTAGTCTTTGCTCCCCCCTGTGAAATATTCTGGCGGCGCCCATGCATATATATATATATATGTTATATTGACGGTTTCTTGCAGTTTTTGTGTGATTCCAAAAATTAAGAAGGGCATATAATTATTTAGGGGCGTTGCCAAGGGGGGCGGCGTTTAGGGGGTCATAACCCCCCATGAGGAATTTTTTACCGTACAAAATGTATATTCTTCACTCCCTTATCACAAACACCTATACATATATATGAGTTGAAGTAGTCGTAAACCCCCCCCCATGAAAAATTTCTGGCTACGCCACTGGGGGAGAGTGCATTTAAGTATCCCGGAAGTTATCTTACGTTTTCCCCGTTATTTCATTATTTGACTTATTACATTAAAACAACGAACCAATAATTATATTAATTATTAAGTAATGATTAGTAATTATTAAGTAATTTAATGCAATGTAATGTATTAAAAACATTATTTAATTAAAAACATTGATTAATCATTATTTTAGTTATTAACTGACCGATACAATTCCATTTAAATAAAATTAATACATTGCATTGCATTAAATTAGTTAATAATTACTTATCATTACTTAATAATTAACATAATTATTGGTTCTTTGTTTTAATGTAATAAGTCAAATAATGAAATAACCGGGAAGAAAACGTAAGATAGCTTCCAGGATACTTAAATGCACTCACCCCCAGTGGCGTAGCCAGAAATTTTTCATGGGGGGGATTCGAATACTCAGTGGCGTAGCTACAGTGGGTGAAACCCGGGGCGGATATAAGTGGTGCCCCCCCCATACGAGCATTTTTGCCTCCATACATGCGGTATTTTTGGAATTTTTGCTGTACAAGCCATCGGGTGTCACCTCTTTGAGGGTGACACCCGGGGCGGACCGCCCGCCCCCGTCTTGCTACGCCACTGCGACTACTTCAACTCATATATATGTATAGGTGTTTGTGATAAGGGAGTGAAGAATATACATTTTGTACGCCAAAAAATTCCTCATGGGGGGTTATGACCCCCCCCTAAACCCCCGCATGCTCTGGCTGGAAAACAGAGCCGGTGACTTTTATCGGCTAACGATACGTTTCCTCGGAAAACCTGTTTCTCTCCCTGCGGGATTGGAGAATGCGTCCTTTGATTGGCCAAGCAGCTCGTGAGTTGTGTTGTAAAATGCGGTGGGGGAGCTTATCAGTATCGGTGTATCCATTTTTTCCCGAGTTCCACAAATAACAGCTCGCTCTTGAGAGATCCATTGACCCGTTTTCGCATCGATGATGGATTTTCGCAATCTCCAGAAGCACTTGCAGTTCCTCGCCCGGCATGGAACGCGGGACACCGCCAAGGAACACGGCTGGCGGTGGAGGGCAGCGGCCGAAGCCATGAGCCGGACAGCGGCCGACCCCGTCGACTGGGAATCGGTGCGGGCCATGTGCTCCACGCTTCTGGACGCCCTGGGGACGGGATCGTGCCAAGACAGGGGCATCGTTAACGGGATGCGCTGGATGTGCCACCGCTTCCTGCTTGCACACGTTTATCCTTACCCGGATGACGATGACTATGATGATGACGACGTCACAGATTTCGGAAGATTTCTAAACTATATCGTGCGACCGGATCCTCTTGCATCTCTCAGAATGTGGAATTATCTGGAGATACATTTTACCTGGGGATACCACGAAGACGTGCTATCATCGATCCAAACGGCCGTGAGTTTCGGTGACTGGCGTTTTCTCGGAGTTCACATACAGTACGGATTTTGGAATGCAAGCGTCTCGCTGCACCATTTATTCCGCCCTCTCTTCCGACACGACTATTTAGAAGACGTCTGGTAAGTGTATTTCCATTCTTTTGCTTCTCATTTCGTCAATATCATGATGATAATATCCAATATGTTATTTTACTATCTTCATTTAATATTATCGCCTGCAGTGTGCAGCATTTTTATAGGACTTTTGGCGGTATTTTAATTTACAGTGAGATGTGAAAATTTAGACAAAAAATTGTGATTTTGAATATTTGTTGAATGTTTGATAAAGTATTTAGAAGTCCAAAAACCTGATGTTTCCGATTTAAGTCAAATTCATGCCTGGAATGCAGAGAAGTTAGTTTTTTCAGAAATAGGACGTTGTATTTGAAGACATATATCTACTGCATCTAATTCTATGCATGGAAAACATTTTATATGGGGGAAATAGTAGTGGACGCAATAATAGACGCTTTGTAGGATCACAATCAAACTGTGCAAACTTCCAATTTATTTGCTTTAAAATTTGCTATTTTTTAATACCTCTATATTTTACTATTTTTGTCCGAATGAAATCTAATTTACTTTAATTTTACGCAATTTTCAAAAACTCGTCACGTAATAAATTTATATAGGGTCCCTTAACTCATGAAAATAACACAATTTAATACAACTTAAACTACTGGCCTTAAAAGTTTGAAATTTTGCACAGCCATGTAAAATTACTTTCTGCATCTATTTCCATCAAAATTCGGGTAGGTTGCTATTCATAATTTTTTTAATATTATTTTAATAATCCATAATTCCTATTAATATTTTATTATAAATTATAATAATAGTATATTATGTGTGGATCGTTTAGTTCTAATAGTACGAATAAAAATCAGCTTCTTACTGTCAATATTATATGAGATATGAATTAAAGTATGAAAAAATATTTCGACATAGGCGGAGGGGGAGGTACAGCTTTAGTATGGTCCCTTTGGCGCACTTTATTTTTGGCGACTTTTTTTGGCGCGATAAAGGATGCCAATATGGTAACCCCGCCGTCGGATGTTCCGGAGCGGTAATCCTAACCTCGGCTAAAAGTGGATTCTTCCGTGACGTCACGGATGAGCTCGTGTTCGTCCGGCAAATCGTGATCATTTGTTCCTTTCATGAACTTTTTGAGCCCTGTGTATTTCTTAGCGCGGGAGGTTCGTTCAAATGGTTGATCTGCCATGTGCTTTATGGTTTTATTTTAATGGCTTTATTTTACATTAAATTTTATTATTATTTAATTATTTTTGAAATTTAAAACGGCTGTTCAGGTTCATACTGACTGTTTACATACAGTTTTGTATGAATAAGCATTCTTTTGATAGTACGTTTCAGATTAATATTTGCGTTCTCCATTGTTTATTTGTTAAGGGTAGAAGCAACAAATAATTACGTTATTAATATTTTATACAGTGAAATAATTTGATTTTATTATTTCCATATTCATTGGAATAATTTAGAGATTTTAATCAAGGTATGTGATAAGCATTGTTTGTTTTTATTTGTTATTATTACCTTTGTTTATTTGTTAATGGTAGGAGCAACAAATAATTCCGTTATTAATATAATATTTGATATTGTGATTTTATTAATTCAATATTGAAACAATTTAGCGATTTTAATTAAGGTACTAGATAAGCATTGTTCGTTATGATTTGAATTAGTTCTTTATTTTGCTTACGTAGTCTTTTGTCAGAATGCTAAGATGTATTTTAATTTTTTTTTGTTATTTTGTGAGGTATTGCCTTTAGAATATTATTTGCTTGCATTGTTTAATTTAATCAACTAAAAAGAGAAAGGGGGGGGTTGAGGGGGGGCACAGCCCCCCCTCACACAAAAAGAAAAGTTATTAAATTTTATTAAACCGAATCTATATGTACATGTAAGCTTGTTATCTGTTTAATTTTTTTTCATAAAAATATTTAAAAGCCATTAAAATAAATCATAGCAAAATTAACGGTGACGATCAATTATCTCGGAACCAGCGCCATCCGATCCGCCATATTGTTTACAATTGGCATCGGCAAGGCAAACTTGGGTTGGCGACAAGATTTTGTCGCCAAATCAAAAAATCGCCAAAAAGGGACCATACTAAAGCTGTTCCGAGAGGGATTTTGGAAGCTCATAAATCAATCATTTTCAGATCAAATTTATTGAAAACTAGCTAAAGTACCCGTTCTTCGCACGGATATTGTTATTGTTAATGTCGGAATGGATATTGTTAAACCAATATATATCAATGGAAAATAAATAAATGAATGTTAAACATATTTTTAGATTTAATCGCCTTAAAAGCCGTTTTACAATATTCGTTAGGCATATTCAATCTATACTTGATCTTGCTAAATACTAATCAGAATGTGCATCATAATCCGAGAGTGCGTCGTATTTGGCTTCCTTGTTCCATAAAATACTTCGTCAAAATCGAAATCTATATTAAAATCGCATACTAAAACTGTTTCAATCCTCGCCAGGCATATTCTAAACAGTGTTTTAAAAAACCCGTTTAAAAAAAAAAAAAAAAAAAAAAAAAAAAAAAAAAAACTCAGATGGGTTTTATTGGGTATTTTTGGGTTTTATTAAGATTTTTTTATAGTACTTTTTGGATTTAAATTTTAATTTCAAAACAGAATAATTTTAGTCTAAAAGAAAGCTTTCATTACAAAATAATAATTAATTAATTAAAATATAAAAATAACTTCAACTTTAATGCAGTACTATTTTTTTTTTTTCTGCTGCCGTTTATAAAAGGTTCCTAATTTGTTTTATGAACATAGATAAAAGTATATTATTGTTCACTTAGAAAAATAGGTTGTTTTTGATTAGCTGTTTTCTATTACTTTTTAAATTTAAGAGCTTTTTAATTTTTTTTTACCTTTATGTTTTTTAAGTCATAGTTATATTTTCCAGTTAGAATATAAATCAGTAAATCCTTTGCAGGCCAACTTACTGCAGAACTACTATTTATTGAATCATTTTCTTTAGAGTTATTCATTTTTGCTTTATATATATATTTCTTTTTACTTTAAAAAATCTAGAATTAATATGTCTGATATTAAATTCACACTAGCTGACCCGTGCGAAAATTTCGCACAATATCGTATTTAATACTACAACTGTAAATGTTATAGTGTGAAAATGAATAAATGTGTCTATAAGTACATAATATTCTGTTAAATATTTTCATGGGTCAGTAGATGTTTGATTGGAAATCATTACCAAAAGGTGGCGCTGTTTTCGTTAAAAGTAGAAATTATAAGCTTTAACTGGGTATTTTTTATTTTATTTTTTTTTTTGGTCATGTATTTAATGAGATTTAGCTTCGCCCGTTTCAATTCAAGCCGCCCACCCGGTGGTGTCATAAAATAAAAATGTCATCTTCAAACCTTCGAGAAAATGGCATAGAACAAAATATTCTGCCGGCGACTGATGAATACAACTCACTGAATTATCAAAAAGAGACGGCTCGATTGAAAAGACAAAATAAGAAGTTCTTTTATCCTCATTTAAATATTTATTTTACAAACAATTTACAAAAAACAAAAAAAAAACTATATTTCTAGTTACCTTCAATCATTTCTCTCATTTCTCTTATATTTTTTATCTATCGTTGCCACTCATTTTTAAAGAAAGTAATTCAATTCATCTGACTCCATGGCAACCTGGAACCATGGAGTCTGTTGCATATTTTTTTTTTTTTTGTCACGTATTTAATGAGATCTAGCCATGCCAGAAAAAAAAAAACACCTTTGAGAAATAATATATATGATATACAAGATGGTTTCCTGAACCTGAATTCATTCTTGATATGCATGCTTGCAATCCGTAAATGAGAGACATACCCCATTCTTCTTTTATTTGGGAAAGGATTTTATTTTGTCACTTGGGGAAGGTGGTGTCTGTACCTTGGAGGTAACCCTCACACAGCATCCCAGTAAACCTAAAGGGGAGAATACAATGCAACGCAAGAAGAACCATTAAAATGATGGATTGCCTCCGCACGGTACCGAAATCTAGAAGAATTTCAGACCTGAACCTTAGATATGGTCCCTTATTAAGTAGACATGCACGTGCGGGCTTTGTGAAAGGGGGGGGGGGGAAACCCGAAGCAATCCCTTGGCCGGATGCTGCAAAAACATTAGAACATGCTGCAAAGACATGTCTTTGTGATGCAATCTAAAACGACGTATAAATGAAATATTAATAAACACCTTTGATTATTACATGTTTAACAACGCTGCTAATGCAAATTTATGTATGTAAATATAATAATTGTATGTTTTTTAAGGTAAT
>JAWZYV010018729.1:0-24256 GCA_038373885.1 Cheiracanthium punctorium
TCCAGGGGAGATCCCCCTGAATCCCCTAATTTTTTAGTTTCATGATTGCCCCATTAAAACGATAGTAATTGACTTAGTTATTTTATCGCTCATCTTTCGCGTATTTCACCTGGTAACCCTATGTTGTAATTTTTAGGAGTGTAACCTATTGATAGAAAAATACATGGGAAGCCTATTCTACAGCTTACGAAAGAGTGTAACAATAGATGAAAGCTGCTGTGAACGAATAGTATTTAAATATATGTGAAAAATACATGGGAAGCCTATTCTACAGCTTACGAAATAGTGTAACAATAGATGAAAGCTGTTGTGAACGAATAGTATTTAAATACATGTAAAATTATGTCGCATTTTTGGAAAACGTTTTTCAATAAAGGGTGTGGCGAGATAAAATAATATAGTCATTAATAATAACTCAATAAAATAATATTAAATAAATAATTAAAAACAACATCGATGATTGGACTCTTTTTGTTATTTGGATCTCGAGCGTGTAGTCCACTCCCAAGCTGCTGACCAAGCATTGATAGTGAATGCGGCCCGCGGGCGGGAAAGTTTGGAGACCCCTGCAGTAGAGTAATATGTTTTATAATCTACAAGCTGAAGTACCCGTTCTTCGCACGGGAATGAATGGACTTTTTGATATTACGATTTGTGGGGATTACTATTTCTTGTAATAAAGAGATATAGCAAAATGGATATCGCTTTATATTGTGTTCAATAACCATGCATACCGAATTTCAAGGCAATCGTTTGTACGGTGCAGAAGGCCATGCGGCGTAGCGCAATCTAGTGGAGAGTTTTAGCAAAACGGATACGACGGAAATATTTTTCGCATTCAGATATCGATGAATACGAAATTTCAGGACGATCGGCTGGACAGCCCAGACGACGCGACATCTAGTGGCAAATTATATAGGAAAATGGATAGCGCCAAACTCTTCCCCGTGTTCAAATATCTATGTATACCTATTTTCATAGCGATCAGTTCCACAGTCAAGAAGTGATACCCTGCAGCGCAATCTAGTGGTTAATTAAAGTAATGATTTGCTACAGTGCCGTCAAGTGGCGAGTTATAACAAAATGGATAACGCCAAAATATTCTCATTGTTCAAATAGCTATGCAAACTGATTTTCATAGCGACTGTTTGAATGGTCAAGAATTTGGCCTGCTGCAGCGTCATCTAGTGGCGAGTTAAAATAATAATGCATTGCAGTGCCATCTAGTGGTGAGTAACATCAAAAGGAACACAGTTAGAATATATTCTTCGTGCTGAAATGTGTAAGTATAAGAAATTTTATGCCGGACGGTCGAACGGTATAGAAGTTGATGTGTTGCAGCGCTATTTAGCAGCAAGTTACAGCAAAATGGATACTGAGAAATATTCTCCGTGTTCTAATATCCGCGTGTACCAAATTTCATCGAAATCGGTTGGACGATATTCGCATAGTAAACGGCTAAACGGAATAGAATTCGACGTTCTGCTGCGCCACCTAGTGGCAAGTTAGAGGAAAACGGATAGCATAAAAAGCGTCTCAATGATAAAAGACTTAGGTGAACCAAATTTCATGGTGCAACGGTGCTGGAGTTTTTCAACCTGATACACACATACCAACATTCATTTTTATCTATAACCAGTATCATTATATATCCCAGTCTCAAATAAAATCCAGTTTCAAATCTAAGCCTCGCCAAAGTATGGGAAATGGTTTGGCCACCAAAAAGTAAAGCACACATTTATTTGAAAAGGGGAATACCTTGATACAACCGAATTTTTTAAAATTATCAAATATAACGTGTTTTATTCATCGTTACTCCGATGTACTAAATGAAAAGATTTCAATTTTCTGAAATTTGGCGGAATTCCCCCAACTTAAATCAATGTACTCAATTGGCGAGAATTTTGAAGATAGATCACTTGAAATCCCTTAATAACTGCATTATTTCTTCACATATCATTAAAATTTAACGCTGTATTCTAATAAAATGTTTGCACTTAATTTCAAAAATCTATTTCCTTAAGCTCTCAATAAATTGCGCCAAGCCGAAAACTGTGCAAACCGCTAGAACTCACTTACTCAAAATCTATATTTCAGCCATTTTATTTTTTCGCCAAACTAAAAAAATTTACACATTAGCCTCGGAAATCTTCAATTCTTATTGTTTTGCGTGTAAAGCATTACATTCCTGCTCTGATTTCCCATGCATACGATATTATAATTAAAAAAAAAACCTTACGAATATAAACTAACAAAAAAAATCATTATTATTCTTTTATTTTTACTTTGAGAATTTAAAACATCTTATTCGGCAAAATCGCCACACATGGCAACCACGATCCTTATTTCACACTTTTTTCACTACATGGTTTACAATTACGGAAAGGTTTTTGCATGGAGAACATAAAAAATCTCTTAAATTCCGGGAACGGGTGGACTTTCAAAGTTTTAAAGTGGACTATGATTTATTCTATACTAGCTGAAGTACCCGTTCTTCGCACGGGAATGAATGGACTTTTTGATATTACGATTTGTGGTGATTACTATTTATTGTAATAAAGAGATATAGCAAAATGGATATCGCTTTATATTGTGTTCAATAACCATGCATACCGAATTTCAAGGCAATCGTTTGTACGGTGAAGAAGGTCATGCGGCGTAGCGCAATCTAGTGGCGAGTTTTAGCAAAACGGATACGGCGGAAATATTCTTCGCATTCAGATATCGATGAATACGAAATTTCAGGACGATCGGCTGGACAGCCCTGTGAAGTTCATATGTTGACGCGACATCTAGTGGCAAATTATATAGGAAAATGGATAGCGCCAAACTCTTCCCCGTGTTCAAATCTATGTATGCCTATTTTCATAGCGATCAGTTGCACAGTCAAGAAGTGATGCACTGCGGCGCGATCTAGTGGTTAATTAAAGTAATGATTTGCTACAGTGCCGTCAAGTGGCGAGTTATAGCAAAATGGATAACGCCAAAATATTCTCATTGTTCAAATAGCTATGTATACTGATTTTCATAGCGACCGTTTGAATGGTCAAGAATTTGGCCTGCTGCAGCGTCATCTAGTGGCGAGTTAAAATAATAATGCATTGTAGTGACATCTAGTGGTGAGTAACATCAAAAGGAACACAGTTAGAATATATTCTTCGTGCTGAAATATGTAAGTATAAGAAATTTTATGCCGGTCGGTCGAACGGTATAGAAGTTGATGCGTTGCAGCGCCATTTAGCGGCAAGTTACAGCAAAATGGATACTGAAAAATATTCTCCGTGTTCTAATATCCGCGTGTACCAAATTTCATCGAACTCGGTTGGACGATATTCGCATAGTAAACGGCTAAACGGAATAGAATTCGACGTTCTGCTGCGCCACCTAGTGGCAAGTTAGAGGAAAACGGATAGCATAAAAAGCTTCTCAATGATAAAAGACTTAGGTGAACCAAATTTCATGGTACAACGGTGCTAGAGTTTTTCAACCTCATACACACATACCAACATTCATTTTTATCTATAACCAGTGTCATTATATATCCCAGTCTCAAATAAAATCCAGTTTCAAATCTAAGCCTCGCCAAAGTGCCAACATACGCCATTGTGCAAGCGTTTTTTCAGGAAATCATTCGAAGCATTGACTTAGCAGCAATCAATATGGGAAATGGTTCGACCGCGAAAAAGTAAAGCAAGCCTTTATTTCAAAAGTGGAATCCCTTAATACAGCCGAAATTTTTAAAATTATCAACTATAACGTGTTTTATTCATCGTTACTCCGATGTAGTAAATGAGAAGATTTCAATTTTCTGAAATTTGGCGGAATTCCCCCAACTTAAATCAATGTACTCATTTGGCGAGAATTCTGGAGATAGATCGCTTGAAATCCCTTAACAACTGCATTATTTCTTCACGGATCATTAAAATTTAACGCTGTATTCTAATAAAACCTTTACACTTGTTTTCAAAAATCTATTTCCTTAAGCTCTCAATAAATTGCGCCAAGCCGAAATCTGTTCAAATCGCTAGAACTCACTTTCTCAAAATCGGCATTTGAGCCATTTTATTTTTTCGCCAAACTAAAAAAAATTACCTATTAGCCTCGGAAATCTTCAATTCTTATTGTTTTGCGTACAAAACATTTCATTCCTGCTCCGATTTCCCATGCACACGATATTATAATTTAAAAAAAAAATAACCTTACAAATATAAACTAACAAAAAAAAAATCATTATTATTCTTTTATTTTTACTTTGAGAATTTAAAACATCTTATTCGGTAAAATCGCCAGACATAGCAACCACGATCTTTATTTCACACTTTTTTCACTACAGGGGTTACAATTACGGAAAGCTTTTTGCGTGGAGAACATAAAAAATCTCTTAAATTCCGGGAACGGGTGGACTTTCAAAGTTTTAAAGTGGACTATGATTTATTCTATATTATTTTACATATCTGTGCAAAATTTCAGGCTGATATGTCCATTTTTGTGGATTTGTATACAACTCAAATCCACAAACAAACAAACAAACAAATAAACAAACAAACAAACAAACAAACAAACAGAATTTCATTTTTATTTATAAGATTATTTTACATATCTATGCAAAATTTCAGGCTGATAGGTCCGTTTTTGTGGATTTGTATACAACTCAAAACCACAAACAAACAAACAAACAGAATTTCATTTTTATTTATAAGACTAGCTGAAGTACCCGTTCTTCCTACGGGAATGAATGGACTTTTTGATATTACGATTTGTGGTGATTACTATTCATCGTAATAAACAGATATAGCAAAGTGGATATCGCGTTATATTGTGTCCAATAATCATGCATACCGAATTGCAAGGCAATCGTTTGTACGGTGCAGAAGGCCATGCGGCGTAGCGCAATCTAGTGGCGAGTTTTAGCAAAACGGATACGTCGAAAATATTTTTCGCATTCAGATATCGATGTATACGAATTTTCATGACTATCGGCTGGACAGTCCTGAAGTTCATGTGTTGACGCGACATCTAGTGGCAAGTTATAGGAAAATGGATAGCGCCAAACTCTTCCCCGTGTTCAAATATCTATGTATACCTATTTTCATAGCGATTATTTGCACAGTCAAGAAGTGATACACTGCAGGGCCATCTAGTGGTTCAATAAAGTAATTATTTGCTACAGCGCCGTCAAGTGGCGAGTTATAGCAAAATGGATAACGCCAAAATATTCTCATTGTTCAAATAGCTATGTATACTGATTTTCATAGCGACCGTTTGAATGGTCAAGAATTTGGCCTGCTGCAGCGTCATCTAGTGGCGAGTTAAAATAATAATGCATTGCAGTGTCATCTAGTGGTGAGTAACATCAAAAGGAACGCAGTTAGAATATATTCTTCGTGCTCAAATGTGTAAGTATAAAAAATTTTATGCCGAACGGTCGAACGGTATAGAAGTTGATGCTTTGCAGCGCCATTTAGCGGCAAGTTACAGCAAAATGGATAGTGAAATATATTCTCCGTGTTCTAATATTCGCTTGTACCAAATTTCATCGAAATCGGTTGGACGATATTCCCATAGCAAACGGCTAAACGGAATAGAATTCAACGTTGTGCTGCGGCACCAAGTGGCAAGTTAAGGAAAACGGATAGCATAAAAACCTTCTCCATCATAAAAGACTTAGGTGAACCAAATTTCATCGTGCAACGGTGCTCAACGGTGCTGGAGTTTTTCAACCTCATAAACACATACCAACATTCATTTTTATCTATAACCAGTGTTATTATATATACCAGTCTCAAATAAAATCCAGTTTCAAATCTAAGCCTCGCCAAAGTGCCAAGATACGCCATTTTGCAAGAGTTTTTTCAGGGAATCATTCGAAGAATTGACTTAGCAGCAATCAATATGGGAAATGGTTCGACCGCCAAAGAGTAGCACGCATTTATTTGAAAAACTGAATCCCTTAATACAGCCGATTTTTTTTTTAAATTATCAACTATAATGTGTTTTATTCATCTTTACTCCGATGTACTAATTGAGAAGATTTCAATTTTCTGAAATTTGGCGGAATTCCCCCAACTTAATCAATGTACTCAATTGGCGAGAATTCTGAAGTTAGATCGCTTGAAATCCCTTAATAACTGCATTATTTCTTCACGGATCATTAAAATTTAACGCTGTATTCTAATAAAACCTTTGCACTTGTTTTCAAAAATCTATTTCCTTAAGCTCTCAATAAATTGCGCAAAGCCGAAAACTGTGCAAACCGCTAGAACTCACCTACTCAAAATCCATATTTCAGCCATTTTATTTTTCCGCCAAACTAAAAGAATTTACACATTAGCCTCGGAAATCTTCAATTCTTACTGTTTTGCGTGTAAAGCATTACATTCCTGCTCTGATTTCCCATGCACACGATATTATAATTTAAAAAAAAATAACCTTACGAATATAAACTAACAAAAAAAAAAAATCATTATTATTCTTTTATTTTTACTTTGAGAATTTAAAACATCTTATTCGGCAAAATCGCCACACATGGCAACCACGATCCTTATTTCACACTTTTTTCACTACAGGGTTTACAATTACGGAAAGGTTTTTGCATGGAGAACATAAAAAATCTCTTAAATTCCGGGAACGGGTGGACTTTCAAAGTTTTAAAGTGGACTATGATTTATTCTATACTAGCTGAAGTACCCGTTCTTCGCACGGGAATGAATGGACTTTTTGATATTACGATTTGTGGTGATTACTATTTATTGTAATAAAGAGATATAGCAAAATGGATATCGCTTTATATTGTGTTCAATAACCATGCATACCGAATTTCAAGGCAATCGTTTGTACGGTGAAGAAGGTCATGCGGCGTAGCGCAATCTAGTGGCGAGTTTTAGCAAAACGGATACGGCGGAAATATTCTTCGCATTCAGATGTCGATGAATACGAAATTTCAGGACGATCGGCTGGACAGCCCTGTGAAGTTCATATGTTGACGCGACATCTAGTGGCAAATTATATAGGAAAATGGATAGCGCCAAACTCTTCCCCGTGTTCAAATCTATGTATGCCTATTTTCATAGCGATCAGTTGCACAGTCAAGAAGTGATGCACTGCGGCGCGATCTAGTGGTTAATTAAAGTAATGATTTGCTACAGTGCCGTCAAGTGGCGAGTTATAGCAAAATGGATAACGCCAAAATATTCTCATTGTTCAAATAGCTATGTATACTGATTTTCATAGCGACCGTTTGAATGGTCAAGAATTTGGCCTGCTGCAGCGTCATCTAGTGGCGAGTTAAAATAATAATGCATTGTAGTGACATCTAGTGGTGAGTAACATCAAAAGGAACACAGTTAGAATATATTCTTCGTGCTGAAATGTGTAAGTATAAGAAATTTTATGCCGGACGGTCGAACGGTATAGAAGTTGATGCGTTGCAGCGCCATTTAGCGGCAAGTTACAGCAAAATAGATACTGAAAAATATTCTCCGTGTTCTAATATCCGCGTGTACCAAATTTCATCGAACTCGGTTGGACGATATTCGCATAGTAAACGGCTAAACGGAATAGAATTCGACGTTCTGCTGCGCCACCTAGTGGCAAGTTAAAGGAAAACGGATAGCATAAAAAGCTTCTCAATGATAAAAGACTTAGGTGAACCAAATTTCATGGTACAACGGTGCTAGAGTTTTTCAACCTCATACACACATACCAACATTCATTTTTATCTATAACCATTGTCATTATATATCCCAGTCTCAAATAAAATCCAGTTTCAAATCTAAGCCTCGCCAAAGTGCCAACATACGCCATTGTGCAAGCGTTTTTTCAGGAAATCATTCGAAGCATTGACTTAGCAGCAATCAATATGGGAAATGGTTCGACCGCGAAAAAGTAAAGCAAGCCTTTATTTCAAAAGTGGAATCCCTTAATACAGCCGAAATTTTTAAAATTATCAACTATAACGTGTTTTATTCATCGTTACTCCGATGTAGTAAATGAGAAGATTTCAATTTTCTGAAGTTTGGCGGAATTCCCCCAACTTAAATCAATGTACTCATTTGGCGAGAATTCTGGAGATAGATCGCTTGAAATCCCTTAACAACTGCATTATTTCTTCACGGATCATTAAAATTTAACGCTGTATTCTAATAAAACCTTTACACTTGTTTTCAAAAATCTATTTCCTTAAGCTCTCAATAAATTGCGCCAAGCCGAAATCTGTTCAAATCGCTAGAACTCACTTTCTCAAAATCGGCATTTGAGCCATTTTATTTTTTCGCCAAACTAAAAAAAATTACCTATTAGCCTCGGAAATCTTCAATTCTTATTGTTTTGCGTACAAAACATTTCATTCCTGCTCCGATTTCCCATGCATACGATATTATAATTTAAAAAAAAAATAACCTTACGAATATAAACTAACAAAAAAAAATCATTATTATTCTTTTATTTTTACTTTGAGAATTTAAAACATCTTATTCGGCAAAATCGCCAGACATGGCAACCACGATCCTTATTTCACACTTTTTTCACTACAGGGGTTACAATTACGGAAAGCTTTTTGCGTGGAGAACATAAAAAATCTCTTAAATTCCGGGAACGGGTGGACTTTCAAAGTTTTAAAGTGGACTATGATTTATTCTATATTATTTTACATATCTGTGCAAAATTTCAGGCTGATATGTCCATTTTTGTGGATTTGTATACAACTCAAATCCACAAACAAACAAACAAACAAATAAACAAACAAACAAACAAACAAACAGAATTTCATTTTTATTTATAAGATTATTTTACATATCTATGCAAAATTTCAGGCTGATAGGTCCGTTTTTGTGGATTTGTATACAACTCAAATCCACAAACAAACAAACAAACAGAATTTCATTTTTATTTATAAGACTAGCTGAAGTACCCGTTCTTCCCACGGGAATGAATGGACTTTTTGATATTACGATTTGTGGTGATTACTATTCATCGTAATAAACAGATATAGCAAAGTGGATATCGCGTTATATTGTGTCCAATAATCATGCATACCGAATTGCAAGGCAATCGTTTGTACGGTGCAGAAGGCCATGCGGCGTAGCGCAATCTAGTGGCGAGTTTTAGCAAAACGGATACGTCGAAAATATTTTTCGCATTCAGATATCGATGTATACGAATTTTCATGACTATCGGCTGGACAGTCCTGAAGTTCATGTGTTGACGCGACATCTAGTGGCAAGTTATAGGAAAATGGATAGCGCCAAACTCTTCCCCGTGTTCAAATATCTATGTATACCTATTTTCATAGCGATTATTTGCACAGTCAAGAAGTGATACACTGCAGGGCCATCTAGTGGTTCAATAAAGTAATTATTTGCTACAGCGCCGTCAAGTGGCGAGTTATAGCAAAATGGATAACGCCAAAATATTCTCATTGTTCAAATAGCTATGTATACTGATTTTCATAGCGACCGTTTGAATGGTCAAGAATTTGGCCTGCTGCAGCGTCATCTAGTGGCGAGTTAAAATAATAATGCATTGCAGTGTCATCTAGTGGTGAGTAACATCAAAAGGAACGCAGTTAGAATATATTCTTCGTGCTCAAATGTGTAAGTATAAAAAATTTTATGCCGAACGGTCGAACGGTATAGAAGTTGATGCTTTGCAGCGCCATTTAGCGGCAAGTTACAGCAAAATGGATAGTGAAAAATATTCTCCGTGTTCTAATATTCGCGTGTACCAAATTTCATCGAAATCGGTTGGACGATATTCGCATAGCAAACGGCTAAACGGAATAGAATTCAACGTTGTGCTGCGGCACCAAGTGGCAAGTTAAGGAAAACGGATAGCATAAAAACCTTCTTCATCATAAAAGACTTAGGTGAACCAAATTTCATCGTGCAACGGTGCTCAACGGTGCTGGAGTTTTTCAACCTCATAAACACATACCAACATTCATTTTTATCTATAACCAGTGTTATTATATATACCAGTTTCAAATAAAATCCAGTTTCAAATCTAAGCCTCGCCAAAGTGCCAAGATACGCCATTTTGCAAGAGTTTTTTCAGGGAATCATTCGAAGCATTGACTTAGCAGCAATCAATATGGGAAATGGTTCGACCGCGAAAAAGTAAAGCAAGCCTTTATTTCAAAAGTGGAATCCCTTAATACAGCCGAAATTTTTAAAATTATCAACTATAACGTGTTTTATTCATCGTTACTCCGATGTAGTAAATGAGAAGATTTCAATTTTCTGAAGTTTGGCGGAATTCCCCCAACTTAAATCAATGTACTCATTTGGCGAGAATTCTGGAGATAGATCGCTTGAAATCCCTTAACAACTGCATTATTTCTTCACGGATCATTAAAATTTAACGCTGTATTCTAATAAAACCTTTACACTTGTTTTCAAAAATCTATTTCCTTAAGCTCTCAATAAATTGCGCCAAGCCGAAATCTGTTCAAATCGCTAGAACTCACTTTCTCAAAATCGGCATTTGAGCCATTTTATTTTTTCGCCAAACTAAAAAAAATTACCTATTAGCCTCGGAAATCTTCAATTCTTACTGTTTTGCGTGTAAAGCATTACATTCCTGCTCTGATTTCCCATGCACACGATATTATAATTTAAAAAAAAATAACCTTACGAATATAAACTAACAAAAAAAAAATCATTATTATTCTTTTATTTTTACTTTGAGAATTTAAAACATCTTATTCGGCAAAATCGCCACACATGGCAACCACGATCCTTATTTCACACTTTTTTCACTACAGGGTTTACAATTACGGAAAGGTTTTTGCATGGAGAACATAAAAAATCTCTTAAATTCCGGGAACGGGTGGACTTTCAAAGTTTTAAAGTGGACTATGATTTATTCTATACTAGCTGAAGTACCCGTTCTTCGCACGGGAATGAATGGACTTTTTGATATTACGATTTGTGGTGATTACTATTTATTGTAATAAAGAGATATAGCAAAATGGATATCGCTTTATATTGTGTTCAATAACCATGCATACCGAATTTCAAGGCAATCGTTTGTACGGTGAAGAAGGTCATGCGGCGTAGCGCAATCTAGTGGCGAGTTTTAGCAAAACGGATACGGCGGAAATATTCTTCGCATTCAGATATCGATGAATACGAAATTTCAGGACGATCGGCTGGACAGCCCTGTGAAGTTCATATGTTGACGCGACATCTAGTGGCAAATTATATAGGAAAATGGATAGCGCCAAACTCTTCCCCGTGTTCAAATCTATGTATGCCTATTTTCATAGCGATCAGTTGCACAGTCAAGAAGTGATGCACTGCGGCGCGATCTAGTGGTTAATTAAAATAATGATTTGCTACAGTGCCGTCAAGTGGCGAGTTATAGCAAAATGGATAACGCCAAAATATTCTCATTGTTCAAATAGCTATGTATACTGATTTTCATAGCGACCGTTTGAATGGTCAAGAATTTGGCCTGCTGCAGCGTCATCTAGTGGCGAGTTAAAATAATAATGCATTGTAGTGACATCTAGTGGTGAGTAACATCAAAAGGAACACAGTTAGAATATATTCTTCGTGCTGAAATGTGTAAGTATAAGAAATTTTATGCCGGACGGTAGAACGGTATAGAAGTTGATGCGTTGCAGCGCCATTTAGCGGCAAGTTACAGCAAAATGGATACTGAAAAATATTCTCCGTGTTCTAATATCCGCGTGTACCAAATTTCATCGAACTCGGTTGGACGATATTCGCATAGTAAACGGCTAAACGGAATAGAATTCGACGTTCTGCTGCGCCACCTAGTGGCAAGTTAGAGGAAAACGGATAGCATAAAAAGCTTCTCAATGATAAAAGACTTAGGTGAACCAAATTTCATGGTACAACGGTGCTAGAGTTTTTCAACCTCATACACACATACCAACATTCATTTTTATCTATAACCAGTGTCATTATATATCCCAGTCTCAAATAAAATCCAGTTTCAAATCTAAGCCTCGCCAAAGTGCCAACATACGCCATTGTGCAAGCGTTTTTTCAGGAAATCATTCGAAGCATTGACTTAGCGGCAATCAATATGGGAAATGGTTCGACCGCGAAAAAGTAAAACAAGCCTTTATTTCAAAAGTGGAATCCCTTAATACAGCCGAAATTTTTAAAATTATCAACTATAACGTGTTTTATTCATCGTTACTCCGATGTAGTAAATGAGAAGATTTCAATTTTCTGAAATTTGGCGGAATTCCCCCAACTTAAATCAATGTACTCATTTGGCGAGAATTCTGGAGATAGATCGCTTGAAATCCCTTAACAACTGCATTATTTCTTCACGGATCATTAAAATTTAACGCTGTATTCTAATAAAACCTTTACACTTGTTTTCAAAAATCTATTTCCTTAAGCTCTCAGTAAATTGCGCCAAGCCGAAATCTGTTCAAATCGCTAGAACTCACTTTCTCAAAATCGGCATTTGAGCCATTTTATTTTTTCGCCAAACTAAAAAAAATTACCTATTAGCCTCGGAAATCTTCAATTCTTATTGTTTTGCGTACAAAACATTTCATTCCTGCTCCGATTTCCCATGCATACGATATTATAATTTAAAAAAAAATAACCTTACGAATATAAACTAACAAAAAAAAATCATTATTATTCTTTTATTTTTACTTTGAGAATTTAAAACATCTTATTCGGCAAAATCGCCAGACATGGCAACCACGATCCTTATTTCACACTTTTTTCACTACAGGGGTTACAATTACGGAAAGCTTTTTGCGTGGAGAACATAAAAAATCTCTTAAATTCCGGGAACGGGTGGACTTTCAAAGTTTTAAAGTGGACTATGATTTATTCTATATTATTTTACATATCTGTGCAAAATTTCAGGCTGATATGTCCATTTTTGTGGATTTGTATACAACTCAAATCCACAAACAAACAAACAAACAAATAAACAAACAAACAAACAAACAAACAGAATTTCATTTTTATTTATAAGATTATTTTACATATCTATGCAAAATTTCAGGCTGATAGGTCCGTTTTTGTGGATTTGTATACAACTCAAATCCACAAACAAACAAACAAACAGAATTTCATTTTTATTTATAAGACTAGCTGAAGTACCCGTTCTTCCCACGGGAATGAATGGACTTTTTGATATTACGATTTGTGGTGATTACTATTCATCGTAATAAACAGATATAGCAAAGTGGATATCGCGTTATATTGTGTCCAATAATCATGCATACCGAATTGCAAGGCAATCGTTTGTACGGTGCAGAAGGCCATGCGGCGTAGCGCAATCTAGTGGCGAGTTTTAGCAAAACGGATACGTCGAAAATATTTTTCGCATTCAGATATCGATGTATACGAATTTTCATGACTATCGGCTGGACAGTCCTGAAGTTCATGTGTTGACGCGACATCTAGTGGCAAGTTATAGGAAAATGGATAGCGCCAAACTCTTCCCCGTGTTCAAATATCTATGTATACCTATTTTCATAGCGATTATTTGCACAGTCAAGAAGTGATACACTGCAGGGCCATCTAGTGGTTCAATAAAGTAATTATTTGCTACAGCGCCGTCAAGTGGCGAGTTATAGCAAAATGGATAACGCCAAAATATTCTCATTGTTCAAATAGCTATGTATACTGATTTTCATAGCGACCGTTTGAATGGTCAAGAATTTGGCCTGCTGCAGCGTCATCTAGTGGCGAGTTAAAATAATAATGCATTGCAGTGTCATCTAGTGGTGAGTAACATCAAAAGGAACGCAGTTAGAATATATTCTTCGTGCTCAAATGTGTAAGTATAAAAAATTTTATGCCGAACGGTCGAACGGTATAGAAGTTGATGCTTTGTAGCGCCATTTAGCGGCAAGTTACAGCAAAATGGATAGTGAAAAATATTCTCCGTGTTCTAATATTCGCGTGTACCAAATTTCATCGAAATCGGTTGGACGATATTCGCATAGCAAACGGCTAAACGGAATAGAATTCAACGTTGTGCTGCGGCACCAAGTGGCAAGTTAAGGAAAACGGATAGCATAAAAACCTTCTCCATCATAAAAGACTTAGGTGAACCAAATTTCATCGTGCAACGGTGCTCAACGGTGCTGGAGTTTTTCAACCTCATAAACACATACCAACATTCATTTTTATCTATAACCAGTGTTATTATATATACCAGTCTCAAATAAAATCCAGTTTCAAATCTAAGCCTCGCCAAAGTGCCAAGATACGCCATTTTGCAAGAGTTTTTTCAGGGAATCATTCGAAGCATTGACTTAGCAGCAATCAATATGGGAAATGGTTCGACCGCCAAAGAGTAGCACGCATTTATTTGAAAAACTGAATCCCTTAATACAGCCGATTTTTTTTTTAAATTATCAACTATAATGTGTTTTATTCATCTTTACTCCGATGTACTAATTGAGAAGATTTCAATTTTCTGAAATTTGGCGGAATTCCCCCAACTTAATCAATGTACTCAATTGGCGAGAATTCTGAAGTTAGATCGCTTGAAATCCCTTAATAACTGCATTATTTCTTCACGGATCATTAAAATTTAACGCTGTATTCTAATAAAACCTTTGCACTTGTTTTCAAAAATCTATTTCCTTAAGCTCTCAATAAATTGCGCAAAGCCGAAAACTGTGCAAACCGCTAGAACTCACTTACTCAAAATCCATATTTCAGCCATTTTATTTTTTCGCCAAACTAAAAGAATTTACACATTAGCCTCGGAAATCTTTAATTCTTACTGTTTTGCGTGTAAAGCATTACATTCCTGCTCTGATTTCCCATGCACACGATATTATAATTTAAAAAAAAATAACCTTACGAATATAAACTAACAAAAAAAAATCATTATTATTCTTTTATTTTTACTTTGAGAATTTAAAACATTTTATTCGGCAAAATCGCCACACATGGCAACCACGATCCTTATTTCACACTTTTTTCACTACAGGGGTTACAATTACGGAAAGCTTTTTGCGTGAAGAGCATAAAAAATCTCTTAAATTCCGGGAACGGGTGGACTTTCAAAGTTTTAAAGTGGACTGTGATTTATTCTATATTATTTTACATATCTGTGCTAAATTTCAGGCCGATAGGTCCATTCCACCACTCCCCACAAACAAACAAACAAACAAACAAACAGAATTTCATTTTTATTTATAAGATTACTTACAAAATAACTTTCATTTTCATTTTATCAAATGAATTAAAACAGTCAACTAATGACATGGCTTATGAACTACTACTACAAGCAACATAAATTTCATTTTGGTTTCATTAAATGATGTAATAGAGTAAACTAACGGTATGGTTTATAAACAACTACTACAAGCAAATTAACCTTTTCTCTTACCCAGCAGCTCTCTTAGTAACCCGATATTTCTCATTTAATAGTTATGTTCATTGCAAACAACACGTGTTCTAGTATCTGCCAATCTGCCGATTTCCCTCCTTGAAAAATTCTTGTGCATGCATGTTTCACGAGGCATCATAGTGGTAAACATACGTGAAAGGCTGTGAGTGATACTCCTCTTGGATAACAACACAAACTTTCCGAGAAAATTTATTATCGAAGAACAGCTTTCAAAAATTGTGAAATTTTAGACTCGAATCCTATTTACACTGTTGGTTTAGTAACTTCAAACATTTTTCAAATGAGCGCTGTTTATAAAGATTAGAACTTACGGAGAGTAACGTTTTAAAAGGTATTTAATTCAATTTAATAAATGAAGAATTTAACAAACTATGCTTTAAGAATAAAAGTATGAGTTTTAAAAGATACTTAGGGAGTTAAGGAAAAGAATGGTTCATTTCTACCCTATGTTAGAAATTCGTGAGAAAAATCACTTATAATTCAAAATGTGTTTAACTTTTGGCTCTTCTTTTAAAGAATGTTTAAGAGTTTTCATTTAGCTTTATACATCTCATCTAACTGCGTTATTTAAAATAGACGCATCTCTCTCTCTTAATGACTATTAGGAATTTTATGCATTAAAAGGTGTTCTTCTTTTTTAAAGTTTGCAAGTCTCCCAAACATTATGTAGAATTTTTACTCATTTTTTAAAGACATACTATAGTTTCATAAGTCAGATAAGGCAGTACTGACGTGAAGGACTAATTAAAAAGAATTAGGCAGTGCACTCAAAATTATCTTTGCTAGATGTCACAAAAGACCAATTTAGTATCAACAGCTGATCGATTGAACCTGAGCTTTCAAATCAGTCTGTATAAATTTAAATCGTACGGAGCAATATGAAAAAATCTTATTTAACCCTTTAAGGCGCAGTGATCCCGCTCTGGGAACACCCAACTCTAACGTTTTGACTATTGCCAGTCACGAAGAATAGATTGGATTTCTATAAAAATAGTTGCGGGTGACCTAGCTGCACGAGAATTCTTTACTTTTTAGCACGTCATTTCCCGTAAAAGAATGGTCACGATTATTTTTAACAGCACTGACATCTGCTGAAAAATGGAAGAACGCGAGAACAGAGCTGGATAGATCACCCAATGCTGGAAAAAGGGCAGCCGTTGCCATCGCTCGATTTAACTACCAGCTGTCGTCAAAAAGGGGTCTCTAGATCTGTGGCACGTGATGAACGTTTCGATCGTCCGCCATCTTGCTGGTAGTTAAGTCGAGCGATGGCAACGGCTGCCCTTTTTCCAGCATTGGGAAATTGTTGCGCCTCAAAGGTTTAATATGAACGTTTTTAGTGCGAATCGATGAAAAAAATACCCCCCTTGTTATTTGAACATCCTACTCAACATTTAAAATAGAATGCGTAGCACTCCTAACTTCCGATGAACCCTTTTAAATAACGACAGAAGATATTTTTATGAAGCAATTCCTAGCATAACCCCCTTTATGGCATGTAATGGACTTCGGGTGATTCTTTTCATGAATAATGCAAAAACGAAAACATGATCCCCCTTATATTAAAAGATGAAGATATTTCAGCATTCCACAGTGAAACACTCGATGTAGTTGCGCGTTTCGAGAACATTAATAATACATGTAAATATTTATAGATTTTTATTTTGCACCTTAATTGCAGGCAAAAGTATGTTGCGGTGTAGGTATCCGTTGAAGAAAAGTTTAACTTCAAAAGAGATGTTATATTTCTTCCATTCTCGCATGTGGATGAAGGAAACACACGCACGTGTATGCTACTTATTGTTCCTTCTAAATGAAATACATTGAATTTAATAATTTTATAATAGCATTTTCTAGAAAAGATTCTGTAAGGATCGATGCATAAAGTTTAGCTTAACCCTTCAACGAGCAGTGTTACCGCTCTGGGAACACCCAACTCTGAAGTTTTGACTGTTGCCAGTCACGAAGAATAGATTGGATTTCTATAAAAATAGTGGCGAGTGACATAGCTCCACGAGAATCCTTTACTTTTTAGCACGCCATTTCCCGTAAAAAGATTCTTTTTAACAGCTCTGGCATCTGCTGAAAAATGGAAGAATGCGAGAACAGCTGGATAGATGGCCCTATGCTGAAAAAAAGGGCAGCCGTTGCCATCGCTCGACTTAACGACCAGCAAGAGGGCGGACGATCGAAACGTTCATCGCGTGCCACAGATCTAGAGACCCTTTTTTGATGCAGCTGGCTGTGCGGCACAGCCAGGGGTATCGGGTTGCGCCTCAAAGCGTTAAAAGGAGAATGATTTTAGCAACTGAATAGTTGAAAATAAAACTGTAGCTTAACAGTGTGCACAAGAGTGAATTTTACGTTTAAAAAAAATCAGTTTTCGAATTTATTTTGCACAACTTTGACTTTGGAATAAAAGTATGGTCATTTTCGAGGTCACACAGGCAACGGAAGGTAATATCAGTTTGCAGAAAATATGAAAGTGAGCAAATTAACTCCTTGAATTTACTGGGTGGTTTATAATTAAAACTTCCTCTATAAATAGGGTGCTCTGAAACTAAAGTGGGTGAGCGAATTGTAACCCAATTTGTTATATAGATCACACATGTGAGACGCTCAAGAAATACCGAAAGAAAATTTTAGTTCGAGAAATGTCCATACTGTGGCGCTTTGCACTAAAAACTAGAAAATTTAACAATTAAAATGGCTAATTCGCAAGCAGTTTCAACATTTATTTAATTCTTTTTGAGGATTTATTAATTAATTAGGGTCATTTTTAAAGGCAATTTCACCATTCAAATTGGAGATTTTTTAAATTAAATTAAAAAAATAGAACTGCGACTCGAAAGATAGTTCTTTCTGATTGTAGAACGATAGCTCGAAAAAAATGCGAGCAAATGTGCAACGAATGAAAGGAATTGTCAACAGTAAACAGCCCCATTAAACAAGAATTAAAATAAAGGTGTTATTCGTGATCTATCAAATATCCCCCCTGGACTAATATACACACAATATTACTGAAATGTGCTATGAAATTTTTTTACCTATTTGTTAAGTATACGGTAAACGATTCAAGATAAATATAGAAATAACTGGCATTCGAGTTAATAATATTTCAAATTTATAAATTCACTTATAATACTTAAAGTGCTCGCACATGAAAGCAATCTACAGTAAAAGAGTAGAACATTACATGAGAGGTACGAAGGTTCTAGGAATGTTACATTTTTTCCGGAAATAAATGAAAATAGTTTATTTAAATATTGAAAGTCCATATTAATCTTTTTAAAGCGCTATAGGGATAGTTCTCGAGTCATGCAAAAATGCAAAATATTATCTCCGTCGAATACGCTTCCTTTACTAATAACCAAACATAGTTTAATAATCCCTAGTTTAACAAAATATTATATCCCGACGCAGCCCAGGCTTCCTGCATAAACATTCGGCAAATTCTTTTATCTCATACCTTAATTAGGCGGCGTAAAATGGAATAAATAAAAATGTGTCTTGGAAAAATTTTATTCAAAACGGAATATCGCCCCCCTTTTTTCCCCCCCTTTCACAAACTGCATTTACTCCGAACAATGTGTTCCGCAAATAATCCGCATTCTCTCTCTCCGTTTGAAAAATGCTCGCCGAGGTTCCATAGGGTGTCTTTAACGAGAGAGGCAATGACGAAGGAGTGCGTTGTAAAAGAAAGACACGCTTGCCTTTGCACGAGATTTGGCGAAATGGTGTAGCGCTGCTTAAAGACGCCAGGAATTTCAGTCTGAATGGGTAAACACAAAACGGCTTTGAAGGTTTACGAAATAGACCGGATTTGATGGTTAATAAAAGGTATTTTTCTTATCATTAAAAAAAAGTAAGTATGAATTTAATGGAGTTTAGTCATTTTTCTTAAACCATTAACACGCGGCGTCCTTCTTTGAGGACGGTCACCCAATTTATCGGTTGCAAAAAACATAACTATTAATTTATTTTCCTATTTTAATTTCGATCCTAATGAATTTGATTTTCACAAAATGCTCAGCGATACCGTTTTACTTAAATTTAGTAATTGTGTTTCACCCAATAACGCACGGCGTCTTTTTTTGAGGACGGTCACCCAATTTAAAGGTCACAAAAGTACATAACCATTAATTTATTTTCCTATTTTAATTTCGATCATAATAAATTTGATTTGCACAAAACGCTCAGCAATACCATTTTATGTAAATTGAGTAATTGTGCTTAACCCTGCAACGCACAGCGTCCTTTTTCGAGGACGGTCACCCAATTTATAGGTCGCAGAAGTACATAAGCATAAATGTATTTTCTTACTTTAATTTCGACCATAACAAATTTGAATTTTGAATACCTGTTTAGCGACAGAACAGTAAAATGCTTTTGGAAAAAGAAATACATTCTTCATACCTAACTAATAACTAATAATTTATTCATCAAAGCAAGTATCGACGTAAATTAGAGAATGTTTGGAAAATTTTTGGGTGCAAATGGGCTAAAATGTCCCGGTACCGCTAAAAATGACTACGCAAAAATATAGCCGAGTGTGGTCCCAGCAAAGTTTTTTTTTTTCAATTACGGGCACTTGCCTTACAAGTATAGCCTCTACAAAGGCAGCATTCGTATTTGTGCGTTATGACAAGCCTACACGAGGGGCATGTGCTTCTGCGAAGGTGCCTTGGCCAGAAGACATTTTGAGAGGGGAAACGATCTTCAACCGACTGGACTACTCAAGGAGCGAGATAAAAGTGAACAGGATGATTAGAAAAATAACTGATTTTGGTTTAAAAGGTGTTATTCATGTTTCCAATATACGCGGTTATTCATGAATTATTCATCGGACAACACAATTAAATTGAAACGTTATTTTAAAAAAAATAGGACGGAATGATTTTAATGGATGTATTTTTCAGTTCATTAAATTTAAACAGCTCATATTTCTTTATGCAAGTGTTTCAATGCATTTTAAACTCAGACAGCTTCCTTCGTAGTGGGCTCTAAAATCTAAAGATCGTAAAATAAGCAATTGAACCCTTCCTAAAGAGACTACTCCAAAATAATCCCTTTATAACACTTGACGCTTTCATGAATAATGCAGAGAGAAAGAGCCCCTATTGTTTTCTTTGGGACTTTCTACTTTTACGAACAAATTTCTCATTGTAACAAAACATAATAACGTATACGCCCCCAAGGGTCTTTCTGATAGGAACATCTGAAGACTCTTTTTTTACTTTGCACCCTAATGAGGGGCTGAAAACTATGTCGAAATGAAATGACTTCCTAAGAAACAGACTGGAAGAAAATATCTTTTAGGTGATGTCAGATAGACGTAGGATTACATACATTTTTTTTTTTATTGCTTTTGCATGGATTGTTTGTCATTCACTCATCCACATTTTCATGCTTGAAAAATTTTCATTGGCTAGTTCGTTGCCAAGGTTTCGCAAGGAGTAATGTCATATGATTTCGTTGTAAGTGAAAGAGACCTCACGATAGACTGTCTGGAAGTATATATAATGAGGGTTTTAAATAAACATTTATTTAACATAGCGAATTTCGAAAATTTCGAAATCATGCTGCTCTAATGAGGTGCTGTAGAAATTTCCCGACTTACATCCTAAAGAGGCTCGGGGATATATTAAATCCCATAATAGAAAAAGCATTATTTATGAATGCAATCATTGTTTTCTTACATTATTTGTGTAGAGCCTCTGAAAAGCGATTGTGTTATGTGACTTTTTTTGTTCCTTCAAGAGCCATTGAAAAGCGGTTTAAGTTGTCATTTATTTATTTTCGTATCTCTGGGACTTTTGTGAGGAATGGTTAAAATTTTGATCATACCTTATTGTCGTACGAGTCACGTTTTACGGATTTGAAATTTTTGCACGGAGGTCGTATAAAAAATATGAATTTTGTATTTATTTATATTTAATTTCGGAAAAATTTAATTATAAATACAAGTATCTAATTCAAATTTTCTATAAAGCTACTCTTATAGCCATAAAAATTCTGTATTTTTTTAAGTAACTTTTTAATTTGCTGTTTATGTTCATGATCAATATTTAGGGAATAAAAGCCTAAGTCAGTATTTTTGGGACACCCTATTTTGTGGGCAGTGATGTAAAATACCCGGGTATTTATTTTCAAGGGTAAATACCTGGGTATATACCCAAAATGGGTATTTATCTGGGTATTTATTTTTGAATTAACACTATTGTTTAAAAAAAGCTTGTATTGGTGGGTAAGGATATTCACACACACATATATATACTTATACACACACACGCATTCATACTTGATATATATATATATATATATATATATATATATATTAAGTAGTAAAACAAAAGAAAAAGAAACACGAGAAACTTAGGAACCCTTTACAACTTATTAATTTCAAAATTTAATTATGAAAAGAAGCTACATGATACATGCTGGATAAAATACTTGATTAAATATAGCCTATAAATATTACTGTTGGAATAAAATTGTAAATAGGAATAATAACAAGGAGTAGTGTATTTGACAAAAAAGGAGAGAAATTCAACCATACTAAACATATACAGACAGTAAAATCTGAATTACGAATCTGAATCTCAGGAGACCGAAAATCAAATTTGTAATTCTGAAAAATTCGTTAAAGAGAAATTTTATTATAAAAAATTTGGTATTAATGATTTTTTAATAGAAATATTTTGTTCATCAATCTGAAATATTCATAAAAGTTTAAATTTACCGTAAAAAATATGTTTTTAAACCTATTACTTATAACTACTAGTTTTGTAACTATTTGTATGTAATTTTTATTTTAGTGATCATTAAATCAATCATAAGATGCATATAATCCCCTCTCCCCTTCAATAACAAACCATAATAAACTATCACAGTTTAAAAAATAATAAACATAAAATAAGCTCTGGGATATAATAGTAAACTTAAAGTAAGCTGTTAGGTATATTAATCAATGTAACACATTCAAAATATTTCCAAAATTGTCACTTGCACAAAACAATTTAAGGACTACCATAAAACATCCTTCATTATTAAAGCTAGTCAAAAAAAAATGTGGTATGACTGATAAAGTAGTTTATGCCAAATAATCAAACGCTTAATAATAATAGAAAAACACTACAAAAATACTCATAATGAAGTCAAATTAAAATTAAAAACTTTGTATTAAAAAAAGAACAATAGTAGAAATATAATTGGTATTAATCATAAATGTTGTTAAGAACAGTTTTTCTATTCTAAATTGAAAGTACCCAGTTTTGGGGTATTTACCCAGGCCTTGGGTAAATACCCAAGCACAGCATAACATTCAACCCAAATGTTTTGGGATGAATGTTATGCTGTATGGCTGGTAAATTATGTTTAAAAATATAAACATATGAGCAAGTTTATACATATTCACGATAAGTATTAGCTAATAAATATTGATATTACTTAACTATATAACACAAAACATTTCTATAGTTATTATATGTTCCTATATTATTATATGATATTAGAATAATATTATATAATAACTATTTCTCAAAAACTATTCCCATAACTATATGGGAATGGTTTTCGGAACATATATTTGTCCCATATAGTTTGAAGTTATCGTATGAATACGTAGAGGTCCAGTTATAAATTAAATATATATTGCGCTAGCTGTTCAGAAAGTACGTCGTTTTTTCGCATGTCAATATTTTGCCTAGGCAAAATTATTGAAGATAATAATGCGAAATTCGGCACGTATGTGAGTTTCTCAGCTTTGTCAGATTGGAAAGCCTTTTCCGAAATTCGTAACTTGTGGGGGATAGGGGCCCAAATATCCTTTTCCCATATCCTGCGTCTTTAATTATTTGCTATAACAGTTAAATCAGACTTCTAAAACATACATTAATATTAATTGTTTATTTAATGAAATGCTCAAACATTAGATGCCTCTTTTCGTTCTTGATAAAAATTTGTATAAAGAGTTAACATTTTAGTAAAATTAATTTTAGAATAGAAATATATGCTTTAATTTCACTTTTCAAAAATTGTTTGAGTCTACTTAACAGTTCTGAACTATAAAGCTTATCAGGCTTTATTTTAAAAATATAAAAATTGTTTTAACAGAATTTTAAAAGAAGAACATTTTATTTTAAAACAGAAATCCAAATTTTCACGCTATTTAAATTCTAAACAAACAGTTGAGAATTCTTTCCTAGCTTTAACTAAACGCTCTCCTTCAAAAAAAAAAAAAAATGTTTTGTGTGCAAATTTTATTGTATAAAGATTTTCGTTTACTGACGTCTTGTCCTTAGGAAAATTCTAAAATTATATTATAAACTATGCAACAAAAGGTGTTTAGAGTGAGTACGGGAGACAGTTGAGTTTCGCTACGATTTAATTATCATGCAAATAAGACACGTTAAGAAATAAAAGACGCGGAAATACATATATTCTGTATATATGTGAAATGCAGGTATTCATTCATAAAATCGAAAAGAAATTCTGGTATAGTGTACATATATACAGGGTGATTCGAAACTTTGTGTCAGAAATGTGTGAAATATTTTGGGTATTCATAATGAATTTCTTAACATTCATTTACTACGAGTATTTTCCTGGAATTGTAATATGTTGGCAGAGTACTGTTGTTTGCTAAGTAGGATCACCGAGCAGTACTTATTAAGTAAGGTCTAGGTTAGCAAACCTTAGTTAAAGCGTTTCTAAGACGGAGAGGCCGAATTAACGTTACTTGATATCCTTTTCCAGATACAAATGTTGTTCTTATTGGTTGCATCGGCATACAGCCATTTATGGCAGACTGAAAGTGTTCTTTTATAAATGCTATGACACATAACAAAGATAATATAATTAAAACCTTCATACTCAGCAATTA
>JAWZYV010018730.1:0-26756 GCA_038373885.1 Cheiracanthium punctorium
ATTTAAATTTAAGTTATTTCTCTTTTGCTGTCCAATATACGCATTTTGTTTTCATATATATTATCAATAATTATATATATACTAGCTGCGTACCCGTTCTCCGCACGGTAGGGAACGAAACTTTTTCTTACATGTATAGTTCGAATTGATTCCAGAGATTTGGAATCTAAAAATAAGCAAAATGATTTGACTCTTCGCGTAAAGTTACTTATTACTTATTCGTAAAGTTAGTATACGTACTGACCAGTGACCATTGTTAATATTATGACGCAAAAAACTATGTCGGTGTCATTCGCGATCAGAAAAGAAAAGCGTGACGGTTTGTAGTGAAAATTCCTAATTTTCAAAGTGTCTCATTTCTGCATCAAACTCTTTTTTAGATTTAAGTTATGCCATTAATACCTTAGATACTACATGTGGAGAACCGTTTTATTTTAAAATTAAATAGTTGTGTATCCGCTCTTCGCAAGGCAAGAAGAGAACATTTTCCTAAAATGCGATCATAACTACTTGTGACAAAAGAAAATCTCCAAGAAAAAAGTTGTGTTACAGTCTTTTTTGTTGAAACTACGCGATATACACTGCTGGCCATCGTAAATGCAACACCCTGAAGGAAGCATGCAAATAATATGAAATTTACAACATGCATTAGCTGAGGTGAGATATGCAAATGATTAGAATTTCAGCGCAGACGCACATCAAGCGCGCCTGTGGCGCCACCTCAAAGCGCTATTTAAGGCTTGGAGATTTCGACGGTTTCAAGTACAGCAATTGTGTTTTTCTTGCTTTTTTTTCAAAAAAACGATAAATTATGCCTCGTAGGAAACAACGATCATCTTTTGATCAAGTATCCGAGTTTGACAGAGGAAGGATAGTGGCATACCGAGATTGTGGGTTATCTTTCAGGGAAATCGGTCGTCGTATTGGACGAAACCAAACAACTGTGATGCGGATATGTGATCGTTGGGTGCAGGAGGGTACGACGGACAGACGTGATCGACCGCATCGACCTCAGTGCACCACGTCACGTGATGACAGGCAGATTGTACGCATGGCAGTGACGGACCGCTCAGTCACATCACGAACCATATCACAGCAGATTCAGTCTGTAACGCATCATTCAGTGTCTGCGCGTACCATTCGACGTCGTTTACAGCAGAATGGTCTGTCCGCAAGACGTCCGTTGCTTTGTCTACCTCTGACGCGGAACCACAGACGTCTCCGCCGCCAATGGTGCGATGAAAGAAGGATGTGGACGACAGAATGGAATGAAATTCTCTTTACTGACGAGTCACGCTTCTGTATGCAACACCACGACGGTCGGATTCGAGTCTGGAGACACCGTGGAGAGAGGATGCTGAACAGCTGCATTATGCACCGTCACACTGGTCCTGCACCGGGTATTATGGTATGGGGACGGTATCGGATATCTCTCTCGCACTCCTCTAGTACGCATTGCCGGTACTTTAACCAGCCAGCGCTACATCTCCGAGGTGTTGGAGCCAGTTGTCCTTTCTTACCTTCAGGGCTTGCCAACAGCCATATTTCAGCAGGATAATGCACGGCCACACGTGGCACGCATTGTCCAAGGGTTCTTCGTCAATCACCAGATTGAATTGCTTCCCTGGCCGGCGCGCTCTCCGGATCTTTCGCCGATAGAAAACATGTGGTCCATGGTTGCTCAACGACTGACCCAGAGTTCATCCCCAGCTGTCACACCAGATCAACTTTGGCAACGTGTGGAAGCTGCTTGGTCTGCTGTACCCCAAGAACACATTCAAAGTCTCTTTGAATCAATGCCGAGGCGTGTGGCAGCTGTGATCTCCAACAACGGCGGCTACTCTGGGTACTGATTTTGGCAGGAACCACGCTTCATAGAATGCTGTAAATTTAATCATTTGTTACTTGGTCAACATGTTATCTACACAATAAATTTTGTTGTGATATCTCTTGTTTTTCTTGGTGTTGCAATTTGGGTGGCCAGCAGTGTATTAACGCGATATATTAACGCCGGGATATATTAACGCGACGTAGACTAACTTACTATTTTGTTAGCTGTGATGTAAGACGGTTGTTGAAGAATGAATAGAAGGCTTAGTTTCACGAAATATTTATTAATGCGGTATATTCTGCTTTGATCAATATTGCCTTATCATATCTACTTACTATTACTTATACTATCTTTTACTGATACCCATACAATATATTTTCGTTTTGCAACCGTTAATGCTTAATTTAAAGAAACGGTCTAGATATTTGCCACGAATGTAGTCTATTACACTTTGGTGATTCTTTGCAATTTATGCATTAGCATAAACGATAATCATTTCCCTTTATGGTTGCCACTAAATCAGCTCTCCATAAATTTTTACGCTTAATTTTTGTCAGATTGGCGTATTTAGCACCAGGGCCCTATTATCGCACTGGCAAATCGGGACTTTGCCCGAGGGCCTCCGCTCGAAATGGCCCCCAAATTCAAATGTTGTTCTTTTTCTATAAAAAAAAAATATGAAAAATAAAACAAATTTTATAGACGGGGGGGGGCCCCAAATTCAACAATGCCCGGGCCCCCTGTTGGTCATAATCAGGCCCTGTTTAACACCGCAATATATTTCTTGCGATTCGAAAACGTGACCCGTTTAAAATCTCAATTGAAAATAATGCTGGATAATTCACTGGTGAAAAAACAGCATACAATTATTTTTCTGGCAACGTAAAATAAAATATGGAATTATTTCATGCGTGGCGTATGTTTTGCTTGTGAGTCCGTTATTCTGATTGAGTTTCGAAAGGGGTTTTAAACTCGTGACGTCAAAGTGGCGCACATTTCACATGTAAAAACTCGCTTATTTTTAAATAATTTTATTTATTTATTTTTTTTAACTGGCAATTTTAATCATTGTTACTTGTCCAAGACAACCAAACCGCAAGATATCATACCGAAATTTTAAGCTGCTGCGATTGAAATGAAAATTCTTCTTTACTTAAAAATTTGTAAAAAATCTCCTAATTTATATTTTCCTCTGGTTTTTCTTTTAAAAGAGGGCGAAATGCATGCTCCGTCATTTGACAAAATATATAAGAGTTATGACGGATAGAATTCAAGATGCAGCAGTTTTAAAAATATTTTACGAAAGTCCGCGTCAAATTTAATTTTATTTGAAAAATTCCCAAAAATCTGCAAATTATGTTACACAATCCGAACAAACAATTTTTAAAAGAAACTTTTCTCCTCTATCCGATGATGTAAATTTCGTTTTACTGCGAGTGCAATGACCGGCGTTATTACGCATTAAGCGAGAAAAATCGCTAAAAATCGGACAAAACATAAAATAAAACATTTTCTAATTCGAATTTCGAAAAAATCGCTCCGAAGCGTGTTAGGATCTGTCCCAGTGAAGCCGTATGCAAAATTCGGTGGGTCTGCGCGGGGCCGTCGTTATTAGCAACCGGGCCTGCTTCTTCGTTGCCACCGGAAGAAATGAGTGAAACATTGAGGCCTAATATTTACATTTGCGCTGTTCGACTGTATGCGATTTGGGATTATAAACGTTAATTTATTTTATAATTAAAAAACAATTTTGTTATAGTTTTGTCATAGTGATTTAATTACAAGGTGTTTTAGATGTAGGTAATAATTTTTGAAGATTGCGCTTTTTTTTATGGAAATAAATCAACGAATTCAATCATAGAATTCGATCTTTAAGTTCTGAATGTAAAGGTAAGTGTACACTTGTATTTAGAAATTCTACAAATTTATAGGATATAAAGCATGTTTTGTGAATTAATATTTATGTGTTATTTATAAATCATTTTAATCTGAAATCGTTTAACTTGGGTAGTTTATTATTCTAGTAAATAAGCGTGCGTTGTAATACTAGTTAGACATTCTTATCTGTTTAAATCTTTCAGTTGAAAATGTCATTTATCATTTATTATAAATGCAACTAAATGTGTGATATTGGTTTCAGTGCAGAAGTACTGTAAAATATGTTATTAATTTTTGCAAATGTTTATGTAGAAACTTAAATTGAAGTTAATATTTTGTATAAGCGTTCATAATACTCAAATTCAAAGTTCCATTTAGATAATGGCTATAATAAAAAGTAATTAATTCAGAGATCGTTTGCTTTTAGTTTACTACAGTGTTTAGCGCAACTTGTGAAAAGGGATCTTGAAATTTTTCAAGTCCTAGAGCTGTTAGTTTATCTTAATTTGTATTCAAAGTCCGTGGAGCAGGTTTTTTTTTTTTTTTTTTTTTTTTTAAAGCTATAACCCTAATATACAGCAATGCAGGGACGAAAACATTTGTTTTCAATCGCCAGTTAATAATAACTTAAAAAAAAGGTGTTGGAATATTAGTGGTATTTCCTAGTATGGTTTTCTAAAATTTATATTTTTTCTTTGGAGAAGAAAAAGTATATGGAACTAACACTGAAAATTATAAATCATTTTCATTTCGAATGGTAAAATTTTCGATAAATAAACTCATTTGAACTAACCAAAATAAAAACAGTTAACAAACGTGTTTTATCATACACTGTTACGTTATTCTTAATCCTTTTGATATATTATCTCCCCTTTAAGTTCGTACTACTATTTATGGAACACCCTTTATTTTGTAATTCATTCTAAATGTTTCTCGTTAAATTAATTTACATTATTTTTCATGTAAATACCAAGGACTTGCAGTGCACAGGTTGTAGTTATAATTATAGCAAAAATTCTTCTGATACCTACGCCTTACTAAAGATTAAAAATTAAATAGTATATCAGTATTTAAATTTTGTATACGTGAATTGTAATATCAAATATTTTAAATTCTATTTCAGCTCCTCGTCATATATTTTGTTAATATATTAACCGAGCAATCTATATAAATAAAATTAGACTTTTGTCTGTACATTTTTTGGAATTCAAAAATTTTGCGATTTCTATCCGTTTCAAGCACCCGGGAATCCGATGCGACCCTAAAAAAAAAGTTTGTCTGTCTGTCATTCTGTCATTCTGTCCGTGACGCTTTTTTTGTTTAAGCATCACGTAAAAACGACTGAAGCGAATGATATGAAATTTGGTGTCATGATAGGTGGTCACTCAACTTAAAACATAGGCATCGAATTTTTAAAAAATCTTGATTAGATTTTAAGATTTTGCGAAAATCGTTTCAAACTGCGTAAATTTGTGTTCAAGCATCACGCAAAAACGACTGAAGCGAATGATATGAAATTGGGTGTCATGATAGGTGGTCACTCAACTTAAAACATAGGCGTCCAATTTTTAAAAAATCTTGATTAGATTTTCAGATTTTGCGAAAATCGTTTCAAACTGCGTAAATTTGTGTTCAAGCATCACGCAAAAACGACTGAAGCGAATGATATGAAATTGGGTGTCATGATAGGTGGTCACTCAACTTAAAACATAGGCGTCCAACTTTTAAAAAATCCTGATTGGATTTTGAGATTTTACGAAAATCATTTCAAACTGCGTAAATTTGTGTTCGCACATCACGTAATAACTGCAAAGGTGAAAAAATGATATTTGGTGAAATGATAGGTGGTCACTCACCTTAAACTATAAGCATCTAATTTAAAAAAAAATCCATCAGATTTCGAGATTTTGTGAAAATCGTTTAAAACTGAGTGAATCTTTGTTCCCGTATTACGTAATAACGACTAAAGCGAATGATATGAAATTTGGTCACACGATAGATGGTTGCTCAACATAAACAATAGCAGTCCAATTTTTAAACATTTTTATTAGATTTTGAGATTTTGTGAAAATTCTCTCAAAATACGTTTATATTTCTTCAAACATCACGTAATAACGACTAATACGAATGATACGAAATTGAGTGATATGATAGGTAGTTGCTAATCTTAATTTATAGGCGTTGAATTTTAAAAATATTTTGCCTACATTTTGAAATTTTTCGAAAATCGTTTTAAAATGCTGAAAATTTGTTCCAGCATCACGAAATAAAGACTGCAGGGAATGAAACGAATTTGGGTGACAGGATAGGTTGTCACTCAACTTAAATTCTAGGCTTCAAATTTTTCAAAAATATTGATTAAATTTTAATATTTTGCGAAAATTATTTCAATATGCGTAAATATTCGTTCGCGCATCACATAATTACGACTAAAGCGAATGAAATGATATTACTTAGTTACACTCTAACCTGTAATATTTTAACAATATATGTAAATTATAACGTCGCTTTCTCTACTTTGGCAACATACTACATCCATTCTGTGTACTCCTACAATGCTGACGAAAGTTCTTGCTTTTTGGAAATTTTCATTCACTAACCCGTCGAGGACGGGTACTTCAGCTAGTATTTAATAAATGAAAATTTAATAACTACTAGTTAAATTTATTTTAAAAGTAATAATGGTTGTAACTGCTTTGAAAATGTGAAACTTAAACATTCAGTATAAAGAAATGCATAAAAATGTCTGTATCATTTGTGTATTCGTTTACTTTAATGTATACTAAAAGTCAGCTTAATTTTTTCATGTATATTAAAATTCAAGCTAAAATAATGAATCATGAGAGTGAGCACTACTTTGTTTTTCCTTCAAATTACATGCATCTATTTACTTTAATGTACGCGTGTATCATAGTAAAGAAACTGTTAATGAGTTCGTACTTGAATTAGTAACGCAATCACTACTTAAAACTACATTTAATAACGTTTCAAAGCATCGGAAAGCTTAAAAATTGCTTGATGTATACGGGAAGACGCGAGCATCCGTAGGCCTCTTTGGATGACTCATCGAAATACACGCGCAGGCCCGTTACTAATAGCGAAGGCCCCGGTTGAACGCTCAATGTGTGAAGAGCTCTCAGTACGCTTGTTTTGTGTGAATTGATAGTGCTATAGAAGCTGTGTTTTAGCTTGCTTTGTGAAGCTGTTTTTAATGTGCTGTGTGTAAATTCTTCATTGCTGTGTCTTAAGGGATTGTGTACTATATCCCTTGAATATTTCTACGGAATTTTTGCCTGTGAAAGTGACTTATTTTGTGTGAGAAATACAGCATTTGTGAGAGCTTCTGATCCAAGCGGATTGTTAAAAGCACGTTACTGCTAGATTGTGCTTGTGAATTATGTACAGCTGATTGTTCTACGAAGTTCTAGAAGCAATAAAGTTTGTGTTCCATCCTGACAAGTGACTTTTTACTTGAACATTTTTACACCAACAGGACTTTAGAACGACGAACCCCAGGAGTAGCAGAGTAATTCCGCAACATTTGGTGTCAGAATCGGGGTTCTAAAGAAGGACTTTAATTTTCCAGTTTATGGTTTTGACTAGACAAAAAATGGAAGAACAACTTAAAAAGCTCATGAATATGATGCAGGAAATGAAAGCCGGACAAGACGAAATGAAAGCCGGACAAGACGAGATGAAAGCCAGACAGGACGAGATGAAAGCCGGACAAGAACAGATGAAGGCGGATTTAGAAAAGAAAATTGAAGCCGGACAAGAAGAGATGAAAACTGGGTTGCAGAAAATAGAGAAAAATCAAGAAAAGTTGGAGCAGAAGATAGAGAAAACCCAAGAAAATTTAGAAGAAATTAAGCAGGGCCAAGAAGAAATGGAGAAAAGAGTTTCTCTCTTAGAAAAAACTCAGACGAAATATGAACAAAGAATTGAAGGGAATGTTAAGGAATTACAGCAGGATATTTGCAGAATGCGTGAAGAATTTGAGAATAAAATTGAGGAAAAACTGGACTCTCTAGTGAAGATGGGAAAATTACCTGAAAACATGAAGTTGTCGTCACGCCGCCCAACAGTGAAACTAACGACCTATGATGGAAAGACTCCCTGGGAAGCTTATAAGACCCAATTCTTGATCGTCGCCAAAGCCAATGGTTGGAGCGAGTCCGAGAAAGCGGACCAACTGGCAGCTTCCCTTAGCGGAGATGCGATTAACGTATTGCAAACTATTGGAACGACGAAGATAGGAGATTTTGACGCCCTTGCCAGTGCCTTGGAGATGAAATTCGGAGAGAAGTGCCAGAAAGAATATAGTAGAATCCAACTTAAGTCAAGGATGCAGAGATCTGGCGAGACCCTTCAAGAGCTGGCTTCGGACATAGATAGGTTGTGTCATGTAGCCTACATGAACCACCTTGATAATGTCCGAGAAAAAATGGCGGTGCGTCATTTTATTGAAGCCATCCGTGATCCAGAAACCCAAAAGTCACTTATGTTGGAGGATTATCAGGATTTGAAATCTGCTCTTGTCTTCGCAATGAAGCTAGAAGCAGCTCAGCGGGCCGTCAGGAAGGATCGGCATGCTGTTAGAGCTGTCACGGTCCAAGAGGGAGCTGACAAAGACACAGAGAGCGTCGAGAACAGGTTGAAGAGAATTGAAGATCTCATAGAGCGAAAATTAAGATCCGATAGAACGAGAGATGGCCCAAAGAAAGTAAAATGTTGGAGGTGCAACAGCGAGGGGCATTTACGAAAATGCTGTGACGCACAAAAGAACTCTCGTCGTAAAGATCGCAGTTATCAATGCACCAGAGAAGCCCATGAAGGAAGACAGAAAAGAGACGACTTTCAGGAACAGAGGCTAAAGGATATTCAAAAGCCTCGTTTGAAAGTCTTGCAGATTTCATCAGTGAATGGCGGCAGTAATGGACTCTTCGTACTGGGATACGTTAATGGTTCCCCATGCCACATGGTGATTGATACTGGAGCGAACGTAACCATCATAAGGACGGATCTGGCCAAGAAATTAAATTTAAAGATTATCTGGACTCCGCCCTCGCTGACCCTCCAGACTGTGACAGGTGACAAGATCGAAGTGGGCGGAAAAGCGCAAGTAGAAATCACGTTCGGAAATGCCAGATACGACCATGTGGTATATGTCGCCAATATTACAGACTCTTTTATTCTCGGACTCGACTTTTTAAAATCGCACAAATTTAACTTGGACTTTAAGAATAATGAGCTTCGTTCAGACTCGGAAGAAATAGCTGCGTTCGATATTAAAAATGAAACTACTTTACCTGTACAGCAAATAATAGCCCAGACTGATATCATTCTACCTCCCAGAACTGATTCAATAATTTCTGGAACAGTAAAAGAAAGCAATAAATTCCGTTTTGGATTAATCGAACACCCAAACAATAGTGATTCCGTCAGAGGAGTACTTGTGGGAGCAACACTTGTGGACTTGTCGAGAACAGAAATTCCAGTTAGAGTAGTAAATGTGACGGACAAGTCGAAGGTGATAATGAAGTGTTGGCGACATGCACTCCTGTTACCTGCATTAATAAGAACATCAGCCAAACGACAGCTAAATCTTCCGAGTGCCTGACGAAGGAATTAATACAAGACGTGGAGTTAACGGCAGAACAGAGAAGCACTGCGGAGAAAGTAATAGCTGAATTTGAAGACCTCTTCTCCCGTACTTCGGGTGACTTTGGCCGTACGAGCTTAACTCAACATAGGATAGATACAGGCAGCCATTCTCTCATCAAGCAACATCCTAGGCGGCTGCCGTTTGCTAAGCAAGAAGAGGTGAGCAGACTTTTAGAGGAGATGCAGCGTGATGGCGTCATCGAGCCATCGACTAGTCCCTGCCCTACTAGCAATTTTGCTCGGGCCTTCACCGGCCACGTAGCCTTGAGCCGATGAGAAGGAATCGGGCCGTTCACTGTGAAACTGCTCGGATACACGCAGTTCATGTCCCCTCGGACGTGGAAACGTCCGAAGTAGTCTAACCGATGAGTTTTCATCGGGTTGGACACGGATTTAGGGAACTGGCCCGTTCACTTTATGCGTGAGGTTGGCCAAACATCAGGGTGAGTATCACTTTTCGATAAGTTCTTATTTGATGTTGACATGCATTTAACCCTTTCCGTCCCCACGATGCAATTCGAATGATAACATTTACAAGTGTTTTACAGATTTCTTTTATCTTTGAAATGTATTTGTAATCGCATTTTTCTTATATGATAATGCAGTGCAGAAGCAATACAGTATAGAAGAAATACACTTTTACTACACGACGCATATGCATGCATGCAGGTACGTCGTATACTCCATCTATTTACGTATATAGTCGTACTAGATACGTAACTATACTATACGTTAACGTACTATAGTAGTATACTCCATCTACATATGAAATTATATACATATGTTACATGTTCGATTTGTTTTAACTAGTCCGAGCGTAGCGCTCTGAACTGGAAGACGGAAGGTGTCTGGTTCAAAACCAGGTCGCGTCCGCCGACCTAACCGTTCGGAGTTTTCCGTGGTTTCCACCGAAATTTAGCGTAAATACGGGTTAGGATACCTTAGAAAGACCCCCACGAAGGGCACCCCCATCCACAAGCCTAGATCGCTCGTGTAGATAATTGGCCTTAATCCCAGAAATCGCTTTAACTACCATTTTGGTAATGTCTGTACGTACGCATGCTGCATTTTCGATCTCGTTCGATTAAATTTGAGGGACGTCTGCTCGTATGCATATGTATATATGTACGTATGTTCTTGTGTAATTCGATTAACTCAAAGAGGAATACCGAAGAAATTTCAAATTTAGGACTGCTTTAAAACATAGTTATGCATTTCCCTTTTTGATTCCAATTGACTGAATAGTTTATTTACAGATTTATATGAAAGATTTTCGGTGTATTAAAGTCTATGCGCATGCCTTTCACATTAAAAATCCCTGAACTATATCTGTTTAGCTCATGCACAAAATATTGCCAACTGTCCCTAAGCTTGGCAAATTTAAGGGCAATATTACAAATTTTGGCACAGAAAATAAGTACGTATCTATATAAATAAAATTAGACTTTTGTCTGTACATTTCTTGGAATTCAAAAATTTTGCGATTCAAGCACCGTGGGAAAGACGTGGGAAACGTCATACTTCTTTTGTTTCCATTGTTGTATTTCTAAACTTAATAATGTTACGAATTTTCGGGGCAACTCGCTGCTCTCGGGCTTAAAATAGTTTAAAATTCGTATTCTACGCTTCAAATATATAAATTTTGCTTTTTGTTGCATCAAAATCGGCCAAATAGAACCAGAGATATGGAGGTTTCGATTTGCCATTATTTTTCAATGGAGGTTCTAGAAATCTCGAGAAATATTAGTCCTAGAGCTTAGATCTCTTCACTTTTGAGGACTTATTTTTGGCGCCAAATTTGGCGATATTTCGCCAAAAGTCGCCAAGCTTGGCGACTTTTTGGTCATTTGGCGCGATTTTCCCAATGGGGCCTGGAAGTTGTTTTTCCTGCATTAAAAACGCATAATAACCTAACATTTCTCTTCTATGACGTAATCAAAATTCACGCTTTATGTAGAACCCTCGAGAAATTGACTTTTCTGGAAACCTCTTGTACCTCCTGCGTCGGCTATTTATAGAAGCGCGCGTCGCCCGGAGAGAGGCAGTGTGCGAGTTGAACGCTCAATGTGTGAAGAGCTCTCAGTACGCTTGTTTTGTGTGAATTGATAGTGCTATAGAAGCTGTGTTTTAGCTTGCTTTGTGAAGCTGTTTTTAAAGTGCTGTGTGTAAATTCTTCATTGCTGTGTCTTAAGGGATTGTGTACTATATCCCTTGAATATTTCTACGGAATTTTTGCCTGTGAAAGTGACTTATTTTGTGTGAGAAATACAGCATTTGTGAGAGCTTCTGATCCAAGCGGATTGTTAAAAGCACGTTACTGCTAGATTGTGCTTGTGAATTATGTACAGCTGATTGTTCTACGAAGTTCTAGAAGCAATAAAGTTTGTTTTCCATCCTGACAAGTGACTTTTTACTTGAACATTTTTACACCAACAGGACTTTAGAACGATGAACCCCAGGAGTAGCAGAGTAATTCCGCAACAATAAAGTGCTACTTTTCTTGTTCAGCTTTATAGCTTTCGTCTTTGCATCTGACAGAACAGCAAGTTCAAGCAGGACATGATATTGAAAAACAGGAAAGACTATGGCACCTCGTGAGTCTCCTTATTCGACGAACGCCGCTTTTGGTGATGTGTAGCAAACAAAAAATTACATTTATCCTGATGTAGAACAGCAATATGCTTTATTGTGGCATGCTAAAGCTTTTGGAAAGGACCAGTTTTTGGGACATTTGACTGCTTGCTGCTAAAAGGGCGTTTGTGGAATCGACGGTTACAGTTTTTGGCTGCAATTCGATTTGTATCTTCCCCAATTTTTCAGCGCTTGTAGCTCCTCATAAATTAGAGATATCCTGATGTAAATGGTGCCACTCTATGGGCTTTTTTCTACGTTTTCTAAATGTAGAGAAAAGCCTATAGAGTGGCACCTAAAGCCTAGAGTGGTTTTCTTATTTTGCACGTAGGTCTTTCAGGAACATCACAAATTTTGGTTTTTTCAGACGGTAATACAAAAAGTATAATTTCCTACTATCCACCATAACTCGGAAATAATTAGAGATGGGAAGGGTTTCTATGGTGTTTTATGCTCCACATGAGCTGTTCTTTCACGGCTTTTCGTTTGGCAGATTATGTCAAATTCACCCTGTATACAAATTTATGCATGGAGGATTTTTTCCCCATAAAATTATTATCTAGATAGACATACAGGGGCGGTTCCAGACTGTCAGTTTAGGGGGGGTCACTCCGAATGACGAGGGTCGTCTGAAGACTTCTTGAGGCCCTGGACCCTTATGCAAATGTAGGCCCCAAAGAGGCGGATAACTAGGCAGGGCCCGATCTATGACCAGTATGGACCCTCATCTAAATTCGTTAAAACTGGGACCCGTAAATTTTGAACAACTTAATAACTATTCACCCCCCCCCCTCCAACTCTAAATCATTGTACTTTTCTAAGATTCTATCTATCCTTCCCTACAAAAGTGCTTTTAAAAAATGAAAAACGAAAACAGTAAAATTATATTTAAACTTCGTGTTCTAGTTGAGTGTGCGCCCCTTTTTCTGCTTGCATCCTGACGGGGGGGGGGCGAACCTCGCCAGCCCCTAGCTTCGGCTCTGTCCCCATTTTTATTGAATTCATTGCAGATACATGTATTCAACAAAAGCAACTATCAATCCATAATAAAATTAATTTTTAATCGAAATTTCGTCTTTTCATTTCAGATAATTTTCTGAGAATGTGTCTGGAAATAACATTTGACGATTAAAATTATTCGGATCATCACTTATTAAGGTTGAGTGGAGAATGAGACTAGGCTTCCCTTAAGACCAAGGGCCTGGATCTGGGCCCAGCTTTGGCCTATGCCGGTCTCTGAGTACCCACTCTCTCCCCGGTTATCCCGATCTCCCGGTATCTAAGTCTTTGCAAATATCTTTTCAGAGTAAAATTAGAGTTTATTGTTACAATAATGGTTATTGCTACGAGATTAGGTTATTGATTAAGGCAAAGCTACACGAGAGTTATATATCTAAAGGGGATAATGCTTTAGGTGTGGACTTTTGAAGGCGTTCTAGAGCATAATCACGTTACAACTGGATAAACTCACCCAAAACTCTAGACCGTTAGATCGACAGCCACGTGGTAGCCCAGAACCCTAGATCTCTACACTTTAGCCATCTACTACTTTCAGTGGTCTTAAGCACTCGGCCACTGTTATTGTTTCAAATCAATTGGAGAATATACATAAAAAAATTGTTTGAAATAAGAAAGAGTAAAAATGTTGTACACATAAAAATAAATAAAGGTAAAAGATTAAAAATTGAACAGTGATAAATTACCATGCGTGTGAAAATCACAAGTTGGACACCCCATAAAAAAAAAATCTGATGTGTCCAACACATGACTTCCTTGCACGTCCATTAGATCAAAAATATTTTCGACGCACTTCCTCTAAATTTATTTGTTTGAAAGAGATAAAATATCAATAATAGTAAGATATAGCGATTTCTAGCCAAATATTTCGATATCGCCAAGCTGAGTTCAATTTAAAAAGATTTCCTTCTCACACTTTATTTGGCGATATTTCACCAAAAGTCGACAAACTTGAGATAGTCAGCGAGATTTTGGGGATAGCCAAAGTAGTCATTGACCACAGACTTTCAATGAATTGAATGCATCTATACACCTCAATGTATTCAAAGTCATTTGGCTCATCATGTAAATAAATTCTCAGTCGATTGCTGTCAAAAAAGATATTGAAAACAGTTAGATATTACAATAGTTCTAAATACAAAGTTAAAAAATCTACGGGTTAAAGTTTTAGAGTTATACAAAATAGGAAATAATTTTTGGCGCCAAATTTGGCGATATTTCGGCGAAACTCGTCAATGTCGACGACATTTGGCGAGATTTTAAGCATAAAACAAACAATGACAGATTATCGCCAAATTTGGCGATATTTCGCCAAAACTCGCCAAGAACGGTGACAAATGGCGATACTTTGGGCATGGACCAAATGACTGACTATCGCCAAATTTGGCTATATTTCGCCAAAACTCGCCAAGATCGAGGACAGACGGCGAGATTTTGGGTATGTACCAAACAATGACTGTCTACAGTTGTATTATAATGAAGATGTCCATAGACATTAAGGTACTGAAATTCTTTTCGGTGGTCCTGTAAATAAATTCTCCAGTAGATCGGAACCAAAAATCGAGATGCACAACTAGATGTTACAACATTCTTATATATGAAATTTCATAATAGTTTTTGAGATTTGAGAGTTAAATATGCACACACGTACACCAAAAGTCGCCAAGCTTGGCGACTTTTGGCATAGTTCTTGAGGGAGGCACGTGACCGTGGTCGGACCATTACCTAACTTATGTGGTAGGACGGTATTATGCTTGAAATGGATAAAGGCCCCTAAAATTGCTATTGACCGTAATGTATTGGAAATCTTTTGAGTGTTCCTGTAGCAGAACTATAAATGATAAAGACAGTTTTTTTTAATGGAGAAATTCATTTCCTAACTCTTTACAGCATATATCACTTCTGAGTCCTTTGAAATAGCACAATACCTCTAAAAAACGCTTTGATGAATTTCGGCCCGTAGAGCGTAATGTATTTCGAATCTTTTGGGCGGTCCTGTAGATAAACTATTCAGTCGAATGGAACCGAAAGGGGAGGTGCAGAACTAGATGTTACAACAATCCTAAATATAAAGTTTCAACATTCAACGCCTAACAGTTTTTGAGATATGCGAGTTTAATGAATTTCGGCCCATTGAGTGTAATGTATTTCGAATGTTTTGGGCAGTCCTGTAGATAAACTATCCAGTCGAATGGAACCAAAAGGGGAGGTGCACAACTAGATGTTACAACTATCCAAAGTATGAAGTTTCGAGATTCTACGCCTAATAGCTTTTGAGTTAGGCGAGTTTAATGAATTTCGGCCCATAGAGCGTAATGTATTTCGAATCTTTTGGGCGGTCCTGTACATAAACTATCCATTCGATTGCCACCAAAAGGGGAGGTGCACAACTAGATCATAGAACAATCCTAAATATCAAATCTCAACACTCTACGACCAATAGTTTTTGAGATATGCGAGTTACATACATACGCACGTACGTACGTACAGACGGCATGGAAAAACTGGCCACAGTAGACTCGCCACTGGTCAAAATGAGTTGCAGACGCGTTAATATGATCGTGCATGCTAGCCTACGATGAGATGCATCGAAAAAAAGTTTTTAAATTAAATTTAGAGGTAGTCAAAATCGGTTTTTATGTCGAAATTTGGCCCCCAAAATTTTTCGGGATCACATTACTTCCTTATACTACGTACAAGGAAGTAAAAAGTAATATTATAAAAGTAATGTTAATTAAATCACCCAAAGGGAATAAGCATAAATCTGAAATTTAGATAATTTTTTAAATAAGCATTTTAAAAAAGAAGACAATGACACCTGTTTCAACTGGACAATCATGTTACTAAATGAATTTTCCTCAAAATAGATTTTTCCGTGACCAAAACAACCTAACTTTTATTAATTTTATCCAGTATTTTTTTATTTTACTTTTTTTCAAATTGTCGGCAGTACTTTTAATCCTGCACAAACTTTTGAAAATATTTTTCCAGAGGAAATATTTCTCATAAAATTTATAACAGTAATTGTTATTATTCCAAATCATGAAGCATATTAATCCCCCATCCTTCCACACCAACACGCACAAAGCCACAAATAAATGAAATTGATTACTGGTATCAAAGATATATCAAACATTAAACTATGTGGAAATATTTAACATGAATATTTCTTTAAGAATATTTGTGAGGAATTATTATTATTATTATTATTTTTACTTCCTTGTACGTAGTATAAGGAAGTAATGTGATCCCGAAAAATTTTGGGAGCCAAATTTCGACATAAAAACCGATTTTGACTACCTCTAATTTTAATTTAAAAATTTTTTTCGATGCATCTCATCGTAGGCTGGCATGCACGATCATATTAACGCGTCTGCAACTCATTTTGACCAGTGGCGAGTCTACTGTGGCCAGTTTTTCCATGCCGTCTGTACGTACGTACGTATGTATGTAACTCGCATATCTCAAAAACTATTGGTCGTAGAATGTTGAGATTTGATACTTAGGATTGTTCTATGATCTAGTTGTGCACCTCCCCTTTTGGTGGCAATCGAATGGATAGTTTATGTACAGGACCGCCCAAAAGATTCGAAATACATTACGCTCTATGGGCCGAAATTCATTAAACTCGCCTAACTCAAAAGCTATTAGGCGTAGAATGTCGAAACTTCATATTTTGGATAGTTGTAACATCTAGTTGTGCACCTCCCCTTTTGGTTCCATTCGACTGGATAGTTTATCTACAGGACTGCCCAAAACATTCGAAATACATTACACTCAATGGGCCGAAATTCATTAAACTCGCATATCTCAAAAACTGTTAGGCGTTGAATGTTGAAACTTTATATTTAGGATTGTTGTAACATCTAGTTGTGCACCTCCCCTTTCGGTTCCATTCGACTGAATAGTTTATCTACAGGACCGCCCAAAAGATTCGAAATACATTACGCTCTATGGGCCGAAATTCATCAAAGCGTTTTTTAGAGGTATTGGGCTATTTCAAACGACTCAGAAGTGATATATGCTGTAAAGAGTTAGAAAATGAATTTCTCCATTAAAAAAAGTGTCTTTATCATTTATAGTTCTGCTACAGGAACACTCAAAAGATTTCCAATACATTACGGTCAATAGCAATTTTAGGGGCATTCATCCATTTCAAGCACAATACCGTCCTACCACATAAGTTAGGTAATGGTCCGACCACGGTCACGTGCCTCCCTCAAGAACTATGCCAAAAGTCGCCAAGCTTGGCGACTTTTGGTGTACGTGTGTGCATATTTAACTCTCAAATCTCAAAAACTATTATGAAATTTCATATATAAGAATGTTGTAACATCTAGTTGTGCATCTCGATTTTTGGTTCCAATCTACTGGAGAGTTTATTTACAGGACCACCGAAAAGAATTTCAGTACCTTAATGTCTATGGACATCTTCATTATAATACAACTGTAGACAGTCATTGTTTGGTACATGCCCAAAATCTCGCCGTCTGTCCTCGACCTTGGCGAGTTTTGGCGAAATATCGCCAAATTTGGCGATAGTCAGTCATTTGGTCCATGCCCAAAGTATCGCCATTTGTTATCGTTCTTGGCGAGTTTTGGCGAAATATCGCCAAATTTGGCGATAATCTGTCACTGTTTGGTTCATGCTTAAAATCTCGCCAAATGTCGTCGACATTGACGAGTTTCGCCGAAATATCGCCAAATTTGGCGCCAAAAATTATTTCCTATTTTGTATAACTCTAAAACTTTAACCCGTAGATTTTTTAACTTTGTATTTAGAACTATTTTAATATCTAACTGTTTTCAATATCTTTTTTGACAGCAATCGACTGAGAATTTATTTACATGGTGAGCCAAATGACTTTGAATACATTGAGGTGTATAGATGCATTCAATTCATTGAAAGTCTGTGGTCAATGACTACTTTGGCTATCCCCAAAATCTCGCTGACTATCTCAAGTTTGTCGGCTTTTGGTGAAATATCGCCAAATAAAGTGTCAGAAGGAAATCTTTTAAATTGAACTCAGCTTGGCGATATCGAAATATTTGGCTAGAAATCGCTAAACCTTACTATTATTGATATTTTATCTCTTTCAAACAAATAAATTTAGAGGAAGTGCGTCGAAAATATTTTTGATCTAATGGACGTGCAAGGAAGTCATGTGTTGGACACATCAGATTTTTTATAAACACGCATCACAGAGAAAAACAAATTGTTTCAGAAGAAATATAAATATTGAAAAATAAGTAATTAAGCTCCAAGTACGCGTTAACATTTTCATTCCATTGAGAATGTTTTGGAATACCTTTAGGACAAATGATATTTGTTGATCAAGTATTATCAGATAAAATCCATTTAATTTAATTGATTTACATATTAGACTTTTAAACGTTATTTCAAATCCAAGCTCACAAATGATAGTGACAATTCACGTTATTTTACAGTCATTTTAAAATTCTTAATTTAAAATTAGAAACTCCTACTTTGAAATTACTTTTCAAAAATCTTAAAGTTATTCAAAAAATTAAAACTGTAAAGTTACACATAATATAATTTATCTTCATGTAATTAAAATATTCATCAAATTATTTTTATTTTTAATTAAGCTAATAATAAACTATTGTCTTGGATATGGAGCAGACTCGTATTAATACTTTAAAAACATTTGCTTTTCTGTGCCATTGAAAAATTACTATAATATAAAATATACATCTTTTATTTAAAAAAAATTAACCAAAGCAGGAAATTTTATCTGTTTAATAAATAAAAATATAATATATATATAAATATGTATTTACCGTATCTTTCTCCATTTAGTCTTTCCTGTGTAATCTCGTTAGGTAAGCGATCAGTTATTTCACTTCTATAGTATACTCCACTATGTTTCTGGTTTTTAAAATATTTGCTCATCCGTATATTCCACTCCGCAGACCTGTGTGGAGTTCTTCGGATCTTCAGGGCAGGGGGGGGGGTGTTGTTTTTTCCCCATTTCGCTTTTCTCCTTGTCCACTGCGGGTGGAGCTGCTCGCTTTAAATCATCGGATTGGCGTTTTCTTACAACTTTCGAGTCTTGCAGGTGCAGACTTGTTTGTCCCGCTTGTGCTTTGTCTCCGACACATAAGAAAATTCCGGCGACTACTCATATTTCCAATCAATCTTCGCATATGTTTCAAGTTTAGTTCCTCGTATCCGAAATTGGCGACACTAAACCTTTTACTTTGTCTGGGTTTAAAATGGAACAATAGCTTATGTCTGCTACCTCTGGAGTCCCAACGAGAGTTCTACACCAGAAAGCAGATGCAAGAAGTGTTTGCTTTTCCAAAACAAATCCACATGCTGTTCATTTGTGAAACACATAATGGAACTGAAAAATGGCTTTTGGGGGTGTCGGCAACTCCCTGGTAAACTAATAGCTTATGGTTCTTGACCCCCTCACTATACCCATCTTTAAACTTAAAAAGATATGCCACTACTAATTAATGGATTGGTGTTTCGTCAATGGAAGACACCTGCTTAGCGCTTAGTTGAAAATGCGATTTCCCTTAGAATTTTTTTGGACACTGAAAGGAAGCATAAGTTTTCGGAGAGAAAAATGTTTTACAGAACATAGGGTTTTTGCAGCTAATGTGCAGTGTATCATCCCATATTTAAATTTTACAGAGCTGCTTGCTTCCAGATATTTTCAAAGGGAAAAACGATTTCTTCTATGGAACAAATTTCATAATCAAAAGCTTATAATCATGGAGTGTGATGACAGGGTTACGAAGGTTTTTTTATTTAAAAGCCTTCTTATGATTACCACAGCCCTTTCGAGTTTCTAGTAGACGTAGTGCTAAAAATTCTCATTGCTTTATTGAATTTCAAAATATATCACAATGATCTGTCTAATGCAGGACATCGCTGAAATGTGCACATAAAACTTCAAGTGCAACAACCGTAAAAGGACGTCAAAGCAACGTCATCCTTTTCAGTTAAAAATCCATCCAACTAACTCCATGGCGCGGGCTCGCGATTTTCATTTATCCAGTAGTTCGCCTATTGTTGGTGTTCTAAAGTTTTTTTAGTGAAAAAAGGTTTGTAAAGAAAATATTGTAAGATGATTTTGTAATGGTTGTGAATAATAAAATGATGTTTACAGCTATAAGTGGCGCCCAACGTAAAAAATGGTACAGATAAGTGAGTGACGGTTTATTTTGTTTACTTTAAATTCAGGAAATATGGCTTACTTAGGTAAAGCGCGGAAAGAAGACTTAATCCTTCTTGCCCAAGAAATTGGCGAGGAAGAGGTTAATGCAGATTTAAAGGTTATAGATCTTAGAAACTTAATTATGAAGTCTAAGAATTATGAGGAAGAGTTTGTAAAAGATGTCCTATCAAATATAATTGAAGTTCGGAAATCAAAAGAACAAGAAATAATTAATGACAAGAATCTCGAAATAGAAAGGCTTAGGTCCCAACTCGAAGCTCATAGGTTAGGCTTACCAACCGAAATTAATAGAGCTAGTGTAGAAATGAATCAGTCTATCTTGGAAGTACAAAAACTTTTACCAGTTTTCTGTCCAAAGGAAGATGATATGGGTTTATTTTTGAATTTGTTTGAAAGGCAGTTAAACTTCTTTAATGTGCCTGATTCTAAATGGGTTGCTTATTTGATCGGTGTGCTACCAGCCGATATCGCCAAACTTATTGCTAGGGAGCCAAATGAGAAGACTCAGAATTATAAATACGTTAAAAACTTGTTGTTACAAAGGTTTAAGCTTACGGCAGATAAATTCAGACAGTTATTCTGTCAGCATAACAAATCGCCTGACGGTACTTGGCGAGATTTCTATTTTGAATTAAGGACATACTTTGAAGGTCGTATTTCAGAACTGGGTATCAGTGATTTCGAAAGCCTTAAAGACTTAATAATTGCCGACCAAATAAAAAGAAAAACCCCATCAGAAATGAGAGATCATTTTATGGATGAATGGGTAGACTGGAATTCTCCTAGTGAATTAGCTGAAAAGCTTGATGCTTATGTAAATATTCGAAATAATTTAGGAAAAGACTCTGTCTATTTTAGAAAGAAATTTAATGGTTATAAAACTAGTTCTCCAAAACGAGACTATCAGTCTAAATGGTCTGAAAGAACACAAGTAAAATCAGTCTCAGAGGATAGAAATCCTTTAACATGTTACGGTTGTGGTAACCCTGGATACATAAAGGCAAAATGTCCTAATTGTTCTAAAAACAGAGAAGGACAAACTAGATTTAATTCTGTACATATGTACACTTGTTTGGGTTCACACCCTCCAACTGTTTTGTTAGACATATCCATTTTTGAAGCAACTGGAGCTGTTTGCGCGGATACTGGTGCTAGCCGTTCTATTGGTGGAGAATCCGTATATAAATTTCTGATGGAAAGAGGCCAAATATTCACGGATCTAGAACTTTCTATGCAGTTAGCTGATGGTCATCGAACTACGTCTAGAGTGTTGAGTGCTGACGTGCCCATTACGATTCAAAACCGAACATTTATTACGAATCTTATTTTCTTGCCCCATGCTAAGGGAAATCGCACTCTGTTGGGTGTAGACTTTTTACAAAAATCTGGTATTGTGTTAGATATCAAGAGCGGGTTTTGGCACTTTGATGACACACCTCGTCACAAATTCTCGTTTGCAAAAGAGGATCCAAATCTGGAAGAAACTGTCGAAAATATCGAAGTAAATTCTTATTCTTTGAGAGAAAGCGAAGGTTCAAGATTAGATTCTGAAGAAAAGAAAATTTTAAATGATTTGCTCTGCAAATATGAGAGAATCTTTCAGGCAGGGGAGAGGCCACTCCACTAGTAGAGCATCATATTAATACAGGAAATCACCCGCCAGTGTCAGTTCCACCTTATCGGTTGTCCCCAGCGAAAAGAGAGTTGCTGAAAGCTAAAATAAATGACCTTCTTGTAAAAGGAATTATTGAGGAGTGTGAATCTCCGTACTCGGCACCAGTTGTCCTTGTTCCAAACCCGAATGGTGACGTACGTCTTTGTATCGATTACAGAAAGCTAAACTATGTGACTATACCCGATTCTTATCCTTTACCGAGGATGGACGATCTTTTGCATCAAGCCAAACGTACTGAATTCATGTCTACGCTTGACTTACGTACTGGTTACCACCAGGTAAATGTGTATGCACCTGATCGTGACAAAACAGCTTTCGTGTGTTCTCTAGGAACATTTCGCTATCGCAGAATGCCTTTTGGTCTGCGTAATGCACCAGCAACTTTTCAGAGACTTATGGATAACTTTCGAAAGGGACTTCCTGGAATAAATATACTTACTTATTTGGATGATATTATAGTTTTGTCATCCACTTTTGAGCAGCACATGTCAGATCTTGAAGCTGTTTTTCAGAGACTTGAAAAATGGAAACTTTTTGTAAATAGAGAAAAGTGTAATTTTGCATGTAACAAAGTAAAGTACTTAGGTCACTGGATTACCCCTAATGGCATTGAAGTAGACTCTGAAAAGGTTGAAGCCATCACTCGGATTCCGCCTCCCAAGAATGTTAAACAACTGCAGTCCTTCCTACAAACCTGTTCATGGTATCGACGATTCATACCTAACTTTGCAGAACTATCTCGACCGTTAAGCAATCTCACTAAGAAGAAATCAACGTGGTTTTGGGGTACCCATGAAGAAAATGCATTTCAAGCTTTAAAACGCTGCTTGGTTTCGGCACCAATACTGGAACAGGCTGATGAAACAAAACCATTCATTGTTCGAACTGATGCAAGCAGCTATGCTCTTGGAGCAGTGCTCCTCCAGGGGGAGAATTCTGAAGAACGAGTGATTGAGTATGCTAGTAGATTATTGAATTCTGCAGAACGTAACTATTCAACTACTGAGCGTGAGGCACTTGCTGTAATTTGGGCTCTTAACAAGTTCCGAGGGTACATTGATGGAAGTGAAGTTACTGTGGCATCAGACCACCAGCCTTTAAGATGGCTCATGAGTCTTAAGTCTCCATCTGGACGACTTGCCAGATGGGCTTTGCAATTGCAGGAATTCAATTTGAAGATAGAATACATACCTGGAAAGGCGAATGTTATAGCTGATATGTTGTCCCGGCCTAGTTGTGGACATCCTCCTAAAGATAGCTGTGAGCTCTGCTCGGTCGTTGTGGATATACCAGCAAGTAAACCAAGTGATTTACGTTTTGAACAAATGAAAGATGAAGAATTGAAAAAGATCATTAACAGCTTTGAAAGTGACCAAAACAGTGTTGACTATTATAACTGGACCGAACGTGGTTACATTATGAACCAAGGTGTTTTGTACAGATATTCCCCAAGTTCAGATTCGGAAGAGGCACAGCTTGTTGTACCATCGCACGAGAAAGAAAAGATTATGAAAGTATACCATGATTCGCCAACAGCAGGTCATTACGGTGCTGAAGGAACTTATGATAGAATTTCCAAAAGATACTATTGGACCGGAATGCGTTCATATATTGCAAACTATGTAAAGAACTGTGCTGAATGCAACAGGTACAAGCCGTCAAATCAAAAACCATCGGGATTGTTGCAAACTCCTGTTTATTCTCAAAGGTTTGAAGTCCTATCTATTGATCTTTTTGGTCCCTTACCAGAAAGTAAAAGTGGCAAAAAGTGGATATTTATTGTTGAAGATTGTGCAACTAGATGGGTAGAATTGTTTGCCTTAAAGCAAGCCACTGCAAAGGAGTGTGCAACGACGTTGTTAGAAGAAGTTATTTTGAGATATGGTCTCCCAAGACGTCTAATTAGTGATAACGGAAGCCAATTTGTCAGTGGTGTAATGCAACAACTCTGTTTCCTCTTGGATATAAAACAAAGCTTGACTCCTGTCTATCATCCTCAAGCTAACCCTGTAGAGAGGAAAAATCGGGATCTGAAACCGAGATTGGCTATCCTTGTGGGTAATGAACATGACTCTTGGGAAGAAAAGCTTCCAACAATTCGCTTTTCTATGAACACTGCCAAATGTGATACCACCGGACAAAGTGCAGCATATTTGCAGTTCGGCCGAGAACTACGGACAGTCGATGACGTACAGCATGACATACGTGCAGTTATTTATAACGACAATTTTGTGCCAGAAATTACACCATATTTGAAGAGATTTGCTAATATTTCTAAGGAAATTAAGGAAAGAGTGGAAATAAAACAAGACCAAAGAAAGAAATATGCTGATCGTAAAAGGCAGCAAGGACCTAACTTCATACCGGGAGATAAAGTATGGGTAACCTCACATCCTGTGAGTAAAGCCTCCAATCATAAAACTGCAAAGTTCATGCCTAAGCGTGATGGACCATATGTGATATTGACTCAAAGATCTCCTACTACATTTGAAATTGCAAGCCTGGATAATCCACATGAACCGCTTGCAACATATCATTCATCAGCATTAAAATTGTGTCATAACTCGGACGCTACACCAGTGGCTCCGATAAGAAAACGAGGTAGACCACCAAAAAAGCCTCCTGGTTCTTCGTCGGGACGTCGGCAGAACCAGAGGGGGAGGATGTAACAACCGTAAAATGACGTCAAAGCAACGTCATCCTTTTCAGTTAAAAATCCATCCAACTAACTCCATGGCGCGGGCTCGCGATTTTCATTTATCCAGTAGTTCGCCTATTGTTGGTGTTCTAAAGTTTTTTAGTGAAAAAAAGGTTTGTAAAGAAAATATTGTAAGATGATTTTGTTAATGGTTGTGAATAAAAAAATGATGTTTACAGCTGTACAAGCTAATTAGTCAGCTTCAAATTTTCTAGCACATATTCATTGAAATTTCAATTAAGAAGTGTAGTGGCTAACAATGCCGGAAATTTTTTAATGTGTACAAAGCAGCTAATTAATCAGAATTATTTTCTCGTAGTTACAAATGCTGTAAAAATATTAACACTAAAATAGCTTTAATGACGTTTGATTATAATTTTATTCTTCTAAATTGTAACGCAAGCCGCCTAGGAGCCCGTAGCCCATACGCGGAAGCATACTCAATGGGAATCCGGCCCTGTTTAGGTTAGGGGTCGCAAACCGGGATACCGAATTTCGAAAATACCGGAATACCGGGCCAAATTTAGGTCTAATTAATACCGGTATTCATTTGACAAAAACCGGGATATTCGGTTTTAGTAAAATAAATAAAAAACAAATACAAATAGAAAAAGTTACGCGCCGTTTCATTCAAATTACATGCGTGCGAGTTCGTTCACCTTACGACAAGACCGATGAATCTGGCGACAGCCGAGTAGCCGAACTTCCCGCTCTTAGGATTATCCTCTTTATAACTCAATTCATTTGGACTGATTTAATTTAAGCATTTTTATTAGTTTGTTAATTAGAATATTATTGAGATTGAAATAATAGTATGAGTTAATTTTATGTTTTATGAGAATTTATTAATTTTATGTTTTATGAGAATTTATTAATTTTATGTTTTATGAGAATTAATTAGAAGTGCATTTTTTTGGTTTGTTTTGTTTATGTTGCGACTGTTGTGAGATGTTTAAGTTTGATAAACATTTTATTTTTAGAACTGATTCCTAGTAGGAATCCTACTTCCTAGTCAAACACTACATTTAATTAAAGTATTTGAACTAGTTAACCTAAGTTATTTTAATAAAGGAATAAACGGGCATTTAGTATTAGTAAATTATTGCTAAGAACTAACTGATTGATTACCAACATATCAAATAATAAACCTTGTGTCAATGAATATTTTGTTTTATTTAGAAGATAAATTCATTTAGGCTAGGTACCTACTTACTATTCCTCCGCAAACTAACTTTATTATACTAAATTTGCTAACTTTAGCTTAATCCCGGAAATATCGAAAAATATCGGCAGTGGCGCCCGTGGTCAAAACTGTTAGTGCAGCCGGAAGCATATGAGCCCCCCCTCTACCTCCTCCGGACAGGAATAGAAAATCTTTGTTACTGAATTCGAAAGCTGGTGGATTAAGCCCTCACCCAGGAAAAAAAAGAGAAGAAATTACATAAAAAATGTAAGAGATCCTATTTTACTTCCATAAAATGGACATAAATTTCAACCAGCTGCTCTTATCCTCAAAACTGCATTAATCCGTGTCTGATTTGAAGTTTCCTTAGAATTTTCTACTGTAACGATAACTTGAGAGGAAAAGAAAAAAAAAGAAAACTTTCTTATTTTTTACAAGTCAAATCAATCCTCCTTTCTTTTAAACTTGCGAATCGGTCAGTGATGCCCTCATAAAAAGGCGTTATTTTAATTCAGATATCAATAACTTTAAAAGCTCTTTAAAATTTCCCATGTTTAAAGAATTTTCTCGCTCGCCATGTCCTCTAAATGCCAGTTCTTGCTTACTTAAAAACAATACTGCTTTCATGGGTAATTGTCCATTCATAAGCGTCTATTCAGGCTTATCTTCTTGTTAAATTCAGCAATATAAAGTCGAGAGTTTTCCGAACATATATTCTCGAGCCAATTAGTGAGTCGCCGAATTTATCAGGTGCTGCCGACGTTTGGAAATCTGCCATGAGCTGAGTCTTAGCTGCGTACCCTCATTATAACCTATGCCGGAGGGACTGCTTACGTAATCGTTGTCATGGCAACGGTGCTGCCAATTTTCTTATCAGCGCTCTGGGCTGAACCAAAGATTTTCCCAATTGAATTGCGGGAAGATTAAAGTGTTTTTTTTTTTTCTGAATGAGCGATCCGGCCACAATA
>JAWZYV010018731.1:600000-794039 GCA_038373885.1 Cheiracanthium punctorium
ATCCAAACTGTATTGTGTGAGACAGCGGTTCTCAACCTTTTAACGTCGCCCCCCCCCAACAGAGGCTAACTTACGGTGGCGCCCCTCCCCCCCTCACATTTTTCAGCATACATTCAGTTTTTTAATCTTTAACAATGAACATTTAGTCGAATTTCCTACAAAATAATGTTATCAGTAAAGTTTGAATGAACATTTTAAGCGAAAATGCATATATTTTTGAGTAAAAATGAGAATAAATAAGATGATTTTTTAAAAACATGTATCACTGCTTGCTCTTTGGTTTTTCTCGTGCGCCCCGCAGGTTTATTTATTTGCTTATTTGCCAGGAGAGGACAGCTGGCGTCACTGAATGTGTCGCTTAGAGCTGCATATACGTCCTTCCCGGAATTTCCCGCCACAATTTGGAACCTCATCAGAAGGCGGGGGACTTCTGAATATTGGCACCCCTCGGAAACTGCTAGCGACAGCCGAGAGGACTTTCGGAACCACGGATTTAGCGTGCACGTACACCGCATGTACACGGTGGTCTTTAGTGGTACGCCGGAATCGAACCCACAACCTTCTGGTTTCGAGTCCAACGCCTTAACCACTGGGCTACCACGGCCCCGCGCCCTGAGAAACGCTGGCGTAGGACCCAGAACTATCCTTTTCTCCCTGGATAACTAAACAGAGAAGAGGCTTGTTTTATGTATATTATGGGCCATGTAGTGGAAAAAGCAACTGTTGATGCTCCGATATTAATGTTCGTGCCATTGAGTAGGTAAGATTTTATCTTAAAATATCAAACAAAAAGTAAATATTTTTCAGCACATAAAATTATCCAAGAAATGCCATTTCCCCTTATCTTATGTTTATTTATTTCGTGGGCGACTGCAACTCCATCTGGTCTTTGATGAGCACATGGACGTGAATATTTCTGAGAAGAAAATGAGATAGCATCCAAACTCTGAAATGACAAGTCAGTATATATTTTAAAGAGTTAAATTTATTCGTTTTAATTAAGTCATTTAGGTAAATAATAATTATGCACTTCGCTAAAGAAGTGAATTCGAAAATTTTATTACCTTTCTACTGAGATAGGTTGCTATTTTGTTCATTAGAGATATGACATCACTATCTTTGATAGGAATCTGAAAATTTTTACCGCGATATATTTTTTTGATATACCTTCTGTCGTGTATTTTTCTTCTGCAAAAAATATTCTGAAACTTTTTCTTGTGTTGTTAATCAAAATGGTTCAGCATTTCACACTGAAATTATGCTAAATTGGCTGTGCAGCTTATCTGTGGAAAAACGTTATTGTTGCAATTCATCCAGAAATGTTATTCTTACTCTAAATCATGGAGAAATGCTTTAAAAAAAAACTTTATTGTTGCGAGTAAGGTAAATCTTTTTTTTTTTTTTTGGAAACATTGTTGTAATAGTAAATCATGCAAAAACGTTATTATTGTAAATTGTGGAGAAACGTAGTTGCAATAAATTCTGAAAAACTTTATTGTTGCTGTACATCACGGGAAACGTTATTGTTTACGTAGATCACGAGAAAAGTTGTTGCTATAAATCATAGAAAAACATTATTGTTGCACTAAATCATCGAGAAACTTATTGTTGCCGTGAATCGTGGTGAAACCTTATTATTGCGTTATCATCGAGAAATGCGAATGTTGCACTGAATCGCGATGTAAACATTTGCCTTTAGATAAACGTCAGTTTTTTCAGAAAATTTAACACCATTTCGCACTAAAATTTGAAATCACTATTAATAACTGTGTGGTTACGCCTCTGATGTATATTGATGCATTCCGTTAGATTTAAAATTATAAGCTTACTCTGTTATTTCATACACAAAGAACCCAAAATTCTTGAAGAAATCTCTGTAGAGTAATCCCATTTGAATGTGATGTCTTGATAATAACGAACAAAGGATAAGTCAACCTTTCTTCCTCTTGCATCAAACTTGAAATATGCTTCCTGTTTGTTGTCATCTTTACGTGTTTGCAAAGTATTTCTTCAATGTAGGTTTGAGAATTTCTTGCTGAATATCCCTGATTTCATCTTGGGGATATTGTTTAGCACCTTGCTGAAGAGAAAATAAAATGATATTTCAAGTATACGAGTCGCATTCTAGGAACTTCAAATATTTGAAGTAATTCTACTAAGGCAAATTATTGAAAAGTTTCTACTTTTCAAGCACATTCAATTCTAATTTAATAAGAAAGCTAAATCATCTGAATACATCGAATGCGACCTTAATTGCTCAAGAAATGGTTAGCCTATCTTCGAAAAAACGCTGTGGCAACGATAACCCTTTTATGCTCATGGTTAATTTGAAGCGTAGATCTTGTCTTTCTGCAACCCAGCGTTTAGCGCGCTAGCACAACGTATTGGAAATGGAAATGTATATGTTATGGTATTAATCGGTTTGCATATTATATTATTATAATTAATAATATATGATATTATTAATCGGTTTGCATAATAGTAACCTTTGTTCATTAATAATAACCAAATAAGTTTGTTAGCTGAATATTTTTGAGAATTTACCGATCATTATTCATTAATACCAAGGAAGTTTTGATTAATGTAATAATTTTAGATTAACTAGTTGACATTTTAAATCCTAAAAGGAGAGGGATAAACTTTGTATGACAATGCATGAATGGAAAATTCCAAACTAAAGCAACAAGATCAGCGAGTGCTATGGAATAGAAATAAATCATCTTTAGAAAAACGTCCGTTATTGATAAAAGCTAATTATCAAAATCTTTTATGTCAAGTGTGAAAGACCTTCACTGATTCGAATTTCTTGATTAAATTTCAACAATGCAATTTTATTTTATTCAGATAACTTTAATTACAACGAATATGGCTTGAATATTTTGGTGGTACACATTTTTTAATGTATCAGATCTCACGTACAAATGGTCTAAAAATTGAAAACAAAAACATAAATACGTTGGCAGTTCGATAAGCCCGTGCAAAATCTAAATGATGTTTCCAGCATGCCGCCGCAAGGCTATGTCCATAACCACTTGCCTTTCTTCGTTACAAAGACGCAGGGATGAAGATTCTTGTGTCCCTACTGTGTGGGGTGAAAGAGGTGGCGGGGGGTTCATTTGGGAAATTTTTATCCAAAAAATTTTTACACTTAAAAGAAACTTCGAAGATTGCTAGAAAACGGATAGAGCTGCAAAACAATATTGTGGAACCATCGTGTAGATTTTTTATGGACTTATCGAACAAACCTTGTACAAAAATTGCCGCGTAACAATCTTGATTGCCCTTTTTTCAAATTAAAGTTCTTAACTGAATTTCACCTTAAAATTATTCTCAGCAGAAAAAAAAAAAAAAAAAAAAAAAAATCTGCCTTACAGAAATAGCTGTCGATTTCAGTCAAATCATGTTTCGTTCATTGAGCTGCCAAATTCAAGGATAACTAGTAAATTGACAGGTGAATTGAATTTGGCAGTTATTATTGTTTTCATTTTTGAAAATCACGTTCAACTTGTGACGCAATCTTTGTCGTTGATATTTCTTAAGCTAAACGTGGCAGTGACACCCATGCAAAGCACATGTACAAATTTCAATGTCGCACGAATACATGCTCATAATTTTTAGAAATTCGCGCAATTTAGAACAAACACCCACATTCCGATATACATAGGCGGAAAATAAGGGGATGGACGAATTTGTAGACAAAGACCATCTCGCGAGGAGGACACAAGGTCAAGAGGAAACATGTTAGTTTCAGTAGGCAAGTAGGTTAAAACATCTACGAATGTATTTCTTGATACATCACTTTAAACTAGCCATTCTTAACATATAGCTTGTATTTCACAGAAAAATAATTGTTTTAAGCTTTGTTGGTTTGTGAATATTAAATACGGAGGTCCCGTTTTCATGACATTCGTATTTATTATTCACAAACCAACAAAGCTTAAAACAATTATTTTTATGCTAATGGTAAAACGGCACGTTTAACATACCCGTAGAAAAAAGTACTGAGCTTCGCATTTATTATTGTTACGAATTTTCGGGGCAACCCGCTATTCTGGGGTTTAAAATAGTTCAAAATTCGTATTCTACGCGTCAAGTAGTTAAATTTTGCTTTTGGTTGCATCAAAATCGGTCAACTAGAACCGGAGATACGGAGGTTTGGGTTTTCCCATTGATTTGTATGGTGTTTCTAGAAATCTCGAGAAATATTGGTCCTAGGCCTTCGGTCACTTCACTTTTGGGAGACTTAATTTTGCGCCAAATTTGGCGATATTTCTCCAAAAGTCGACATTTGGGTCATTTGGCGCGTTTTTCCCAATGGGGCTTGTAAAGTTAGCTTTTCTCCATTAACATGCATAATAACCTAATATTTCTCTTCTATGACGTAATAAAAATTCGCACTTTATGTGGAATCTTCGAGAGATACATTCTTCTAGAAGCTCCTTGTAGCTTCTGCGTCACCCATGTATAGCAGCAGGCGGCCCCGATAGTCCGAGTCTTGCTTCTGCTTCCGTCAAGAGCAGATGTCTGTGAAAGATTAAAGCTTTGTATTGACGCTATGGAAGCGGTGTTGCCGCTTGTTTATGAAGCTTTGATTTTAAGTGCTGTGAGTAAATTCTTCATTGCTGTGTCTTGAGGGGCTGCTAGTGTTATCCCTCGTATATATTCACTGAATTTTTACCTGTGGAAGTTTTATTTTATGTGAGAAATACAGCATTTGGGAAAACTTCTGTACCAAGTGGACTGTTAAAAGCATGTTACTGGCTGATTGTGCTTGTAAATTTTGTACAGCTGATTGTTCGACGAAGTTCTAGAAGCAATAAAGTTCGTGTTCCAGAATGACAAGTGGACTCTTTACTAGAACTTTCTATACCTCCTGGACTTTTAAACGACGAACCCAGGAAACGAGAGTTTTCTGCAACATTATAATATCCATTCCTCTCTAAAAGGCAAAAAGCTAAACTTGTTTGCGCATGTAAATGGAAATGCGTTTAAACATGCTGAAAGAGACTTCTTGTATCCTATGAATAAATGACAATTTTCAGATTATCTGTTTGAGGATTACCTGAATAAACTTTGTTCTTCAAATGCTATTTCCACAGAAAAACAGTCCTGTGTGCTCAGATCAGGGGATCGAGATGGCCTGTGATTTTTTGAGATGAGTCGATCACCAAAATAATTCTTCAAGTATATCTGTGATTTCATTAATTGTATGGCATGTTGCACCATCTTGTTGGAACCAAGAATCTCGTTCATTCACTTCTAGCAACGAAACAAATTCTTGTAAACAAGAATTGCATAATTTTGTTATTTATCTTGACAAAACATCTGTGTATCTTCCGTACGATTTACATTCAAAATAAGTCTTTAATTATCGCAGTTCTCTGAATGCTTGAACTCGTTTTACTATGAATAACAAAGTAATATAGAACTTTATTCTGCCACAACTTAAACACAAAAAGACCCAAACAAAAAGAAAATTAATGAATGATACAATGATAAGCAGACGAGAAAATTTAATATTTAAAAGAAAGAAAAGCAATGTACGAGTTCTTTAGAGTACCGGGATTTTGAACACATTGTAAATGAGGGCAGGCAAACTGAAAAAAGGAAGTCCAAATGTTTGATAAGCCACAGCAATTGTTTGAGGTATCGGTCAACTCCGATGTGTTATATTAAAGAGCTTTTGTACAAACGTAACAAATACTTTAAATGTTTCTATTATTTAAACATAGTTAAGAAAATAGATTGAAAGAAGTTAGGGGAAAAAATCTACACGTTGCGAAAGGTTATTGGTCGTTCAACATTTAAGGTTGGTGGGGCCTCCCACCAAAGAACCTCCGGGGGTCTCAGAGGTCAAAAATACTGTCTACCTATATCATCGACAGTAATTCCGTGATCATGAAACTAAAACAATTGACAGAATTTACCGGAAAAATTAATAAAAGCCTCCTGCGCAACTATCCTTAGCAGAAATTCCAGGGTAATTAAATTAAAACATTAAGCGGAATTCACCGAACATTAACAATGGCTTACTGACCACTATCGTCAACAGAAATTTCAAGATAATTAAATGAAAAGATCTGAGGGAATTTACCGGCATGTTAACAAAAGCCTCCTAACAAGTACTCACTGTAAATAGAAATTAGTATTCCGGGAACGTTAGTTGAAAATACCGGGAAATTTATTGAATAATTCAGAAAGGTTTCACTGAAATGTATTGCTCAGTATGAATTGTGCAATAAAGTTTCTGGTATTTTCGAGCAATGTTTCTGGAAATTCTAGGGCACGTTCCTAGATTTTTTTTTTTTTACACAGTGTTGTTCGCGGAAATTCCAGGATTATTAAATTGCAACATTGATCCTGCATTCAGATAAGTCATTTGGATTCTCTGCTAAAAGACATGTCTGATTTTCACTACCTTTCCGTGTATCTGTTAAAAGCAGTCAACCTTAACAAGAAAATGCGATGCTGTTATTTTTCCTAGGTCGGGTTTTGAATACTTGTTAACAAAGCTTTTTAAAAATCCCACTTAAATAAAGAGCACGTCATAAATTTGCGGGGTAATTTGAAATGATAATAATCACAATTTGCTAGAGGAATGTAATCGAAACAATTTTTTCACAGCACAAAACATGTGTAGGAAACAATGCAAATTTCTTTTTTCATGAAAAATATTGTCTTATCAGTAAGATCGTTTTTCTGATAAATTTTTGCCCATGCACGCGCTGTTGTTGTTGTTCCTGATGCCCCCTGACAACTGCAAACGGCGGTGCCAGATCCCCCCCCCCCGAAGGGACGTGATGGGCTTCCATTTTTAGGGCTCCAGTGGGAGGAAGTACGATTTAGCCCGTGGTCCCCTAATTTTGAACCCATTCCAGAGGAGGGATCAACCCCCTGAAAGCGGCACCCCCAGAGGTATCGTTTAAACAACTTGGAGGACATTGGAGCCACGACAGATTTTACGTGCACCAGCTCCCATTAGCGTACACGGTCCCACAGTAGTCGAGCCGAGAGGAAGTTGACCCTCCCAGGCACTGGCCAAGCCGGATGCTGCCTCACTTGTCGTGTTCTAATAGGAACGGAGTTTAGCGCCCAGACCACTGCGGGACACGCACGCGCTAGTTTTGTATAGCGCTACATAGTTGCTGTGGGAGAAGTCATATGGTTAGATGCTGTACAAGGAATCGAACTGAGTCCTCAAACAATTTTTGCATTTTAAGTCCAAAAAATAATGATGCTTTTTTTTTTTAACTGTACAGAGAAACTTCTATGAGAGACCACCTCTATTAAGCTGCCTCCTCCTCTACGATCCATTTTTTTAGGCACAGACTTTTTATCCTGTCCACTTAATGATAAAAGATTTTCTACAAGAGACCACACAGCCCTCTATAAGCGACCGGATCCGGTTCCCTCTCAGAAAATTTTCTAGCATTTTTTCGAAAGTAAAGTAAGCAAAAACCACATTCCAAGCCAGTCGCTCCACGGCAAATAGACAGCTGGTGAGAGTACACGTGCACATTAAGTACAAGTCTTGTAAGTTGGAGGTATATCTAAGAAACAGCGATTTTACCGTTGGAGCAGCGTACTGATGTAATCGAGTCGCACATAAAGGGAAATTCGGAGAGGAAGTTGGCGGAACATTAGGAAAATAAATACAAAAATAGTGTGGAACATGTTGCTTGAAAAATACTGGATTAAATTAATGATTTAAAATTAAATAATATAGTTAAAATATTATTATCCTGGACAGGGGCGTAGCGAACGGGGGGGTTTAGGTGGGTCATAACCCCCCTATGAGAAATTTTTGCCATATAAAATGTATATTCTTCACTACATTATCACAAACACGTATACATATATATATGAGTTGTAGTAGTTGTAACCCCCCCCCCATGAAAAATTTCTGGCTACGCCCCTGATCCTGGATAATACTGTTATTATCGAAGTGTTGCATTTCACACGTTGCACCTTGATTAATTAATCACTTTTATCCTGTTGTAACATCCTTCTGACGGTCGTATTCACCAAATGCTTGACACATGGATTAAACCAAACTCGCGTGTTAATCCGCGTGTCAAATGTTTGGTGAATACGGCCGTTGGTACGGTGTGATATGAAAGTTGCTTTGTGGTATAAGAAAGTTTTCATATTAGGGGGCCCCAATGAAGCTTTTAAGACGGGCCCCCATCTCTACAAATCGTCCTAGGGAACGCCTCATATCTTAAGTCGTAGTTATATTCTAAAAATGAAAATCCGAGTATTACCTACGGTGCAGTAAACTCAAACAATCTCCGGCAGAATCTTTCTTGAAAACTCTTGCTTTTAGCTCTTTTTTGAGGATGGTTAAGTCTTAGTTCTGCACGCGACGGTGTGTACTCGAGCGGACAAGGAAAAATCTCTAGTGTCGTGAACCGAGGCTAATTTAACCTTCATCTTGAAAGCAACGGATTTTTGAGAGGCTTGTTCTCGGCTAATTAAGTTCGGGAAATTACCTCTGTGATTTAACTATGAGAAACGTGGCCTTTAAAGTTCTTCTTGTAAAGTATCATTAAGGTGACCACACGTCCGATACTAAAAACGGGACTGTCCCATACGTTGAACGGGACAGTCCCGTTTTTAGATGACTTGTCTCGTTGTCCCCCAAGCGCAGCTTCGGGACGCCGTAATGTCCCGTTTATAGAAAATGTCCCCCGCAGTGTCCCATTTTAGAAAGAGAGCAATCCATGGTAGAGACCTGCACGGGCCTCAAAATTGAGTCCCGGCCCGGCCCGAGCCCGAAGATTCTTGAATTTGTAAGCCCGGCCCGGGCCCGTAACACATTTGAAACAAACATCACGGCCCGGCCCGGCCCGTACGGGCCCATAATTGAGGAACAAAAATTCGAAAATTCCAGAAATTTTAAAAAATATAAAGACGAGCAAATAGATCGATAAATAGTAAATATTTTTTCAGGCATTTCATATTAAGTAAAGTTATTAATGTTAACCACTACATTAAATTAATATTAATATTAAAATAACCACCATTTATATGCATATATATTCTGAAAAGTGCAATATTTTTAATTAGATGTTAATTCATAAAGTAGAATAAAGTGGAAATCTCCGGTCGACCTGGAATCGGAACATAGCTGTATCGGCAAGGTCTGGCGCCATCATAGGCGCCACTAATGGTATACAAAAGGAAAACAGACGGCATCTTTTTCTAAGTTCAACAAAATTTGAATACTTTCCCACATCAGTTTGCTGGTTGCAGGAAGGGTAGGAAAAAAAAAAAAAAAAACTAGACACGAGTCTGGCCCGGCCCGTTGACAACAGATTTATTATTCCCGTACACGGACCCGACCCGCGGGCCGGGCCGGCCCGTGCAGGTCTCTAATCCATGGTAACAATTTCAATAAAGGGGGCCAAAAAAATCTAAAACCATCCAACGGCAGCGTCTGAAAAAAAAAAAAAAAAGACCTTCTCTGCCTCGCCACTCGAGACGCAAAGAAAGAGCTAAAAGTTACAAAGAATGAAATCACTTTCCTACTCTTTAATTCTCGTAAACAGGAATCAAGAATTTACTTTGTATTGTTAATTCTATTGTCTATTCTATCCAGTTTACCTTTGAAGAAGAGTGCAACAATGTTTTACCTTTCCTTGATATCTTTGTTTCTAAAAATCTTAACGCTTTTTCTGTTTTCCGTAAACCCTTTTCTATTTCTTTACCTCCTTATGATCTTTTGGAAGGGCGGGAGGATGTATTGTTTATGTGTTTCTTTTTTTTAATGTTCTTTTTCTGTCAACTAATTAAACTAATTTTTTTTCAACTTGTGTTCCTCTTTTGCTTATTCCTTCCCCCGTTCTCCATTTTCACCCTGGTTTTCTAAGAATTTTTTTTCCTTCCGAATGACAGCTTCCTTTTTTTTTGTGCTCTTTTGCTTACATTTCTCACTTGCTTACATTTCTCACTTTCTTACCTTCCTGTCTTTTGTGGGATGGTGTTTCTGAAGTTGAAGAAGTGTCAACACCTAGTACCACCCGAAACGTACGTCTTGCACTATTTTTATAGTATTTGTGGGTTTTAACAAAGTTCTTTTTTTCATTTTATTTGCATATTAACATTAACACCACTTTTTGTTTGCTCGTTTTCTTATAACAACTAAAAGATATCCAGACCTGTCAATTCAGTCTCTCTACAGTATTACCTTAAAAACAGTAGATGACTCGTTTTGAGGAAGAAAATATAAATGCACTATTGCCACAAAATTATTAGATGTCCCGTTTTGAAAGAAAAAATAAATGGTCACGTTAAGTATGGTGCAACTTTCGAGCTGTTCGTCAAACAAAGTTGGATCGGCGATTTTGAATGAAACATAAATAATGCCTAACACGCATTTTTAATAAAACACTTTTCAATACGATTTCATTTGCGCTTACGCTTTACACGCTGCTGCTTAAGGAATGGTTAATCTGTTTGTCCCGCGGGATTAATATTTCATTCAACTAAACATTGGTTTCGATAGAGAAAAGTAGGAAAAAGTAAGATTGTAAGCACTATGAAGTTTAACTTTAATAATAATGCTTTATCTTATTTGATAATTAATGCAATACCTTACATAAATATTGTTGCGGAATTACTCTGCTACTCCTGGGGTTCGTCGTTCTAAAGTCCAGTTGGTGTAAAAAGTTCAAGTAAAAAGGCACTTGTCAGGATGGAACACAAACTTTATTGCTTCTAGAACTTCGTAGAACAATCAGCTGTACACAATACACAAGCACAATCTAGCAGTAACGTGCTTTTAACAGTTCGCTTAGATCAGAAGCTCTCACAAATGCTGTATTCCTCACACAAAGTAAGTCACTTTCACAGGAAAAAAATTCAGTGAAAATATACGAGAAATAACACTAACAGTCTCTCAAGACTCAGCGATGAAGAATTTACACACAGCACTTTGAAAACAGCTTCGTAAAGCAAGCTAAAACACAGCTTCTATAGCACTATCAGTTCACACAAAACAAACGTACTCAGAGCTCTTCACACATTGAATGTTCAACTCGCAACTGACTTCGGGGCGATGCCTGCTTCTATAAATAGCCGACGCAGGAGGTACAAGAGGTTTCCAGAAAAGTCAATTTCTCGAGGGTTCTACATAAAGCGTGAATTTTGATTACGTCATAGAAGAGAAATGTTAGGTTATTATGAGTTTTTAATGCAGGAAAAACAACTTCCAGGCCCCATTGGGAAAATCGCGCCAAATGACCAAAAAGTCGCCAAGCTTGGCGACTTTTGGCGAAATATCGCCAAATTTGGCGCCAAAAATAAGTCCTCAAAAGTGAAGAGATCTAAGCTCTAGGACTAATATTTCTCGAGATTTCTAGAAGCCCATAGAAAAACATATAGGAAAGCGAAACCTCCGTATCTCCGGTTCTAATTGGCCGATTTTGATGCAACAAAAAGCAAAATTTATCTATTTGAAGCGTAGAATACGAATTTTAAACCATTTTAAGCCCCAGAGCAGCGGGTTGCCCCGAAAATTCGTAACATTGCCCCCTTCCCAAGGACTGCACGTCCCGGGCAGTACAATCCCCAGTTAGGAGGTCTCACAAGTATCTGCACTGTATAACCACTTATCAGGATCTTAACAACATAATTCAAGCAAGTAATCAATAACACAGTAAGCAAATGCACATTAATAAATAAATAAAATACATAATAAACAATTACACTGTAATAAGTAATCAATGTAATAAACAAATACACATTAGTAAAAACCAATATATTACAAATATGTACACTAAACATGGCGTAAGTGGTGAGAGAAAGAGAGTTGAAGAAAGAGGAAGAGAAGAGAAAGACAGGAAAGGAATGAGAGATGAAAGAAAAGAGGAATTACGCCATAGTGACCATAGTCTGAGCTAATTACAACCGCGGTAGATGGCTAGCCGATCGTAATGTACAACTCTTGGCTTCGAGTTTGGTGACTTACGAATCCGTACGATGACGTCATTCAGCCGGTTTAGGACTGTGTAAGGACCGTCCCACGGCGATTGCAGCTTGGGAGACAGGCCTTTCCGTCGAGTAGGATTCCATAGCCAAACTTTGTCACCTGCGTTGAACTCGTGTCCCGTAGCCTTCGTGTCGTAGCGAGTCTTCATCTTTTCCGTGTTCAGGTTGATCCGCTCCCGAGCAAAATGATGTACATCTTCAAACCGTGCCCGAAGGTTTTCCACGTACTCCTCTGGCGATGAAGGCGCATCTGGAGGGCGGCCGAACACTAGATCGGCGGGAAGACGAAGATCTCTGCCGAACAGCATCTGGGAAGGTGTGAAGCCGGTAGTCTCATGGACGGCACTCCTATAGGCCAGCAGGAACAGGGGGAGTTTCTTGTCCCAGTCCTCTTGATTCCTAGATACCAGGAGCGAGAGGTTGTTCAAAATTGTACGATTGAACCTCTCCACCATGCCGTCGGATTGTGGGTGTAAAGGCGTAGTCTGGGTTTTGTCCATTCCGAGAAGTTGGCATAGTCCTTTAAAGACTGCAGAGGTAAAGTTCGTTCCTTGGTCGGAATGAAGTTGCAGAGGGGTTCCATATCTGGAAATCCATTCTTGCACCAGTACCTCTGCTACGGTCGTAGCTTCTTGATCGGGAATAGGAAACGCTTCGGGCCATTTAGAGAAGTAGTCAATGACAACTAGGATGTATTTGTTGCCATCCGAAGTTCGCGGAAGAGGTCCCAGGATGTCGAGGGCAATCCTCTCAAAAGGCGCTCCTACATTATAACGATGTAGTCTTCCACGGCTTCGTTTCCTCGGGCCTTTACGGGCGGCACAGGCGTCACAAGCTTGACACCACTTTTCGACGTCGCCTCGAGCCCTAACCCAGTAGAAGCGCTCGCGAACTTTCTGCAGGGTCTTCATTACGCCAAAATGGCCTCCAGTTAAGCCATTATGAAGTTCTTCTAGAACCTTCGGAATCCTCGAGCGAGGGAGTACTAACTGCCATCGGAGCATCTTGCCGTCGTCCGACTCCCATTTACGATACAGGACTCCATTCCTCAGGCGAAGCGAATCCCATAAAGCCCAGTACTGTTTTGTTGCCGGACTGTAAGATGATATTTCTTGCCAACTGGGCTTAGCGCTGGATTTTTCCATAAATTCCACAATAGGTTTGATGTCGCTGTCTGCTAATTGGTCCGCCCGAACATTTTCGTCACTCCAGGGATCTTGGGATGGTGTCGATGATGTAACTTGGCGGACAACGGGATGTTTCAGATGGTAATTTTTCTCTGCCCTGGAGCAATAGCGACAACTGTCTATGCAGGGCCTTCTCGACAAAGCATCTGCATTTCCATGAGATGACCCTTTCCGATGACGTATCTCGATGTCATATTCTTGTAATCGCTGTATCCACCTGGCTATTTGGCCCTCTGGATTCTTGAAATTTAGAAGCCAGGTTAAAGAGGCATGGTCCGTTCGGAGCAGGAACTTTCGGCCGTACAGGTAATGATGGAAGTGCTCCACGGCCTTAATGATAGCAAGGAGTTCCTTTCTCGTAACACAATAGTTACGTTCTGCCTTTGAAAGGCATTTGCTCCAGTAAGCAATGACGTGTTCTTGGCCATCTATCTCCTGGGACAAAACTGCTCCGACACTCTCCTTACTCGCGTCTGTGTCCAGGATAAATGGCTTGTCAGGGTGAGGATACGACAAGATCGGCGAAGATGTTAAAGCCGTCTTCAGTTCGTTGAATGCGTCCTCACATTCCTCAGTCCATAGAAATTTCTGTCCAGTCTCGGTCAATTTGTGAAGAGGTCTTGCAATTTGAGAAAAGCCCTTCACGAATTTTCGATAGTAAGTACACAGACCGAGAAAACTTCTTAAGTCGTGGATATTCTCGGGACGACTCCAGTTCTGGACTGCGGACGTCTTTTCGGGATCGGTTCGGACTCCGTGGGCGGATATTATGTGCCCGAGGTAACGTACTTCCCGACGAAACAAATTGCACTTCGATGGACTTAGTTTCAAGTTTGCCTCTTTTAATTTCTGCAGTACCTTTCGAATGTTCTCGAGATGCTCTTCGAAAGTCCTTCCGACGATGATGATATCGTCCAAATAAACGAGACATGCTTCGTAGGAAAGTCCTCTCAACACTGTCTCCATTAGTCGCTCGAATGTAGCAGGTGCGTTGCAGAGTCCAAAAGGCATAACTTTGAACTGCCATAATCCTTGTCCCGTGGTGAACGCAGTCTTTTCACGGTCGTCGGGATGAATTTCCACTTGCCAGTAACCACTTTTCAGATCCAGAGTGGAAAACCATTCGTTTCCCGATAAAGTGTCCAAAGTGTCGTCTATCCTGGGAAGAGGGTAGCTGTCTTTCTTGGTAATGTCATTCAGACGTCTGTAGTCAACACAGAACCGGGTGGAACCATCCTTCTTTCGGACCAAAACAATCGGCGAGGCCCACGGACTAGTCGATGGCTCGATGACGTCATCACGCTGCATCTCCTCTAAAAGTCTGCTCACCTCTTCTTGCTTAGCAAACGGCAGCCGCCTAGGATGTTGCTTGATGGGAGAATGGCTGCCTGTATCTATCCTATGTTGAGTTAAGCTCGTACGGCCAAAGTCACCCGAAGTACGGGAGAAGAGGTCTTCAAATTCGGCTATTACTTTCTCCGCAGCGCTTCTCTGTTCTGCCGTTAACTCCACGTCTTGTATTAATTCCTTCGTCAGGCACTCGGAAGATTTAGCTGTCGTTTGGCTGATGTTCTTATTAATGCAGGTAACAGGAGTGCATGTCGCCAACACTTCATTTTTCTTTATCACCTTCGACTTGTCCGTCACATTTACTACTCTAACTGGAATTTCTGTTCTCGACAAGTCCACAAGTGTTGCTCCCACAAGTACTCCTCTGACGGAATCACTATTGTTTGGGTGTTCGATTAATCCAAAGCGGAATTTATTGTTTTCGTTTACTGTTCCAGAAATTATTGAATCAGTTCTTGGAGGTAGAGTGATATCAGTCTGGGCTATTATTTGCTGAACAGGCAAAACAGTTTCATTTCTAATATCGAACGCAGCTATTTCTTCTGAGTCTGAACGAAGCTCATTATTCTTAAAGTCCAAATTAAATTTGTGTGATTTTAAAAAGTCCAGTCCGAGAATAAAAGAGTCTGTAATATTGGCGACATATACCACATGGTCGTATCTGGCATTTCCAAACGTGATTTCTACTTGCGCTTTTCCGCCCACTTCGATCTTGTCACCTGTCACAGTCTGGAGGGTCAGCGAGGGCGGAGTCCAGATAATCTTCAAGTTCAATTTCTTGGCCAGATCCGTCCTTATGATGGTTACGTTCGCTCCAGTATCAATCACCATGTGGCATGGGGAACCATTAACGTATCCCAGTACGAATAGTCCATCACTGCCGCCATTCACTGATGAAATCTGTAAGACTTTCAAACGGGGCTTTTGAATATCCCTCAGCCTCTGTTCCTGAAAGTCGTGTCTTTTCTGTCTTCCTTCATGGGCTTCTCTGGTGCATTGATAACTGCGATCTTTACGACGAGAGTTCTTTTGTGCGTCGCAGTATTTTCGTAAATGCCCCTCGCTGTTGCACCTCCAACATTTCACTTTTCTTGGCTCTGACTGTTCTTGTCGTTCCACCAGATTTTCCAGGGTCTTTAATTTATTCTCTAATCTCTCCATTTCTCCATCCGTAGGCTCCTGGAATGACACAGCTCTAACATTATGCCGCTCTTTTCTTACGGCCAGCTGAGCTGCCTCTAGCTTCATGGCGAATACGAGGGCAGACCTGAGATCTTTATAATCCGCCAAGATCAATGCTTTCTGAATTTCAGAGTCCACGAGGCCTTCAATAAAATGTTGCACTGCAACTTCTTCTCGAACATTATCAGGATAACTGCCATAGGCTAGATGACACAGCCTATCTATGTCCGAAGCCAGCTCTTGAAGGGTCTCGCCAGATCTCTGCATCCTTGACTTAAGTTGGATTCTACTATATTCTTTCTGGCACTTCTCTCCGAATTTCATCTCCAAGGCACTGGCAAGGGCGTCAAAATCTCCTATCTTCGTCGCTCCGATAGTTTGCAATACATTAATTGCATCTCCGCTAAGGGAAGCGGCCAGTTGATTAGCTTTCTCGGACTCGCTCCAACCATTGGCTCTGGCGACGATTGAAAATTGGGTCTTGTAAGCCTCCCAGGGAGTCTTTCCGTCATAAGGCGTTAGTTTCACTGCTGGGTGGCGTGACGACAGTCTGATGTTTTCCGGTAACTTTCCCAGCTTGACGAGAGAGTCCAATTTTTCTTCCATTTTAGCTTCACATTCTTCCCGTATTTTCGAAACTATATTTTCTTTCCAATCCAATTTGTCCTCGATTTTATTATTAAATTCTTCACGTAATTCTATCAAGTTTCTTGCTTGGCTTTCTTCTAGTATCGACATTCTCTTCTCCATATTTTCTTGATTTGTCTGTATTTTTTCCTCCAGTCCGGATTTCATTTCTTCCAGTCCGGCTTCTATTTTCCGCTCCAGTCCGGATTTCATCACGTCGTGTGCGGCTCTTAATTCTTCCAGTCCGGTCTTCACATCGTCGTGTGCGGCTCTTAACTCCTCCAGTCCGGTTTTCACTTCATTGTGCGCTGTCTTTAACTCGTCCAATCCGGATTTCATTTCGCCTTGTACAGCTTTTATCTCATCTTGTCCGGCTTTCATCTCATCTTGTCCGGCTTTCATCTCTTTTTTTTATCTCATCTTGTCCGGATTTCATTTCCTGCATCATATTCATGAGCTTTTTAAGTTGTTCTTCCATTTTTTGTCTAGTCAAAACCATAAACTGGAAAATTAAAGTCCTTCTTTAGAACCCCGATTCTGACACCAAATGTTGCGGAATTACTCTGCTACTCCTGGGGTTCGTCGTTCTAAAGTCCAGTTGGTGTAAAAAGTTCAAGTAAAAAGGCACTTGTCAGGATGGAACACAAACTTTATTGCTTCTAGAACTTCGTAGAACAATCAGCTGTACACAATACACAAGCACAATCTAGCAGTAACGTGCTTTTAACAGTTCGCTTAGATCAGAAGCTCTCACAAATGCTGTATTCCTCACACAAAATAAGTCACTTTCACAGGAAAAAAATTCAGTGAAAATATACGAGAAATAACACTAACAGCTCTCAAGACACAGCGATGAAGAATTTACACACAGCACTTTGAAAACAGCTTCGTAAAGCAAGCTAAAACACAGCTTCTATAGCACTATCAGTTCACACAAAACAAACGTACTCAGAGCTCTTCACACATTGAATGTTCAACTCGCAACTGACTTCGGGGCGATGCCCGCTTCTATAAATAGCCGACGCAGGAGGTACAAGAGGTTTCCAGAAAAGTCAATTTCTCGAGGGTTCTACATAAAGCGTGAATTTTGATTACGTCATAGAAGAGAAATGTTAGGTTATTATGCGTTTTTAATGCAGGAAAAACAACTTCCAGGCCCCATTGGGAAAATCGCGCCAAATGACCAAAAAGTCGCCAAGCTTGGCGACTTTTGGCGAAATATCGCCAAATTTGGCGCCAAAAATAAGTCCTCAAAAGTGAAGAGATCTAAGCTCTAGGACTAATATTTCTCGAGTTTTCTAGAAGCCCATAGAAAAACATATAGGAAAGCGAAACCTCCGTATCTCCGGTTCCAATTGGCCGATTTTGATGCAACAAAAAGCAAAATTTATCTATTTGAAGCGTAGAATACGAATTTTAAACCATTTTAAGCCCCAGAGCAGCGGGTTGCCCCGAAAATTCGTAACATTATGAAAATTATAGTCATGATATTCATAATAATATACTGCTATTTCTTAGTTGCTAAAAAAGAATGTAAAAAAGGGAACGTAAAGAGGCACTCGTCTTCCTAGTCTTCATCTAATTGTGTTTGTGAATACAAAAGCGCTTAACAAAAAAATTTTTTTTTTGTGTGAAACCCTGAAGGAGCCATCATATTTTAGTGGTTAACTGAAGCTTACCTTTAAAGATATCACTATCATGGGTAGCCATATGATTGTCAATGGAGGAGGGAGGACAAGTCAAGGGTTCTGTCTCAGAAGGATACAATATTTAGTGTTGAAGCACTTCTGCTTTATACCAGTACATAAATCATAACAATATGGGAGCTAGGGGGGGGCTAAGGCTCCTACCTGCCGATACGTATGAGCGCCGAAGATCACTGGTTCTTATTACTGATCTTATGCAAAAATTTTTGGCCAATGGATGATCGGGAAATAGGCTTGAAATTGTAATAAAAATAATTTATTGTTCAGTTTCAATCCCGCGGGATTACGGTCTTAATCCTGCGGGACTAGTCCCGCAAATATTTGTGCGGGATCGGGATTGCATTCCCTAGTTTTTGAATGCTATACTTCTAGCGACTAGAAACTGCAACAGATCAAAGATTCCAGTTGACTAGCGAGACATAACGTAATAAAACGTCACAGATGCGGTTTTTTACAATAATAACTACTTGTATAGTAAATAATATACGGTGTATTGAACAAATATTCAATACTACAAGAATCTGGTGCTTTAATATCACGAACTAGCTGAAGTACCCGTTCTTCGCACGGGAATGAATGGACTTTTTGATATTAATATTTGTTGTGATTACTATTTATTGTAATAAAGAGATATAGCAAAATGGATATCGCGTTATATTGTGTCCAATAATCATGCATACTGAATTTCAAGGCAATCGTTTTTACGGTGCAGAAGGCGATGCGGCGTAGCACAATCTAGTGGCGAGTTTTAGCAAAACGGATACGGCAAAAATATTCTTCGCATTCAGATATCGATGTATACGAATTTTCATGACGATCGGCTGAATAGTCTTGAAGTTCATGTGTTGACGCGACATCTAGTGTCAAGTTATAGGAAAATGGATCGTGCCAAACTCTTCCCCGTGTTCAAATATCTATGTATACCTATTTTCATAGCGATCATTCGCACAGTCAAGAAGTGATACACTGCAGGGCCATCTAGTGGTTAATTAAAGCAATGATTTGCTACAGCGCCGTCATGTGGCGAGTTATAGCAAAATGGATAACGCCAAAATATTCTCATTGTTCAAATAGCTATGTATACTGATTTTCATAGCCACCGTTTGAATGGTCAAAAATTTGGCCTGCTGTAGCGTCATCTAGTGGCGAGTTAAAATAATAATGCATTGCAGTGCCATCTAGTGGTGAGTAACATCAAAAGTAACGCAGTTAGAATATATTCTTCGTTCTCAAATGTGTAAGTATAAAAAATTTTATGCCGATCGGTCGAACGGTATGGAAGTTGATGCGTTGCAGCGCTATTTAGCGGTAAGTTACAGCAAATGGATAGTGAAAAATATTCTCCGTGTTCTAATATTCGCGTGTACAAAATTTCATCGAAATTGGTTGGACGATATTCGCATAGCAAACGGCTAAACGAAATAGAATTCGACGTTCTGCTGCGCCACCTAGTGAAAAGTTAGAGGAAAACGGATAGCATAAAAACCTTCTCCATGATAAAATACTTAGGTGAACCAAATTTCATGGTGATCGGTGAAACGGTGCTGGAGTTTTTCAACCTCCTACACACATACCAACATTCATTTTTATCTATAACCAGTCTTATTATACGTATATACCAGTCTCAAGTAAAATCCAGTTTCAAATCTAAGCCTCGCCAAAGTGCCAGCATACGCCATTTTGCAAGAGTTTTTTCAGGGAATCATTCCAAGCATTGACTTAGCAGCAATCAAAATGGGAAATGGTTCGACCGCCAGGCATTTATTTGAAAAGTTGAATCCCTTAATACAGCCGCATTTTTTAAATTATCAACTATAACATGTTTTATTCATCGTTACCTCGATATACTAAATGCGAAGATTTCAATTTTCTGAAATTTGGCGGATTTCCCCTAAGTTAAATCAATGTACTCAATTGGCGAGAATTCTGAAACTACATCGCTTGAAATGCCCTAATAACTGCATTATTTCTGCACGGATAGTTAAAATTTAATGCTGTATTCTAAGAAAACCTATACACTTGTTTTCAAAAATGCTATTCCCTTAAGCTCTCAGTAAATTGCGCCAAAAAGCCTAAAACTGTGCAAACCGCTAGAACTCACTCTCTAAAAATCGGCCTATCAGCCATTTTTTTTTCGCCAAACTAAAAAAAATTACATATTAGTCTCGGATATCTTCGATCCTCATTGTTTTGCGTATAAAACATTTCATTCCTGCTCTCATTTCTTATGCGCACACGATATTATAATTAAAAAAATAACCTAAAAAAAATCATTATTATTCTTTTATTTTTACTTTAAGAATTTAAAACATTTTATTCGGCAAAATCGCCACACATGGCAACCAAGATGCTTATTTCACACACTTTTTTCACTACAGGGGTTAATATTACGTAAAGCTTTCTGCGTGGAGAACATAAAAAATTTCTTAAATTCCGGGGACGGAAATTAAGAGAACCATTCAGGAGGAAAACGTTTTTAAGTGGAGTTTCAAAGTTTTAAAGTGGACTATCATTTATTCTATATTATTTTACTTATCTGTGTAAAATTTCAGGCTGACAGGTCCATTTTTGTGGAATTGTATACTACCCAAATCAACAAATTGACAAACTGAATTTCATTTTTATTTATAAGATAACCTACGCTTGTTTTTAAAAATACCCTCTCATTAAATTGCGCCAAGCGCTAGAATCATAGAAAATCTGACACACTTTCAGATTTTTAAATACGCACTAAAGTGCTATGTATAAAAAGAGTTATAATCCATGGGTCTGCCCTATTTTCGTTCCTTCTTTCATTAAGTTGGAAAGTGTATCATTATTCATGAGTTTGATTAAACAAAATTAAAATTGATATTTCTAACACCCTTTTTTCTGGATGTAATACATTAGATGCAGAAAAGCTGCTCAGAAAAATGCACAATTCCAACTGAATGAAAATTTCAAAAACTTATACGCAGGTGTATTCATAACCCAAATAGCAGACGATTAAATTACGATAAATAGCGCCAAGCGTTAGAATCCTCCTCAAAATCGCGAGAATGCTGAAGATAGATCGCTTGAAATCCCTTAATAACTGCATTATTTTCGCACGGATCATTAAAATTTAAGGCTGTATTCTAATAAAACCTTTGCACTTGTTTTCAAAAATCCGTTTCCTTAAGCTCTCAGTAAATTGCCCCAAGCCGGAAACTGTGCAAACCGCTGGAACTCACTTTCTCGGCATTTGAGCCATTTTATTTTTTCGCCAAACTAAAAAATTTTAACATATTAGCCTCGGAAATCTTCAATTCTTATTGTTTTGAGTATAAAACATTTCATTCCTGCTCCGATTTCCCATGCACACGATATTATAATTAAAAAAATATATAACCTTACGAATATAAACTAACAAAAAAAAAATCATTATTATTCTTTTATTTTTACTTTGAGAATTTAAAACATCTTATTCGGCAAAATCGCCACACATGGCAACCACGATCCTTATTTCACACTTTTTTCACTACAGGGGTTACAATTACGGAAAGCTTTTTGCGTGGAGAACATAAAAATCTCTTAAATTCCGGGAACGGGTGGACTTTCAAAGTTTTAAAGTGGACTATGATTTATTCTATATTATTTTACATATCTGTGCAAAATTTCAGGCTGATAGGTCCATTTTTGTGGATTTGTATACAACTCAAATCCACAAACAAACAAACAAACAAACAAACAAATAAACAAACAAACAAACAAACAGAATTTCATTTTTATTTATAAGATTAACGATATAGAGACGTGATTAGGGTTTTAGAGGCCCTGGGCGGAACCTATTTAGCTGCCCAGGTTAAAAGTGTAATTGCAAATCTTTCAAATTTGTTGTCTCTTAGAGCGTAGCACGTTTCATGAGATAATCAGAGAATCGCGTTTAAGCTTGATGATGAATGTTTCAACTCTTTCGGTAATTATGGCATTGTAAAATAACGTGTGATGCCGAAGAATGTTACTTTTCCTTACCTTTGCTGATCCTCCACCACTCGACACTCGTTTTTAATAACAATTATGCTTTTGATTTGTCACTGCATGATTCTGTCTTAATCTATAGAAGTTTTTCCAAAAGCAAGAAAAAAAATTATTAATATGCATTTCTACTGATGATTCTCTCAATATGTATTTTGTTTGCTACTGCATGATTATGTGTTGTAATCTGCATGGGTTATCTAATATAACCAAGGAAAATTTGATTAATATACATATCATCTGATTATTATCAATATATATTTTATTTGTTATTGTATGATTATGTGTTCTAATATGCATGAATTATCTAATATAACAAGAAAAAATTATATCGTATTTTAGATTAGTTTAAAAGCAATAGGACGGACAGGATTAAAATCATTAAAAGCAGATAAGAACACATTAAAATCCATCAGTAGCACTTTCGGTGGCAGCCACCACCTTTTGCAGCTCGGTCTCAATTCAAAATGACTTGCTCTCTTCCTCAGTATGGCGTTCAATCCAGGATCTATCTGCGCATGCGTCATGTCATTTATAGCGCCATCTGTCGTTATAATCTGTAAAGCCTCCATGTTTAGGGCATAATAGTTATTTTGTAATTGGAGAGTTTTTGGCTAGAAACCACCGGCATTTATAAAATAAACTTTACAGACAATAGTTCTAATAAACCAGGCTGCTATATCGGTATGACTAAAAGGAAAATCAAAGACCGAAAAAAGGAACACTACAATGACATTAATTTCAATAAACCCAGTACTGCCCTCTCAAAAATAGCCCAGGAACGCCCCATAGAAATCGACTTTAACAATAGCCAAAAACTCTCCAATTACAAAAATAACTATTATGCTCTAAACATGGAGGCTTTACAGATTATAACAACAGATGGCACTATAAATGACATGTATATATATGTAAAAAGTACATGTGAAGCATATTCTAAAGCTTACGAAATATAGTAACAATAGATTAAAGCTGTTGTGAACTAATAGTATTTAAATATATGTAAAAAATACACGTGAAGCCGTCCACCACTCGAAGACAAAACTTTTACCACCACTACTCCTAGAAGATTAAAAAGTTAAAAAAGCACAAAAGCGCAATAAAATCTACACCGTTTGTACGATCCGCTTGAATTTTTTCAAAATTATATATAATAGGAGCTACTTTAAAAAATCCGAAAATCCACCCGTCCCCGCTTTTTTGAGTGATTTTTCGCTCTTTTCAGCTCCATTTTATTTCGGAGAGTAAAAAAAAGTTAATCATTTGCGTGACAAAATTAGTTGTTTCAAGTGACAATGACGTCATACTGTAATCACGGTTATCAGGCTTTGAACGGAAAATTGCGATCCCAATTCGTTTAAAATAATTTCCAGATAACATAGTTTTAATTATTTTTCATTAAAATGATCATCTGCTTGAAGCATTGATAAGAGGGGCTGTGTTCACAAAACGAAATCGATCGAATGCGAAAGGTTTCCGCGCGTTTCCAGAAGAGCATGAAATTCGATTTGGGTATTATATTTTGGGTGTATAATAAAAATTGAACATGAAGTTATTTATTTTAGGTAGACGAAGATGAAATGTATTAAGAGTTGACATATATTTTCGTCAAATGTATTTTCTAGCGCTCGTTGTAATTGCCTACACAACGGGCTTTGACTTCTTGTTTAACTATAAAAATTTTCGAAAACGTTTCTTTCATCTCATGGACGTAGCCAGGAAATTTTATGGGGGAAAGGGCAGCATTAAATACAGTTGTGTATAAATGAACAATATTTCTGCATGACAAGGCGAAATTTCTGAAAGCTCATGCAAACTAATCGGATTTATTTATTGTATTTACATTTTTAGGGGAGGGGATATTCATCCCAATATCTTCGACTGCCAACGCACCGTTTCATTTTAACCCTTTAAAAAGATTTGAAATGTTAGTCTTATTCTCCATTTTTTGGAAGATTGCAAAAGCGATTTTGTTTCCAGTGTCAATTTTACGCATAATTGACAACTTTCCCTGAAAAGTATACATGAATTATAAAAAAAGTCACATCACTTTGCACCTTTAACCTTTTAAAGCGCACTGTTCCCGCTCTGGGAACACCCAACTCTGACGTTTTGACTATTGCCAGTCACGAAGAATAGATTTGATTTCTATAAAAGCAGTTGCGGGTGACATAGCTCCACGAGAATCTTTTACTTTTTAGCACGTCATTTCCCGTAAAAAAAAAATTGTCACGATTATTTTTAACAGCACTGACATCTGCTGAAAAATGGAAGAATGCGAGAACAGCTGGACAGATTGCCCAATGCTGTAAAAAGGACAGCCGTTGCCATCGCTCGACTTAACTACCAGCAAGATGGCGGACGATCGAAACGCCCTTTTTTGACGACGCAGCTGGCTGTGCGGCACAGCCAGCTGCGTCGTCAAAAAAGGGTCTCTAGATCTGTGGCACACGATGAGCGTTTCGATCGTCCGCCATCTTACTGGTAGTTAAGTCGAGCGATGGCAACGACTTGCGCCTCAAAGGGTTCAGCATTTTATGAAATTCAAATTCTTATTCGTAAGTTAGTAAGAAACTTGATTGCGTTGTTTGGGTATGGACAATCAGAATTAAAAGTTCTAGGTCTACACAGCGAGGACTGGAGGACGGCACGCATTCTTTAGGAATATCATTTGCTCTACATTGAACCCTCAAGCAGTAACACAATCAAGTTTAACCCTTTAAAGCGCGGTGTCCTCCCCGTGAGGACAAAACTCTGGTATTTTGTTTCTTTTGATTCAGGAAGAAAAAATTTGATTTCAATAATATACTTGAGGAGGACATAGTTGCACGAGAATCCTTTCCCGTTTAGCACATCATTTCCCTTAAAAACTGTCGATTATTTCTAAAATGGAAGTCATAATTAGGGTAATTCCGGGACTTATGCCGCACACTTTTTTTGAATTTGTGTAAAAAATCCCAGGGTGCATATACAATAAAATAAACCATGCTGTGCTATTTAATGTAGACTATAGAACGTCTGTACTGCGACAAAAAAATAACATTTATATATAAAAGAATAATTAATGTTTTTTAACATTTTTTTTCTAGAACATTGTATTGAGGATGAGACGCCGCTCTTGTGCGGGAGTTATGCCGCTCCTGTCATAAGAACAGAATCAAATCTTATAAATAAAAATGAAATTCTGTTTGTTTGTTTGTTTGTTTGTTTATTTGTTTGTTTGTTTGTTTGTGGATTTGAGTTGTATACAAATCCACAAAAATGGACATATCAGCCTGAAATTTTGCACAGATATGTAAAATAATATAGAATAAATCATAGTCCACTTTCAAACTTTGAAAGTCCACCCGTTCCCGGAATTTAAGAGTTTTTATATGTTCTCCACGCAAAAAGCTTTCCGTAATTGTAACCCCTGTAGTGAAAAAAGTGTGAAATAAGGGTCGTGGTTGCCATGTCTGGCGATTTTGCCGAATAAGATGTTTTAAATTCTCAAAGTAAAAATAAAAGAATAATAATGATTTTTTTTTGTTAGTTTATATTCGTAAGGTTCGTGTGCATGGGAAATCGGAGCAGGAATGAAATGTTTTATACGCAAAACAATAAGAATTGAAGATTTCCGAGGCTAATAAGTAATTTTTTTTAGTTTGGCGAAAGATAAAATGGCTCAAATGCCCATTTTGAGAAAGTGAGTTCTAGCGGTTTGCACAGATTTCGGCTTGGCGCAATTTATTGAGAGCTTAAGGAAATAGATTTTTGAAAACAAGTGTAAAGGTTTTATTAGAATACAGCGTTAAATGTTAATGATCCGTGAAGAAATAATGCAGTTGTTAAGGGATTTCAAGCGATCTATATCCAGAATTCTCGCCAAATGAGTACATTGATTTAAGTTGGGGGAATTCCGCCAAATTTCAGAAAATTGAAATCTTCTCATTTACTACATCGGAGTAACGATGAATAAAACACGTTATAGTTGATACTTTTAAAAATTTCGGCTGTATTAAGGGATTCCACTTTTGAAATAAAGGCTTGCTTTACTTTTTCGCGGTCGAACAAATTTCCCATATTGATTGCTGCTAAGTCAATGCTTCGAATGATTTCCTGAAAAAACGCTTGCACAATGGCGTATGTTGGCACTTTGGCGAGGCTTAGATTTGAAACTGGATTTTATTTGAGACTGGGATATATAATGACACTGGTTGTAGATAAAAATGAATGTTGGTATGTGTGTATGAGGTTGAAAAACTCTAGCACAGTTGTACCATGAAATTTGGTTCACCTAAGTCTTTTATCATTGAAAAGCTTTTTATGCTATCCGTTTTCCTCTAACTTGCCACTAGGTGGCGCAGCAGAACGTCGAATTCTATTCCGTTTAGCCGTTTACTATGCGAATATCGTCCAACCGATTTCGATGAAATTTTGTACACGCGAATATTAGAACACGGAGAATATTTTTCACTATCCATTTGCTGTAACTTACCGCTAAATAGCGCTGCAACGCATCAACTTCCATACCGTTCGACCGACCGGCATAAAATTTCTTATACTTACACATTTCAGCACGAAGAATATATTCTAACTGTGTTCCTTTTGATGTTACTCACCACTAGATGGCACTGCAGCAGGCCAAATTCTTGACCATTCAAACGGTCGCTATGAAAATCAGTATACATAGCTATTTGAACAATGAGAATATTTTGGCGTTATCCATTTTGCTATAACTCTCCACTTGACGGCACTGTAGCAAATCATTACTTTAATTAACAACTAGATCGCGCTGCAGTGCATCACTTCTTGACTGTGTAACTGATCGCTATGAAAATAGGTATACATAGATATTTGAACACGGGGAAGAGTTTGGCGCTATCCATTTTCTTATATAATTTGCCACTAGATGTCGCGTCAACACATGAACTTCACAGGGCTGTCCAGCCGATCGTCCTGAAATTTCGTATTCATCGATATCTGAATGCGAAGAATATTTCCGCCATATCCGTTTTGCTAAAACTCGCCACTAGATTGCGCTACGCCGCATGACCTTCTGCACCGTACAAACGATTGCCTTGAAATTCGGTATGCATGGTTATTGAACACAAAATAAAGCGATATCCATTTTGCTATATCTCTTTATTACAATAAATAGTAATCACCACAAATCGTAATATCAAAAAGTCCATTCATTCCCGTGCGAAGAACGGGTACTTCAGCTAGTGGATATATATAATTCTGAAGTAATCAAGACGCTGTTAGTGAATGTATGAACAAATCCCATTGTATCAGCCAAGATCTTCGCTGATGCTCTCTCTGCGACAGAAGGAAAGGAGGTACCTTACGTTAAACTACGTTTTGCTCAACCCTGATGGCACGACCATTAAATATTTAGCATCCCTCTTCAAGAGAAGTATATGCCATGTCCATGTAACATTGAATGCCGACCAAAGCTTACCTGATAATGCATGAGTGAACCGACAGCAATGTAAATCTTTGACAATCATGTAGATTATTGATACTTGTCAAGGCATTTACGTACCCGTATTATTTTACACTTAAGGTATTTTTAGATACTGATCACGCACACACATGGCTCGGTAGCCAGGTACTTACTTCCGTATACTTCCGTACAAGGAAGTAAAAAGCGTAAAGATAGTCCGTGACTCTCAGAAATGTGTTGTAATAGCAGTTAAATCCTGGGCGCTGTGTTGAGGTATCCCAAAATGAAGTTTTACTCAAACTTGCAAACTAGCTCTGGACTTAAACCGAATATTTTTCGAAAATCTGTATAAAATCAGGAAACTGATATACAGACTTGAAAGGACGTTTATATACTGCACGTTTGCACAACACTGCTTGTCCCTTCCTCTAATGCTGTGGCCACATCGTCCACTGCTGATGTCGAAGCAATTGATTTCCTGCCTCTGCCAGATTTCATTTCAAAAGAACCTCTTTCTTCAAATTTCTGAATCATAATCTTTAGAACCTTTGCAGAAATTGGACCACGGCCCTTTTTCATTCCCTTTAATGACTGGAATTTTTTTTAAAGCTGCAGGCGCACAGTCGTCGTTCTTTTAGAAGAGCTTCACCAGAAGAGCGCGATCCGGACCATCGTGATTGTACCGGGGCTGCTTGTGCACTCCAAAAGAGGCCTACGGACGTTTCCCAATTGGTTAGATTTGGCCGTTAGATGACGTATCTAAGTGCTGGAACCAGTGGCGCCGACTACGTGGGTGCTCCGGGGCTCAAGCACCCAATGAAAAAATTCTGTGGGTGCGGAGCACACACAGAAATTTTAGTGCCAGGTCATAATTTGAAGTTCCCAGAAAGGGCTAGGAAAAGACGTTTATGTGGGTGCTTTGGGCTTGTAAAAAAAATTACGTCGGATGCTGAGCATCAGCAATCGTCTGATAACCCCAACACAGTGATGTACACCCTCTAAAAAAAGTATTCGAGCAAGAAAGAAATTTCCTATTTTAGATTTGCGAATAATAATTGAGTTTTTGAAAAACGCACAACTTGATAGAAATATGGAAAGTCATATTGATACATAGCCTAATTCATATTCTATGATAAATAATTTTTAATATACGTAACCAACGTAGGAAATTTCTCTCTTGCTCGAATACTTTTTTTGGAGGGTGTACACTCAAGGAGGGTTTCCCCCCCCCCTCACCCCAATTACGTAATATGAATATTTGTAAAGCATACGGAACTTTTTGCATTATTTCAGTACTAAAATGCTTTATTTGCTTATTAGTTGTGTTATATTTTAAAAGTTTAAAAGAAAATCTTTAATGAGGCCAAATGTATGTGGGTGCTTCGGCATGGACGTCCATATGAGTACTTTAAGACGAGGGGGGGAGGGGTTATTTCTGGCATTTGTAAGATCATCAGCATTCGCGCTTTCAAACATTTTACTACTGAAATAGTGAAAAAAAGGTTAGCTAATATAAAAATGTTCACTATACCGACGGCTAGAGGCAGGGACCCGAACCCCCACCTTCTTCCCTATATGAGCACCCATGTCCTTTATAATTTAGATGCGCATGAGGAGCTTCGATGAGACAATCACTGGCGTAACTATAGGGCGGTAGAACGGGCAAAAGCCACGGTTCCCCCGGACGGAGGGGGAGCCTTTCCCAAATAGAAAGCTAGAAAAAGTAAACTGTAACATGTTGGCTGAGATTCTGTACAATGAGGAAGGACCCTATCCAATGAATTCATTACGGGCCCTAACGGTATAGTCACGCCACTGATGACGACGAGTGCTTTGTAACTGCATAATTCGAAAATAAAATTTTAGTGAGGGACAGTTTTTTTTTATGTAGTATGTCAGATCTCAAGCACCCACAGAAAAGTTTTCGTGGGTGCTAAATACTTGCATGTATTTAAAGGAAGTGCTTAATTTGCATGGGAGGGAGCTCAGCCGTGCACTTTTTTGGATAGAAATTAAACCCTGTTTAAAGGCAACTGAATGACAGCTACTTCCAGCTTATCGCTGTAGTACGGGAAAAAAAAAAAAAAAAAAAAACATGAAATTTTGGTACACAGATTCAAAAAAATTAATTATGTCAAATTTTTAGGATGTATGTTTTAGAAACTGCACTATACACTGAAATAAACAATAAACCTGTATCATTTACGAAACTTTTAGAAAAATTTCTTAAAAATCGAAAATTTTAAAGAAGTGTTATTCTTTATTTCGGTATGTAGTGCAGCTTATAAAGAATCATCCTAATTTTTTTCGAATCCTTGGTGCGATAGTCTACTTTAATTTGTGTACTAAGACTGTTATGCAGATTTTGTTTCTTCCGTATACACCCTTATGTGCCTCGGAACTGGAGTAATTATAATAAAATTCCAATAAGTAATAACTTAGCACATAATCTAAAATTTTAAAAAGTGCATGAAAAAAAAGGAATCCAAACAGGTAATATTTTTGTCTACTTAAAATAATAATAATTATTATAATAGTTTCTCATATGAGTACTAATTTAGAGGTGTATGGGGGTCATCTTAACTTTCAGACATTTTAGCACGAAAATAATACTTAGAATTAGAAGTTCAGTATGCTGTAAAAATGTTTACTATACTAGGCGGGCTCAAATCTCAATCCCCCACTGCCACTTGCCTTCCTATCTGGCGCCCATGGAAACAATGTCTTTCTAAAATTCAAAGCTTTTTCACAATGTGATGTGCGACTCCCTACAGCCCCACAGGCAATGCCTTTGCCCACTGTGCTCCCCCCTTTCTGACCCACACAAACAGACCTCATCCCAGAATCCTCGTCCTCCATGGGAAAATGTATGAATACAATGATACTATGTTAGCCCAAGAGTACCGGAAAACGGTGAATTTGAGACAAAAGCCGCTGGCTACAATCAGAAGTTCACGCGGGAAAGATAACACAGGAGTTATGTGAAAGACTCATTTCCATTATGGAAATGTTTTGAGATAGTTCTAATAATATTACTTCAGGATTCATATTGTTTACATTTCCTTCATTTAGTGTTTGTTTGTTCCTGTTTATCATTCATGATTCATCAGGATTAATATTGTAAACAAAAAAAGATGCCCATTCATCAAAAAGTGTCGGCGCTTTGGTGTTAATTGAATGAGACTGAGGCGAGGCTTCTAAGGTATAAAGGTTTATGCCACTTTCTTCTAAAGTCTCAATTTCCTTTTCTTATTTTTGAATGATTTTAGTGCTCAGTTATTTATTGAAAAGGATGGAACAGACTGTCGTCCACACTAACATTTCGAGATGCCTTCCGTTTCATTTTCTGCGAATATTTTGTCCAATTTTTGTTCTTGTTTGACAAAGCGGAATTGGGTACTATTTGCTTTGATCTAGCCCAATGCTGTTTTTGTAAAATTATACTGAAATCATGTGCGCATGAACACACATTACTGAAATGTATGTCTCTCGTAAATTTGCAAATTTGACCACATAATGGTAGAGGGTAAAATAGCTCTATTTCAGGAGGATGCTCAAAATCATACCTGGAGGTTATATGGCCAACAATTCAAAATATTTTATAAACTCGAATAATTATTAACTCTAAGATAAACAACTTTTTTTTTTTGTTTGTTGCTTTAAATTTATCTGTTTTGGCACATTTAAACTAGTTATATCATGCCATATAATAGTATTTTGCAAAATATTTCAAGGCTTAGCTGCAGCTGTTTATAGGGGTACAAAAATGTAAAAAAAATACAGTAAATGAATGAGCTTAGAAACAATACTATGAATAACATTTTTTGAAAACTCTGAGGATTTCAGACAGGGATGAGATAGATTAAACAAGAATAACATTGATCGTGAATTGTTACATTCGAAAACTGAATCACTTTTTATACAAAATTTCCATTTACATGACAAGAAATTCGACTGATTATGATATTATTGTTGCATGTCCCCCCCCCCCAATACACTTTTCTTTTGCTTTGAAATTTATTATGATTAGTTAAAACCAATCAAAATTCTATCGCTAAAAGTTTTTTTAAAAAAAAGTGAAATAGTTTAATACACCTTTTTCGGGTCTGATTTATTACAAGGGCAAAGGGGATGTGCGCCCAGGAATTCTCGAATTTTGACAGAGAATTTGCGTAAGGCAAACAAATTTAAGGTGACTCAGCACAAGCACAAGCAGATTTCCAGCACAAGCAGATTTTTCTAAAAGAAGGGCATTTCATCAGAAATACTCCATTACTTTAAAAAGAATCTTGATTTTAACTGGTTTGCTGTTATCGTTACTAAGACACAACGGTGGAGACTTTCATTCTATGCCCAGCTTTGCTTCACCGTAGTACAGACAATCGGATGCCAAAATTCACACTATTCACTTAAATTAAACTTTGAATGTCACCTTCAGCGCTGGGGAAAAAACACGCAATTTTGGTATATAAATACAAAAAAGAAAACTAATTATCTCAAGCACTTCACAATTTTTAGGATGTAGGTTCACAAGCTGTACTAGACACCCGAATAAACGAAAATATTTGCAGAATGGCCACTCTTAGAAATATTCTGCTGTGCAGTTCCACATTTAAGATTTTTTTCTGAAAGTTTCATGAAAGTTTTCGAATTTATTGCAGTGTGTATTGCAGCTTGTAAAGAATTATCCTGAATTTTTTCGAATCCTTGGTGCAGTTAGTTTATTTTAATTTGTGTACCAAAACTGTGAGACAGATATCGTTTCTTCGATCTATACCCTCAGATATTGGATATTTTATGTGGAGCTAAAATGATTATTTGTATTACCCATTTCCCACCGGAAAAAATGTGCACGAAAAGTCAAATGATTGAGTAGTTACGAGCAAGGAAGCAAATAATAATAAGAAAAGATTGAAGGGTAGTTGGAAAAGATTCCATAAAGTTGGAAAGTGTATCGTTATTCATGAGTGTGCCGTATTTTTCTTCCTTGTTCCATAAAAACTTCATTGCGAAGACGAGAGCAGATTTCAAATCCTGATAATCCTCCAACATAAGTGACTTTTGGGTTTCTGGATCACGGATGGCTTCAAAAAATGACTCACTGCCATTTCTTCTCGGACATTATCAAGGTGGTCCATGTAGGTTAGATGACACAGCCTATCTATGTCCGAAGCCAGCTCTTGAAGGGTCTCGCCAGATCTCTGCATCCTTGACTTAAGTTGGATTCTACTATATTCTTTCTGGCACTTCTCTTCGAATTTCATCTCCAAGGCACTGGCAAGGGCGTCAAAATCTCCGTCGCTCCGATAGTTTGCAATACGTTAATTGCATCTCCGCTAAGGGAAGCGGCCAGTTGGTTCGCTTTCTCGGACTCGCTCCAACCATTGGCTTTGGCGACGATTAAAAATTGGGTTTTGTAGGCTTCCCAGGGAGTCTTTCCGTCATAGGTAGTAGAGATGAGACGGGCTCAGCCCGAGCCCGGGCCCGAACTCTGAAATTCACAATTGTGTTCGGGCTCGGGCTCATGAAAAATTTCTCCTTTATTGAACATACTGCTTGAAACCGATTTTAAAAAGTGATTCGTGAGGAAAATAAAAGTACTTATAAAAGATAAATAAATAAATAAACAAATAAAAATAGCGGCACGGGCGCCTAGAAGGTGCGTGAAGCTCTTTGGGTATTCTAGAACGGCGGTTTATATTCCTTAGTTAGTCATGAGATCCGACATTTTTTGATAAAAGATGGATACAAAGAATTAGAAAGTGCATTGGGAGTTTGCAACTAGTATATTTGTCTTTGATTTGCACAAACGGCAAAATTTATTGTATTCTATCAATGAAGTAACTGAATTTTTTTATCTTTAGCTGAAATTTCGGGCTCGGGCTCCGACTTAAATAATATTGCTCGGGCTCCGGCGGACTCGGATGAAAAGTCCTCGGGCTCGGGCTTCAAAAAATGAGTCCGAACTCATCTCTAATAGGTAGTAAGTTTCACTGCTGGGCGGTGTGAAGATAACCTGATGTTTTCAGGTAACTTTCCCAGCTTTACGAGAGAGTCCAATTTCTCTTCAATTTTAGCTTCACATTCTTCATGTATTTTCGAAACTATATTTTCTTTCCAGTCTAGTAATAAATAAAAAAACACACGAAAAAGTATTCATATCTGGACTATGATTACCTATTTAATAACAAAAAGAAACTGAATGAGTACAAAGAAAGGTATTAGTAGATTTCAATCAATATTAGTCTGCCAACTTAGTTAACTACTAAAGTTAAATACGTATCTTTTTAATTGAATTTTCATTGTTATTTCATCAACAACACAACATCAGTGCATTTGAGAAGGGGGTGGGGAGGCGAGTAAATTAAGGTTTGTTTTTGTTTTTTTAACATTGTTTTATTCTTCTGTTCTTACATTGTTTTATTCTTTTATAAAATGCGGGTGTTTCTAATAAAATCTGTAAACAAATTTTAAATTAATCTGGTTTTTAAGACCAATATTTCATTTAAGACAGAACGTTGAAATGCAAAATTATTAAAATTGCAATTAACGATTAATAACATGCCCAACTTGATGAGTCTGTGCAAAATGAAGAAGTTGATAGCATAGTTAAATCTAGCAAATATACTCCACTAACATGAATTCATTAATGTAAAAAATAAGAGGTCAAAAGACAGGGCCCGATTAACCTCTGAAGTGAGGGGAAGCTCAGTCTCATTTCGCCCCCCCCATCCCCTTTTTGTTTGGGAAAATTAAAGTTTTAATGATTTTCTTTCATAAAAATATTTTATTCATTAATCTTCATAATAGTGTAACGGGATTTTACAGTATTTTTGAAATTACTTTAATACAAATAACTAAAAACATTACCTTACTAGAACATTAAACTTTATTAATTTAGTCCTATTTTTCATTAGACATGGCTTTTTTCAGGAATTCTTTGTTTGTTTTGATGACATCATAAAAATCACAACACAGAAGTTGAGAATTAATTTTGACATTTAGAAGATATTTAACATTACATATTAAAAGTTTACCCCTCTCTGCTGCCCAAATATTCCCCATAATAGAAAAAAACTCTCAACTGCAGCAGGTGTCCCAGGCAATGACATCGCAAACAACTAATTTATAAATGTTGCGATATGAAGTATCAAGACTTCTGAAAAGCACAACTTCTCTTCATTAAAAATGTGTACAATAACTTAAAAGATCATAAAACAAAATTTTGAATTCTTATAGCAGTTTTTCAGTCATTTTCAGGCCCCCCTTCAAATTGTGAGGGGAAGCTCAAGCTTCCCGAGCCTTTTCAGTAATCAGGCCCTGACAAAAGAAACTGCGGCATGTATACCGGAATAACTATGTGGCTGTGGTATGTATCCCATTTAGTACGGTACAGACGTAACGCATCACAATTGCCTGTCTTCGCAACGTAAAGTGGAGTAGCCATACACACAGTACTCTATACAGGTGCTATACTTAGTTTTGACTTCTAAATCATACATGGATTCAGTAATTACCTTTAAAAAAAACACTTAAGCGCAACATGTTTAAAAGTTTGGATAATGAAATCATGCGCTTATCTCAAAATAAAATTTTTATAGTTACAGCTAAAGCATTGAACGGAATTCCTGCTATACACCGCCTCACCATGGCACAGTGGTTATGCCACTGAAAATGGTAGATGGCCGAAGTGTGAAGGTCCCGGGTTCGGGTCCCATCGCGCGGCCGTCGATCTAATGGTCTGAAGTTTTGGTAGGTTTTCTCCAGATGTAACGTGAATACGCGTTAGAACCCCTTAGAAAGTCCTCCTACCAAGGCACCCCTCCCTTGGCAGATCGCCCTAGTGTAGTGTTGCCGTAATCACACACAACAACAACAACCTGCTATACACCAGTTAAGAAAATTTCACTGCACACCTATACTGCGCGTGTGACTGCTGTCTATCGACAATTATCAGAAATACAAGGGGTGCGCGGCATCTGCCCGGATGCGGCGGCTATCAAGGAATTACCCTATTTTTAACAGTGCTGGTACCTGCTGAAAACTGGAGAATACGATAGCAATACATTTTATGTGGAAGAACTACTAGATAGACTGCCCAATGCTGAAAAAAGGGCAGCCGTTGCCATGGCTCATGGCTCGATTTAACTACCAGAAAGATCTCTGATTCGAGCGATGGCAACGGCTACCCTTTTTTCAGCATTGGTAAATGGTTGCGCTTGAAAGGGTTAAATAAAGGTCATCGATCTAAACCAATTTAAAAAAAACAAAACCACAACTTGGCCTTCATCTCCAAAAAAAAAATAAGTTCTTGTTCTGTGACCTTGGTCCATCGTGCAAGAATTTCCACTTTCCTTGGGCATGTCTCCATATCCAAAAGTTCCTTATGTAGGGAGCTGCCGAAGGGCAAGCTTTAGTAGAAGGTATGAGACTAAAAGGATGCTATTTTTTGCAGAAACCAATCATATTTAAGAATACAGAAGTCAGCCTTGTCACTTAACGCTGAAAGCGCTTCTTTTAGGAAATTCATTATGTTCGAAGGTAACTGCAGCATTCTACTGTAGCTGTCGGACTGACCACTGCTTTCGCGCGCACCAGCATTAGATTAAATTTGACAGTGAAGCCGTAACTGATATGCAAACCGTGTGTGTATTTGATTTTGCTGCCCGGTGAAAGGTCAACATTTTGTAGTCCTTGTACTTTGGGAAATATTCTTTCAGTATAAAATGGTAAAATAACAGCTTAAACTTTTCTCATTATTCTATAACATTATACATGCTCCTCAAGAAAAAGGAAATAGCGTATGGAAACCTGTTGTTATTCTTCAACAATCTTGACGATAGCTAACGGTGTCAGTGAGTTGCTTTAAGATTTTTTTCTTTAATTTTCCAAGTGTTTCTTCTATGATGACTCGCGTAGTGACATGTATATGCGCTTAAGTATGCTGCACCCTTAATTTCCCACTGGAAGAATTTCATTAATTATTAAAACTTATGTATAAGTATACTTAACCCTTTGAGGTGCAACCCTTTCTTAATGCTGAAAAAGGGGCAGCCGTTGCCATCGCTTGATTTTACTACCAGCAAGATGGCGGACGATCGAAACGTTCATCGCGTGCCACAGATCTAGAGACCCTTTTTTGACGACAGCTGGCTGTGCGGCACAGCCAGCTGCGTCAAAAAAGGGTCTCTAGATCTGTGACACGCGATGAACGTTTCGATCGTCCGTCATCTTGCTGGTAGTTAAGTCAAGCGATGGCGCAACGGCTGCCCTTTTTTCAGCATTGGGCAATCTATCCAGCTGTTCTCGCGTTCTTCCATTTTTCACCAGATGCCAGTGCTGTTAAAAATAATCGTGACAATTTTTTTTTACGGGAAATGACGTGCTAAAAAGTAAAGGATTCTCGTGGAGCTATGTCACCCGCAGCTATTTTTCTGGAAATCAAATCTATTCTTCGTGACTGGCAACAGTCAAAACGTCAGAGTTTGGTGTTCCCAGAGCGGTAACACTGCGCGTTAAAGGGTTAAGGTATTGTATGCATAAGCAGAGAAGTTGAAACCAGTTATTTTTAGAACAATGACTCTTAAAAATGAAATGGATAGTTCAAAAAGCAGTAGAAAATTCATATTTTTAAATTGTATCTATGCTTATCTTAGATTAAGACAAAGGCTAAAGGAATCATTGGAATCTTGGGGAAAATCTCGGTTGATTGGAAATATTTTGAAGAAAAATCACCGAAAAAAAAAGAATCCCCAGCTCTGTGCGATTTTAGCCTTTGCACGCCCCAACAAGCAAGACCCTGCTGATATGCATCAGAAATAACTATTTAGCTCATTCAACAAAATAAGACAAATTTTAAACAAAAATTTGTAAAGAGTTTTCTTTTTCCTTTTTTTCACTTTCCGATAAGCAAAGTACATTTTAGTGTTATCAGACAGAGAATATTTTTAAAATAATAAGTACATTTTAAAATATTCCCAAACAATTAACATTTTATTTCCAGCATCAATTTTACAACTTTTCTTAAAAAGTACAAATGTGTATAAAAAAATTTCACATCACTTTGATCGAATTTAATTGCTTTTTAATTTTCAGCTTTAAATATGAATATTTATTATTTGTTCCGGTTTCATTAAAAAAATAATGTAAAAATTGAAAGGCAAATTATGCCAACCGCATCGATTATAAAACACCTTGCAACAGAATTACATTTAAGTACATTTAAAACTTCATTACAATATAAATTGAAAGCACTCCAACAATAACCGCGCCAGTATAGAGCCTAATTTCTTTTTATGTATTTGCCTGTGGATCTGAAATTCTGAGCTTTAATTTAGGGTAAAATTGATCAAATTAATAGCCTGAAACTGCATATTATTGGATATAAATCAAAATTTTTAAGACTTAACCAGCCGTCAAAATTGGCGATAAATATTGTTAACAGTCGTCGAACTTGGTAACCGTTTGGCCATATTTTGATTATAGGGTTAGTTGGAGTAAAATGAACAGTCTACAGAACGCAGATAACACTATGAAATGCATTAGTTTTTGGTATGCTGATATTTTTCTTAGTTTATTTACTTCATAAGAAGTATTTTTAACTAATTTATTTGATTTGGCGACAATTTTTAGAGCATAATGGCAACGTTAGTTTCAGCGTTGATTCTCTATTTGGAATATTAAATTTTACTTTCTTGTAGAATTTTTGCGATTCAAAATCTAGAAATTTTGATGGTACAAAGGCTGTTATGATCCTTTAGAAATATATTTCTTAAGGATCATAAGTTAAGTTCTATTAATTTTATTTTTTGTTTTAGAGTAGTTTAAAGAAAGTAAACTATAAAATTATCAGTTCTTAGCTTGTATTTTAAGAACATTTTATCATTTTAGAAGAAGATTTTATATCTGTAATGCACTTTATAACATTAATAGCTTGAATAAATAAGTAAATATCGTTATTATATTTTCAACGCGTTACCCCAAAATGATAAAAATAACCCAAAACTTAGGATATTGGACCACTCGATTTTCAGATAGGTGTTTACAAAATATATGACATGTGGTTTTACATTTATAATTAAATAACCTTTCAAAATCCATATTTTGGAAATATAAATTTCAAGATAACGTTGTCGTCAAAGAAGTTCAAACTAAAAAAAAAAAATAAGTGAAATTCAAGATGAACCAAAGTTTGATAGTATAGGGCATTATAGTACTTTTAATTTTTGATAGCCAAATTAAAAATCCGTATATAACTGTTTCATTGTGTTATATATTTTTCAGTTCATCTTATTCATACAACATCATTCTCTATAAGCTTTTTTTTAATCTGTAATAATTTTACCCCACACTGTGATGTAAATTATTGTAATAACAAGTCAGGATAAAGTAATGATTAAACAGATTTAATGTTTATGAAAGACAAATAAAAATGTATAGCAATTCTAATACTCCAATGTAAAATATTTGTCAAAAAAGTTTAAATGTTTTGTATAATTTGAAAGCGTAGCTAAGCAGAGTTAAAAATACCTAAATTCGTGGTCATTTTACCCAACCCGACCCAAAATCCCCAAAAGTTATATTTACATTCCTGTAATTTTATGAAACCCTCTAAAAAGCCTACTAATGTTTCTTTTCTGTGTTGTTTCTTTTCGAAGCCTGTCATTATCTTCTAGATATAAACTTCCTTCACGGTGCCTGAATTGGATTAACAATATATCGTCAAATTCGATGCCCTATTAAATCTTAAAAACGTTGATTTATATTCAAAAAGATACAATTTTTTGCTATTTCTTGTACAAACTACCAATTCTGGCCAAATTTAAAGCTCGGGATAGCTGATCAAATAAATTATGCTGTAATAGCGGTGATGACATGAATTCGAATGTAAAACCCCACTCCATTACGCTGTACATGAATTAGAATGTAAAACCTTGCTGAGATTGTTTTCGAATTTTTATTCTGCAGTTTTATACGTACGTAATATAGAAGGTGGTAACGCGCATTAATTCTTTATCTATTAAAAATAAGTGGCTAATGGATTTAAAAAGAAAATTCAAAATAAGGTAAAGAAAAACACTCCAATACGAAAAAAAATTCTCTCGTTAATTTTCAAAAAGAATACAATTTTTTTGTGTACGACCTCCATACAAAAATTTTTCGAGTTATTAAAATGTACCCCATACACTGATGAGGTGATGTATAAAATTTCGGCCTTTTATCTTAAAACGACTCAGATATATATTTAAACAAACATGGTCAGGGGCTGTACATGAATTCGGATGTAAACGTTTATTGCAAGAGGGCAAAACATTGTTTTCTTTCATAACTTTGAAACGCGATCTTTTTTCCCCTTCAAGAGGCATTAAAAAAATGGCTTAAGTCAACATATATTTATAATCCTATTTCTGACACTTTTTGAGATATAATTCTCAAATTTCATACGTCGCCTAATTAGTGTGTGGGACACATATTACTATTTGGGATTTTTTTTTTTTTTTTTTGGTAGAGATCGTATAAAAATTTAAATGTGCAGCTTTTTTAAACTTAACGAGAGGTTTTTTTCCTGAACTTAAGATTTTTTCTTACATTACTTTATCAATTTTCAAAATTTTATCAATTTACAATGCCCATTTATCTCTAATAGATTAAAAAACATTAAGTGTTACCACCGTTTTGGGGACACCCTGTATAATTGTTTTAGAAATTTTTCTTTTTATAATCTATGTTTTTGCCATGACTTTTCTTTCTTTTTTATGTTAAATAGCTTTAGTTCAACAATTAAGGAAACTATGATGTATGATTTGACTAATGATACGGTGAAATTGCGGGAAAATGATGCGTGACTCTACTTGTTGAGCTCAGTCTACTTTTCATTAACAACAATTGCGTGACTTTTTGTCGCACAGTAATTAATTATTTCAGATAGTCTTCCTGATTTCCCAATACATTGGACTCAATAAATAACTACAATCAACTCAGATGAGGAAATGTTGGCAAATTAAGGAGAAGGCATTGGAGATCCAATTTTCGTGATTGCTGAGACGTTGTACCGATGAGACTGAAATCCAAATCTTGTTCTAACGTTCGATAACGTTCTTCTAATAACGGTTATATATAAAGTAATTTTTTTCAATCATCGTGGTAAATTATAGGATTACTTCAAAACATGTTTTCGCGCGATTTACTCGGGAACTAGACCACATGCAAACACCGGGGAAGTATAAAAAATCAAGGATGCCAGTCAAATGATTTAAATTTCAAAATTCGAATCCTTTTAGATATTAACAAAAACTGAAAAGCATCGTAATTGCCATGCTTGGCGATTTTCAGCCGCATAAAATGATTTAGGTACTTGAATCTAAGAACTAAACAGGAATGCATTCCATAAAAAAATTGAGTAATCTTCAATAGTCATTTTTTATCAAAATATCGTCTGCATGCGAAAACAGAGAAGGAATTAATTGTTTTAGGCAAGAGAGTAAGGATTTATAACAACAAAATGTACCTGATTTTAGAGTTGTGAAAGAATAAAATGGCTGGTTTGTTAAGTTTTGCGGATTTGAACAAGCAGATAGTAAACCTTTTTTTAAGAGGTAAGCAATGATTCGTTAATAAATCCTGTGGCAGTTTCAACAGAAGAGACTATCTGATCTTTTTTTTTTTTTTGGGGGGGGGGATAACATATAAGTAGTATGAGTAATAATTATTCAATACTCTAATTAGGCATCTTTCCACTTGCGAATTCATATAATTTTGTCGATATAAATGAACAAATTCTGTTTAAATTAAAACTTTCCTGAAATAAACTAATTATTATTGTACTTTTTGGTGTGTTTTATCACTTGTTCGAATCCAAGGACTGCTCATGTACCAATGCTGTTTGTTGACGGTAGACGTCATCTCCCTATTTTTTCATTTGAGCTTATACGTCCCCTCATTTTTCATTTTCAGGGGATCAGTCAAGTTTATTAAAATGTTCAAGCTTTGACTCTGTCGAAATAGAAACCAAAAGTTGATCCCTTAATTTCTTTGTAAATATCAAATGGTGTGCCTTTTTCTTTAGACGAGATACGATAAATGTGTGATTTTGATAAATGCGAATCAGAGCTCAGCTATCAGAGGGATTCTTCAAGATGGATCAAAAAGGAAGAAAAGTTCGAGAAGCTAGGTGCCCTGTACAACTCTAAAAGAAAAGCCCTATGAATTTGCCATGGATTGTTGGCGATCGTAGTTGGAAACAACTGAGATTCTCTTAAGCCGCTAAACTTAAGCAGCTAAAACTACTGAAGTTGATGATACGAAATTTGGCGTACCTGATATTTTAAACATTACTAGATTAGACAGCATTTTCCAAAGTTCGTAATCTATGGGAGTAAGGGGCAATACTTTATTTTTTAACATATCCTGCATCTGGGACTTAGCCAGGGGTTGGCCACCCTCCAAAATTTTGGATATTTGTTAATTGAATGTCAATAAATCAAGCATTTTTGCGAGAAATTTTACTTTTTTCATCTTTTTTCGCACCCCCATTTTTTTTTCTCGCTAGGTCCTTTTCCTACGTGAACTCAAAGAAAATATATATCCATAAAATTTTTAATGTAAAATACTACACTCAAGAATACCTAAAAATTAATTTCAGGACATTTTGAATATCGCTCTCGAAGAACTGTAGACGTAGGAAAAGGTTGAAAGAAAGAAAACGAATATATCCTTAAAATTTTTGCTTTATTTAAAATATAATTAATACGAATTCTCTGTATAAGCACAGCTTGTTTGTAACTAAAATCTTTTTAAAAAATTTGTCTTCATTCCAATAGATGGTTCCTGTCCATAATGTCGTCCTTCCGGCAATTTGGACTCATAAAAATGCCATAACGGTAAAGGTGGGATAACCTGCAAAAGTTGTGATATCGGTGCAGACTTCAGTTCGAGCTTTCTCAAATTGCTTGCAGTTGATATTATTATTATTAAAATTATTATTATTATAGTTGAAGTGAATACCACCCAGATCTGAGATCTCCTTCAAAACTCCTTCACCAATGCATTAACTTCCTAAGGACGAAATCCTTCGCGTCGAATAATTCAGGAATAATTCTAAAGCTACAAATCCCGTTTTCTTGTGTTGGATGGCTTTCCTCTAACCCGTTTCATCTACCATCCTCCATCTGGTTCCAATTTGTAAGCAACGATTTCATTTTAATTTGCTGGAGGTTACATTAAACCTTCCCTTTCTTTTCAAACCGAACAATTCCTGTGTATTTTTAAAGATTTTTGAATTTTTAAATAGCATCTGCCGTTCCTTGATCCCTTGAAGGTATCTTTAGGACATTGCTCCATATTTAATTTGACTGGCGTATTTATCAAGCTCGTTAGAATTCTGGCTTAATGCATCTCGTATAATATTCATGGACGTTCTTCAAAACCAGTTACTTTGTAACCTTACGCTGTAACCTTGACTTTTCCACGAAAAGTATAAGCGTTGGATGTTTTAGCATGTATTCTTTATCAAGACCACTTATTTCAGAATTGGCGACTCTTGTCTTAAAAGCAAGCAAGATATTTTTTTTTTCAAGAATCGTCTTAGGGTTTGTTCTCGTATAACTTTAATGAATAAATAACTTATGATAACTTTAATGACTTAATGAACTTAAATAACTTCAATGAATATAAATAATATGATCTTTTCTACTACAAACAAATATTTTAAAATCAGTGAGCTCAGTTATAGTGACCGTGAGCGTCGTCATATGTGTTGTTCATTCGTCGACTTGAATGTTATTAAAACCCACTTATAATGATTGTTTATGGCTGTTCTTTTTTTCTAAATCATGCAACTTTTGAACAGCTTTTTAAAAAAATTAATTGCACTAGAGACTCGGAAGAATTTAGAATGTCTTTTCACAAGTTTTACTGTGAATTTTTACAAACACCGAACCTACAGGAATTGCGAAACACTCATGTAAAAATGCTAAACATACGCAATTTTGCAAAATTTCCCTAAACAGGTAACACTTCGGCAGTTTTGAAGGCAGTTTTCGTGTTTATGGATATTTTCTGAAAATTGCATGACACCATACAGCTTTACTGTTAGTATTAGTCCATAGTGCATTGGATGTTAGAAGCATTGTTAATTTTTTCGAGTGTTTAATGTAGAGATGTAACGAATAGTGATTTGGCCGAATAGTGAATATTCGTCTTATTTTTTAGGTTGGATACCGAATATTCGGCGGCCGAATATAAAATATTATTTAATTTAATTTAAATTTTAAATAAAGTGTCGCTCAAATTAAATACTAAATAAAGGCTAATTAAAATTCATTTTCTATTATTTCTAGGTACTTAAAAACGCACACACACACACACACCCCAGTACATTATCTGTGAAACGGAAAAATCTTGGTTATGAAAAGATATCTATTATAAAGTTAATTAACTATGTTTATAATTGAGGATCTGTAAAGATTTATCCTACCCCCCCCCCATAAAGAAAAGTAAAAAACCGAGCCAAGTAGTGTCACCAAGTAGAAAAGTATGCATTTCTGTAATAAATGCATCGGATTATGTTTCATTCAGCTTAAAATTCTATGACTTAGAATAATTTATAATATGAATTTTCACACATTGAAGTATAACTATGCAATATTATTTCAAAATGCATTTAAAAATACATGTTAAAAAATATTTTTTCCTTTTTCCCTGAAATTATTCAGCTGAATATGTAGCAATATTCGGGCACAACTACTTGGCCGAATACCTGTTCACAATTCGGCCAACTGAATATTCGACCAACCGAATATTCGGCAAAACAGCCGAATATTTGTTACAGCTCTAGTGTAACGTCATTTGTTTGTTTATAAAGCTGTTCAAAATTCCTGTGACAATGATCACTCTTTAGGTAGAACACGCTTAAAAGCATAAATTCGATTTGTCTTTGTTGATAAATACGCTTTAACGCGCGCGTTCATGTTTAAAAAAAAAAATCGTGCATCATAGTCATGAAAATTGTAAATGCAGTATCGCCCCAATATTCGTTGGGGGTACGGGTATTAAAGCTACGTTGTAATTATTAAATAGCTCCTAAAGTTTAAACCTCCTCTCTTACAAAAAAATAAAATAAAATAAGATTTCCAATTAGCCTTTCTTGTAGAAGTGATTAATCGATGTCAGTTACGAATTAATATCGATTTATACAATAGGTGCAACTCCATTTTCTAAACCTACTGATCCTTGAAATATTTGTACTATATCCTGAATTCTTATGCTGTAATAGTGGTCAACTGAATCTAAAAGTTTCATAGTAGAAATATCTGTAGATTTATCAATTTATAAATTATACTTTCTCTCCATCTATTTCGATCATCCAGTGACCTCAACTCTTTGATCACTTCATTTCTTTTCTAATGACAGGGTTTTAAAATTTTGGCAGTTATGACTGTGTTGTAAAATTTTGTTGTAGAAATTTCGAAAAAAAAAAAAACACCACCATTTCATTTTAAAGCGTCCGCAATTTGCTTTATAAATAAAACTGTAAATGAATTTGCGAAATCAGATTTCCTTTTAAAAGGATGTTTAAATCAAATTAGCTGTTACAAAACAAATTTCTCACTGTGTCAATAATTTTGTATTTATTTGTCAAGTTTGACAATTTAATGATGACAACGTAATGTGAATTCTCCAATCAATTTTTACTTTCATTTCTGTAAATTACAATGCACAAAGCGCATATTAATATTTTCTAAACCCAGCAAGTCAATTACTGTTAATTGGTTCATTAGTCCTTGATATTTATTTTTCGTTTGCATTTCCTGATTTTCAAATTATATCCGTCATAGTTCAGGCAATGTCATCTGTCAGCAGCGATAAACCTTCAATTTAAATGAATAAGAACGTTTTCTAAATAGCATGTGATTAATAACTGAACTATAATCTTTAAATAACTTCTATCATACTTATTAATATACAAGTTTGATATTCAAGGTCTGGAAATAAGCGGCTAAATATAGAAACTGATGCAAGTTTTCTATGAGAACTGGGACACGATTTATCTTTCTTTTTTTTTTCTTTATTCTATTTAGCCATTTTCCTCCTTTTTAACGTTTTTTATATCAAATTATTGGTTATAGGATAATGATCGTTTATGCTAATTCTTCACCGAGAATAATTGCAGAAGGAGGAAAAAGATATGCTGATTTTCTGACCTCCTGAATTTGTTTTATGTAATTATTAAGACAGTATTGTATGCAAATTACACTGGTGTCTTAAATTAAGCTAACACAAAATCTTTGATAAAAGAAATGTTTCGTTTATTGCAGCAAAATTTCGCCCTGAGATATATTTCTGATAAGCATACAGCAGTATAAAAATATCAAAAAAAGATGAGGTATTACTTAATATATAAGGTTTATAAAATATGGAGTATGGCCAGCATACACTGCTACACAAGCCGTCATACTGTTAACAAGGTCGACGGAAAACGCCTGCGTCAATAAATCCCTTTTTTCCGAAATCGAGATTTTTACGTCTGTAGAGTACTAGAAGGGGCGTAAAAGTCAGGCTGTGCTTTCGAACACCGCCCCCCCCCAAAATGTTCTATAGGATTGACATCCGGTTACTTCACAGGCCAGTTCATGTAGCCAATATTCTGTGCAGACCCGGACTTGCGTGGTCGGCGGTTGCCGAGGCCCCCCGGCTTAAGGGGACCCCGGAGAGGCCGCACAAAATGGAATACTATTTTATAATTAGAATAATTTTATATATATATATATATATATTGTTACGAATTTGGGGGGCAACCCGCTATTCTGGGGTTTAAAATAGTTCAAAATTCGTATTCTACGAGTCAGTGTTAAATTTTGCTTTTTGTTGCATCAAAATCGATCAACTAGAACCGGAGATACGGAGGTTTGGGTATTCCCATTGATTGGAATGGGGTTTCTAGAAATCTCGAGAAGTATTGGTCCTAGGCCTTCGGTAACTTCACTTTTGGGGACTTATTTTGGTACCAAATTTGGCGATATTTCGCCAAAAGTCAACATTTGGGTCATTTGGCGCGTTTTTCCCAATGGGGCTTGTAAAGTTAACTTTTCTGCATTACCATGCATAATAACCTAATATTCCTCTTCTATGACGTAATCAAAATTCGCGCTTTATGTGGTATCTTCGAGAGATGCATTCTTCTAGAAGCTTCTTGAAGCTTCTGCGTCACCCATTATACAGAGGGTACGACTACTGCAACTCATATATATGTATACTTGTATATTCTTCACTCCCTTAACACAGACATTTTGTATGGCAAAAAATTCCTCATGGGGGGGGGGGAGTTAAAACCCTCCTATCCCCTCCTTTTCTACGCCACAGCGGGACCAGTCATAAATGTTACGGACCAGGGAAATCCTGGAGTCACTGGTCCTTTGGATCAGGGACTAAACATTGTCATTGCCATCCAGTAATTTTTAACAAGATTTTACAGCCATGTTAGCCTTATCAATGCAAAAGGCGTTCTGTTATGGCAGCAGCCGCCAAAAACTTGTTTATTGAAAAAAATTTTACTTGCGAACGTCTTTGTGCATTACATTAGTATTCAGTGAGCTGAAGCGTGATTAAAAACATATTATAGATGCAGGGTGAAGTAATAATAGGTGACTATAAGCGGGAGGAAGCGGGTCAACCCCCTTAAATTTCACCATTTCTTTTATTAGAGATAATCTGCTGCATTATTTGTATATATCTATTAGGCAACACCTGGAAACATTGTTTTTAATTTGTTTTGCGAAAATAGTCAAATTGTGTAAAAATTACTTTTTATAATTAGACTATAATTTTCTTTTTTCATGAAAACTAAATGTAGAACAATAGAATGAGTTGCATATAAAGATCTTTCTGGATTTTTGAAAATTTCCTGGTACTTGTAATTAGTTTTTAAAATTGGATGCCCTAGTTCCCCCTCGATTTGGACAAATGTGCCACCAGCATGGTTGGGTAAATGAATCACGTATGGCCCACTAACCTCGCTCAGTTTTGTTTGCCCAAAACAAAGTCCTCTTACTCCATGCCGCTAACCTGTACCTATATAATTTATAAAAACTAAGAAAACCAACATATTTTAAAATATGCATCATAAATTGATGTTTCAAACTGATATTTCTCAATACAATATACTTTGAATTTCTTTTTAAAATAGGCTACTTGTACAATTACGATCAGTTTAAATATTTTTAAAGAATCTTGCGTTGTTTATTTATGTATTTTCATGTAACTGTTAAGCTTAGGTAACATTCACAGGATAGTTGAATCAACATTCACAGGATAGTTGACACTTTGCCTGGTAACTTATTATAATGGGCTTTTTATTTCAGAACTTTTTCAAATGTTGCTATCAAGTATCAATTTAGACATTCATTTATCTTCAATTTTATAAAAAAAAAAATTCTTCATCTCCAGGGGTCTTGGATATCAAAAATCGATATTTTAAACTAAGTGTCTGTTACTGGTGTACCTACCAGTGGCGTTTTCTCAGGGTGTGCAAGTCGTGTGTTAACGCCCAATCAAAAACAGGAAAAAAAAAATCCTGCAATTTACTTGACTTTATTGTGAGAATCCTAATGTTTTCCCTCACACCCCCCCCCCTCCCCTCCCAGCTCCCAAATGACCAGACTACCAGCCTTCCTATGTAGGCATGTAGCAGTAAAACATGCTTGTCCAGATAAGCAAGGCGTTGGAGACGACTCAGCTATATTCCCACCACTACTAATTGGAGCATGCGCTTTACGTCTTCTACCTCTTGCTTAAGCTAACCAAGGCGTTGAAACGAAATCCAACGCTTTCAGCTAGATAGCCAGAGGGGGTCACAAACACCCTCACTTCAGTAACACTACCCGTCCCCTTTGGGCTTCAGGTTTCACCCCCACGCATTTCCTTTCCTTTTCTCAGCTTTCTCCCTGCAAAAACATTCTTTTTTGAGAATTCGTACTGACCAGTTCTGTATCTCCTCTCCTGCGTTGATTTTCAGCTTTTAAAGATGGCTTCTAATAGTGTTATCCAAACACTATTAAAAAGTTCTTTTTCGTCACTTAGTTATGTTGAGAAAAACTAATGTGCAAAAATGTCGATATTTTGTACTGCAGTAATAAAATTACGGAATTTCAAAATCAACTCCAAAAGGAAAGAGATAATTTTGAAACAGTGTGGTCTTCTGTTAATGAAGACGAAGAGTTAGTTCAAATAAAAAAAAAGAAGATTAAATGATGAAACACAAAAGGATTATTGTCGGAGACTCTACTTCGAAATTATCGACAACATTAAAAACCAAATGTTAATTAGATTTGCAAGTTTTGAAAAATTGCAGTATTTTGAACTTCTAAATCCATCGAAACTGGTGCACTTCAGCAAAAGAGAAAATTTCCCTCATGATATATTGAAAAAGCTGCAACAAGTCTATGGGGATATTTTTAATTTTTCTAAACTGCAGAATGAGCTGCACGTTTGGTACGCTTCCAATGAAGGACGCAATAAAACACCGATTGAAGTGATTAATCATTTGATAGAAATGAATTTAGTGAGTGGATTCACAGAAATCTATAAATTAGCCACATTGATTTCCACAATACCTGCTACAACATCGTCTGTAGAAAGATCATTCTCATCGTTGAAGAGGATCCACACATTCTGCCGCGCTACTCAGACTGAACACCGAATGACTAATTTAAGTCTTATTTCTATTGAAAAAGAACTGCTTTCTCAATTACGAAGTGAAAATAAATCCAAATTTTATGAAGCAGTTATTCAGAAGTTTCTCCAGAAAGAAAGGCGGCTTGAACTAGAATTCAAATGAATACAAGTAAATATGCATTTGATTTATATGTATTGTCTTATAATAATTTTAATGAAATTATCATTTCTTACATAATAATAACCTCCCTTCTTTCAATTTTATTATTTTATTCTTAAAATGGCAAATGAGAACTTTTTTGCATTTAGATGTGCGAATTAGCCTGCTGAACAGCTGAGACATAAAACTGCTCACACCGATCTATAGTTTTAACAACAAAACACCTAGATATATTGGTAAATAAATTACATGCATCTTAAATTAACTTTCAACTTTAAAATTTTGAATCGAGCATATCGAACCGATTTTCTGTTAAATGTAGATGAATATTATACAAATTTGTTTTTCTTATTATGAAAATTCTGTAAAGGGAATCTCCGTAGTATGTTCCTAAAAATGGGAATGGGCAGGTTAACCCTGAGTTCCAATTTCCCCGCAGCTGTTTGAGCACATTTCTGCCCTTTTTAAAACCGGTCGGCTAATACAGTTTCCAACGCCCTAAGTTTAAAGTCACGAGACGCCACTGGTACCTACTTTACATATTTTTTCTCCTGTTCAAATACATTCTAACATTTAAAAAAAACTGTAAACCTGCGTAATTTTTTTTAAAAATGTACTATTTTTTAAAAACAAATGTTTTTAGGATTTTCTGTTTCCATCGTTGCTTCCTGGCCGATGTTTTTGAAATCTAGAAAACAACTATGGATACAGAAGGGAGGACCACTACCGTCACGTCCTTGCACTGATGGGATCGAACAGGTTAAATGTTTCTTTCGTTGCTTCTATCGCTCGATAAAAATCTGCTCTCCCTTTTAAGTGACTTCTATGACACGTACCCTATCTGCCATAACCTTGATATGCCGTTGGTGTATCCAGAGGGCGGGGCAACAGGGGCATGTGCCCCCTCCCCATGACGAACTAAGTTCACAGTGTAGGTGTTTGACTTGTTTTGTAAATTTAAGTGATTTTAAGAGAAAATGCAACAATAAATGTTTTGTGCCCCCTCCAGAATTTTTTTCTGCATCTACCACTGGCCATTGGTGGCATTTTTTTTTCAATACACTTCTACAAATAGTAATTTAGGTGTCTGAAAGTTTCCTGGGAGGTTGAACCCCCTGATTCTTTCTGTCGTCCAGCTTTGAAACTACAGTCAAACCTCGTTAATAGTCACCTGGATAAGACGGCACTCCACATACTGACAACATCTTTTAGAAGTACCGACCTTTTAATACGCCTTTCCACACACTGTACTTCACTTCTTGCGATGCTATTTTTTCAACTACACCGCTAAGACGTCACTTTTAAAAGTACAATACACTAACTCGGTCCGATTTCTTCGTTAAGGTTATCTACCAAAAGCACTTAAATTTTTGTTGAGCCAGGAATCCAAGCATTTTTCATTACAAAGATTGTTGCCTTATCAACAAATTTTAGGAATTCGTCCAGGACTATTCTTCGTTTCGACTTCCGTATGATGACCGATTAAATATGACTGATTGTACAATTAAATTATAAGCAGGGTTGGAAAAAAAACTGTTTAGGCCAAAAACCCCACTTTTTTTTTTAAAGTTTTTTTTTCGGAAGGGGGGGGGGTGTTAAACCAGGTTTTGGGGGGGGGGGTTAAAATCCTTTATGATTAAATTTATGCATATTTATAAATAAAATTATTTGTAAAATGTTCAAATAACAATTAATATTCTTTCTGAAAATAATTAAAACAAAGTAAATAAACAATTGTTGTTATACTTATGTGGACATTGAAATCATTAAATTTTAATATTTATTTAGAGATACTATTTTTAAACTTAATACATATATAATATAATGCAATAATAATTGTTTACTACATTTTACATGGACTATTGCTTTTAGATTCATCAAAAATAATGGTGATAAGTTGCTCAAAATGATATTTACAAGTTTTTAAAAAAAGTTTTTAAAACAAAAACCTCTATTTTAGAAACAAATTATAGGCTGCATTTTTAATTTAAGTTTAATTAATAATTTTTAATAATGATAAAACATTAAGGTACCTATTAGATTGATATAAAAATATATTGTTGATACTTATAAGGATAATTTAAAATATATCATAACGTATTCTATCTGTAGTATTCGTAATTTTAAATTCTTTAAAAAAAATTTTTTTAGAAAAAAAACATTTGGTTTAAACGAGTCGGTTTAAACCATGCCAGCCCTGATTATAAGTACCACTAACGTACCGTCTTTACTTATAATTTCCTTCATTTGTCATCTATTTCATTAATTTGAATTCTTATTCTACTAACTTATATAAATTATAATGTAAGTTAATTTTAGGCGTACTTATTATTTTTAAACATTTAGAATTCCGTTTTGCATTTAATATAAATTCTGCTTAGTTAGTCATTTTTAAGTGGCCCTGAAAATTATGCACTTACGAAGTTTGACTGTATTAGTTATGCCATGTGTCTGTTGCGCAAGTCTGTTACACACAACGTGCGACTTAAGAAGTGTCATTTGCTTCCATGAAGGAAAATGCTACTGCTTTAACCTGAATCGAAATCTAGATTTTACATTCATACAGCTAGAGAGTCATCGAAAGTAATGACCCGCATGCAGGAAAAACAAGCTTTAACCAGGAAAGGCAGTTTAAGGTATTGGTAATAATGAGGCAGCTTTGAACAATAGTGATAGTAGAAGGAAAACACTCTATTTTTCCTTTGTGTGGCAAATTTATTACGTTTATTTATATTTTTCGGAAAGGATAAGTTATATATTCATTATATCAATGATTCTATTTTACAAAATAGAAAAATATTTGTGAATGTAAAAAGCCTAATAAGATGTTTCTGCTTCATTTATAAGACGTCTGGGTGTAACTAATAGAGACGTAAGTATGTTTAACTTCCAATTTTCATTGCACATTGTTCATGCGCAAAAGATAATATGCGGTTATGACTAGGTGTTTGTCTTCACTCTTAAATTTTAACGTTTTATTTTTTAAAATTTATTTTTGATTGCAAATTGCTACTCTATCTATTCTGTAAATTTCTAGGAGGGCAAAATTTTTCTAGGGGCCAAACCTTTTCCAGGTGGGTAGGAAGGCATTTCCGCCAAATGTGCCTTCCTACACATTTCTTGGACATCTTGGCTACGGGTCTGGTTCAAAAGCATCTGCATAGCTTTATCAAAATGAGCTTTTTATAACAATAAAATACGATATAATCACGCTAAGTGTTGTATTTTCTGACAAACTTCAAGTTATATGTACTCCTTGCAAATTCCTAAATAGACGAGCTGTTTGCTTGTAAATTAAAGCGTTTCGTATATCAAATTTTGAGATTAAGTAAACTCACATGTTACTGGTCGATCCATCCTTGCTTATTAAATGTGTCTGCTTTCAATGGCGTAGTACTTTAAACAAAAATCGAAACAGCTTTTTTTTTTTTTTTTTAACTGAAATCGTTAAATGAAATCAAGTCAAAATATTATATATGTGAATTGTAAAAATTTATAATTTTTGCCATCCTGTATATATGAAATGGCAACACCAGTCGGGAACTCACTTTGAGCTGGAGAGATGGGCCCGGCCAGCCGCTGTTCAATAATTTTCTAGTCTGGCCGCGGCTTCACGGAAGGGTGGGGGCTGTAGCTTTTGTACTTAAATAAATCAGCACTTCTGGTTAGAACATATTTTATTAAAATCTTAACAGCTGTTCAGCAAACAAATTTACCTGACGACAGAGGTCACAAAAAATACACTCTTTCGATGGTGTTGTCACTTTTATTGCCTGGGGTCTCATGATTTGTAAGTTAGTGACATGGTTCAAAAAATGTGCATTTATTGGCTTTTAAAACACCCAGTTCTCATAGTCCCTGGAAATTCTTGAGAGGTGTGGCGACTATATGAGACGGGAGAACGAGGGTGATATATCTATTGCCTTTTATTAATTTTAGATTCCCAGACAAATCCTTTGTTTGAAAACGAAATCTCTTACGCCCTATAGAATTTTGAAGTAAATAATGAATTTAAATTCTGAGAGGGTATTTAGTTTTATATACTGTATTATTTATCTATTTATATAATGCTTATCACAAAAATTGAGTAACTTTTCATAAAGTCATTACTCATATATAGCCTTTCTTTTTTCAGCACACGATTTTGAGAGTTTTGTGAGATCAGATGAACCAAAGATTTCAATTCTCATATCACCATGAGCGGTCACCTGGGAGACCTTACACCTAGTCAGGAACAGACTCTCGAAGAGGTATAACTAATTATGACTTTAAATTTATATATATATATATATATATATATATATATATATATATTCATTAATTGATTTATTATTTCATCGAATATATTACGTTGTCGAATTTAATTTAAATTTTATTTTTTAATTAAACTAAAAACTTTTTCTTCGTACAATGCTCTTTTTTTCCTAAATCGGAAAACATCATTATTTCGAAAATTTTGAATTTTATAATGCAAAGACTTCCATTGAGATAGAAACTCAGATTTTAAAAATAACCCACAGATTAAACAAAAGTTTTTATACAAGTAAAATTTGTACAAAAACCTGAAACTTTAGAAATATAATTACCATGCGCGGATTAAGACCACTGGGGGGTCCCATTAAGAAAATTAAGATAAAAAAACATGGGTCCCATTAAAAAAGAAAAAAAAAATAAGGTTTAGTTATTGTAAACCATAACGAATCTATCAGTACTAACTATGGCTTTTGACGATTTTTTAGATTATGTCGTAAAAAACTGTTAAATTACAACAAAAATTAAGTTTTTAAAATTTACAATACTCAGTAACTTTTTAAATTTAATTTCGAAATGTAATATGAAAATAAGACATTTACAGTACTATTTCAAAGGCTATTTTTTTGCACTTTGCTGGTGCGAAAATTTTGATAAATTCTTTTTGGATAATTTGGTATTTTTTATAAAGTATTAGGACCCTCTTGGGGCTCTGGAAATATTCTTTAGATCTTGATTTGTATTTCTTTGAAAAACTCTAAATTTCATTCGAATATTAAGATATTTTAATAATCTTTCACGTATACCATATCATCCAAAAAAAGAAAGAAACAGCCTTTGTACATTCTTCTATTACCTTTTAAAATACAAATATCTATAAAAACCAGATTCGTCTCTGAATTTATAATATAAATGTTTGGGAGAAAATTGAGATATTATAAACATAGCAAAACCTGTCTTTAACGCATTCAAAAAGAGCGTAAGCGTTTTTCCGCAAAATCCGTTTAATACAATTGTATTTTTATCTTCGGATTAGTACCAGGAACCAGAAAAGTTTCCATTAAGGTGAAGTCCTAGTAAGGAACAGCCCCTATATCCTCTATGTTACAATCATCTGGACCAGTTCATTTACAAACTATTTTGTATAAAATCTTGAAATTAGCTGAATAGGTACAAAAATTATCATTTAATAAAATGACATAACTTCAAAACAAGAAGATAGCATCCGATTCATTTTATTTTTCATTTGAAATATTTATGTCAAGGCCTCATTCTCCAGATGGCGCCACTGTACAGGCATTGGCGGAAGGGTTTCAAATGAAAAATAAAATACTTTAGAAGCTATCACAGTATTTTTAATTATGTCATTTTATTAAATGATATTTTATTAAAGGATCATTCCATACTTATTCACCAAATTTCACGGTTCCATACAAAGCAGTTTCTATGTGAACTGGTCCAGATGATTATAACATAGCGAGTATAGGGGCTATGCCTGACTAGGGCTTCACCTTAAAGACAGGTTTTACTGTGTTAAATCGTACATTGTGTAGTTACTAAATTTGTAAAATAATAATACATCTGAAAATGTGTTTCAATATCATTTAAGAACATGCTTATTAAAATCTGTTTTATTCTTTATTATCTTGATTGAAAATTCTATGTTAAAAAATTTCTCTATTGTTGAACGGACTTGGATAGCCTTTGATTTTTTATCAATAAATTTTTAAATACTAATCAGACATTTAAAAATATTCCAATTTAACTGCCAGAAAACGCCTATTTTAATAGTTTGTGCATTGCTGTACAATTTTTATTGTTTTAATATACTGCAAAAGCAAAAATGGCTGCTTTTGCTAATTTTAAACCAAAAATGCATGATTTTTCAAAACGGGCTGAAAATAAAATTGTAACTTCATTTAGGATTAATTATGGAGGGGAAAATATTTTTTAAATTTTCAGCTTGTAGTTTCCCAGAAAAATCATTCAAAAAAAAAGTTCAAATTCGAAAAATTAGAATGCCCACCCTATAGCTCTCATAAAAAGAAAAGAAAGTAAGACAGTCTAATTCTACTTTAGTTAGTCATAATACTGTATTTTTAATAACTTTTTATTTATTTTCATTTAGCAATAAAAATTTAAAGCTGTCACAAAATCGGACAAAAATTCGTTCAGCGAACTTTATCCATACGCTATGAATATTTTTTTAAATGAATATTTTTTAAAAAACTACATTTTCTTTTTATGACGAAAAAATGAGAGTGTAGCCAATTAGTCACAGCAGGGTTGGGTTTTTGACGTTAAAAACTGGTTTTTGACATGACAAGCGTCAAAAGCTTGTTTAAACTCATTATCAATTAAGAACATGTCGAAAACTGGTTTGAACCATCAAAAACTGTCAAAAACTATTCCATAAAAGAAAGAGAACAATATGTAAACTAATTGTGCAGTATATTTTCATTTTGCATTAAACTAAATACATAATTAAAGTTAATTATATTGAAAAATAATTATATTAAAAATGACAGTTATTTCTCAAGAAATGACAATTATTGGGCTCATTAATTGGGCCTGTAGTGTGCATTTCTTTGTATAAATAAATACCATTTAAGGGATAAAAATTTTTTAATTTAATTTATTCAGTAGTATATATAAATATAATTTTGAGGGAGAGTTATTATATAAATAATGTTCAGCAGTCTTTCAAATTTTTCAGAAATTGTATGGCTAAACATTTCCTGTAGAAGCAAATATTGAACTTATTTTGATGTAATCTAAATACCTAAATTGAATGGGTTTTAAGCAAAAACAAATAACATAACAATTTCAGTCATTTAAATAAAATGAAATAAAGATAAACACCTTTAATTATCAGTATACTAAAAGTTTCCCATTCAAAATAGAACCCCATTCAATATATATTACCAATTTATTGAATGTAACCAATGTACTAAATGTAATGCAGCATTGAAATTTATCACAAAATGGTATTGGTATTTTACATGTGGGGAAACTTACAACCCATGGAAGGTTTTAAGGACAGTCCTAATTTTTGATGCAGATAGATAATTTAGAATTTTAATGTTATAACAGCAAGAATAATGTTTTGAACATATTAGATATGTAATAAAATTACTTTTCCATTCTCTTTTTTGTTTCTAGACAATATGCTTGATTAAAAAAAATGTATAAAAGATGTTTACAATATTTCTTAAAAGTTAATGTTATAATATTTCGCAATGTGTGCAGTTTTGAAGAAATCAATTAGTATTTTTACTACTGTCCATATTTGTAGTAGATTAATATTAATAATCAATTACAATCGATCAATATTTGTAATTGTATTAAAATTAATTAATATAGGTAATTTGCATATATTTTAAAGTGCAATATTTAAGGTTTTTGACCAAAGGTTTTCCACATAGGGTTTTTGACGTGACAGTTTAAATCATGGTTAAAACCGTCAAAAACTGTCATGCGTGAAAAACTTGCCAACCCTGGGTTACAGTATGCACGGCAGGGTTTAAAATAAATTGAATTGTGTATTTTTATGTATTGATTTTCCCGCTCTTTTATTGTAGTTTCGTCAAATATTTTCTGACGTCTTAAAGCCAAATCACGATGACCATCTCTTGCTGCAGTTCCTCAGAGGTAAAGAAAATTTGTATCAAGATTCACCAAGAATTTTATTTTGACTTTAACTTAACATTTATTATTAGCCATTTTCCAAATATCTAATTACCTTCGGGATTCTCCAATCAGACGCAATAATAAATTTCGATAGTCTAATGGACTTCAACGTATCATTAAATTTCAGTGTGAAGGACAAATGTTACTTCATTGGGGAAGCACAAAATAGATTTTTGCTTTATGTGGTTAAGAACAGTTGTGTAATAAATAAACGCATTTCAGTGAAATTGCTTCCAACCACTTCTTTTTTCGATGTCTCTTGAGCTGTAAGTTCAAGGGCGACTTTCCTTTATGCCTTTCACTGTATTACTCTTCCGTGTCTTGCATACTAAACGAATTACGTAACTGCACAACTATTGCGTTGACAAGGCAAGTTCAAAATTTAACTAAGCTATTGATTCCAGGATATTGAAGCTAAACAAATTTTTTTTACAGCATTTTTTACTCGTTTGAGTTAGTATGTGCTGTCGCAATGTTATCTGTCATTGGACAGAGCTTTTATTTTCTGGTTGTGTCAAAAATAGCCTTCTAAAAATCCTCTATTTTGGAAATCTTAAAAACTATTCAGCGGAGAAATCTGAATATGTTATTCAAAAAGAAAAATGTTGGTTTGGAAATCTTAGTAATCTCTATTCAACTGTGAGTGATTATTCAGCAAAAAGGTTTTAAAATTTTTTTATTCAGCTCGGGAATGTTATAGTGATCTCTATTTAGCTCGGAAAACCATGTCAATACCTATCTTCCAAACTCTGTGTATGTTACGCATGCCTTGTAATTTCTATGTAAGTTTGGTTGGTGTGTATCGGGGAAAAATTAAAGAATGCTGGAAGTAAGGGTGGATTAAGGTAGAATAAAGAAATTAATGTAAAAGATCCTATTTTACTTCCATAAAATCGATGTATGTGTCAATCTTCTAATTAACCGCCCCCCCCCCCCGAAAACTTGCACTAATCCGCCACTGGCTGGAAGCTGACGAAACTATAATCCGACTAATTTTTCTTTATATGTATACAGTGATTTACGATAAACCAAAGACTATATAGAAAATTCCTTATCATCCAACTGCTATCACACTGATTGACCGGCAGTGGCGGCTCCTTCATTTGAGCACATGAGCACCCAAAGGAAAAACTAAAGAATAAACACATTAACAAATTAAATTTAAAACAAATATTAAGCACACTCTAGATTTATGTGAATTTAAAACGTGAGTTTTATTATCTCCCCTCTCCCCCTACTATTATTAAATACGCTTATTATAGCTAACGCACTGTAGCTGTAGGTTACTACAGCACAGTGTTCAATCAATCGCACGTGCGAGCGGAAAATTTTCCCTCTGAACCGGCTCTGGAATCACAAGCGGAGACAGCTGAGAAGAAGTACGGCTCTGATGAAATCATTCCGTTCGCACATTTTCATTGTGCACACTGGGCCATTTTTTTTTGCGGTATCGCTTCCGGATTTTCCCTTGGTTTGTTACGTTCGGTTAGTTAATTAATTTTTATTTCATTTTCTTTATTTCTATCATTTTTCACTGCATTATTTTTTACAAACTAGTGTAAATAATTAAGATGGGAGTAAAAGACGTGTTTCGGAGCTAAAGCAATGGCATTTTTCAGTATTATCCTTTGAAAAAAAATTAAATTAAATGAATCAAGACAGCACCTTTGCTAAAACTTATCTTGGTGACGAAATGTAAGACCAAAGATGACTTGTTTTCTTTCAGTTGCGTGCACTGTTTTCCTTTAGCTGCTGAAAACGCAAATCTATTTTAATTTGTAAGGTGAGTCGTATCTGCATATTTAATTTTCGAAATTTGTTTTGTGAACCTCCTTTTAAATAACCCACGATCCGCCATCGTTGACAGATAGAACTCGTTATAACATCAATACCGTAATTGAAATCCGGCTGAAGTTCAGATTTCCTAAGAATCAGAGCCGAACTTGGGATCGAAACTTATACTTTTTTTTTATTCATCCTCAGGTTTTTTTTTTCCCACACAATTTCTTATCGAATCTTGAATTATTTTATTTAAAATGTAAATTTTTCTGAATATTTCGTAAGTTGTAATTAAAAACTCTATTTTCTATATAAGCAAACTTTTGCAGTTGTATTAAAAAATATTATACAGGATGTTTCGAAACTCATGGGCAAAATTTTAAGGGGTGGTAAAGGAAACCAAGACGGTTTAGAATCTCATACGTGTCGGGTCGGAATCATTGTTTTCATTATAATTGTATAATCAATCATCCTATAATCCCTACTTTAGTAATCAATCCTCTTACGAATCAAGTTTAATAAAGTGCTTTTTGTGCAAGATCCAATAGTTTTTGACGAACCATAAGAATATGACGAAAGTTCACGATTATTCAAAAATGATTATTGTACATGAGGACTACGTTTCCAACTCCCACATTGCTATGTGATTCTGAACTGTCTTGGCTCACGGTACCACCCCTTAAAAATTTTGCCCATGAGTTTTGATACACCCTGTATATTTTTTAATTTGTGGTTTTTGTTGTTGTTTACAAAAATGTTTACAAATATTGCTCCAGTTGGTAACAGTTTTTAAAAAATCAATTTTATATCTAATTTTTAATGATCAGGCATACTTTTTCCTCCATGACTTTTTTTTTAACCTTCTAAATCCTCTAAATGCACTCGTTGTTCAATATTCTTTGTAAAGTGAGATTTTAAGCATGTTCGTCTTGCTCGTTGCTACAGTATTATTTGTGAAGTATTTTCCTAGAAAAAAAATTAGGAATGAGCAGTATCCAGAAACTTTTGGCTGCATAGTTTATTACTTTTAAAATCCCTGCGTATTTATTTAGGTATTAATTCCTAAGAACTTCTATCTTTTTCATAAGCTTTAAAATTGTCTGTAAAAGTTTTTTTTTTAATTATTACATCTTGTGTTATGTATTGTACAATAAAGACTTCTATCAAATTTCAAGTTTTCATAAATTTCTTGCTTAACTAATTAACTAAATAAATAAATAAACAGTTTTATTTATTTAAGTTAAATAAGGTGAGAACATTAGAGCCTAACTTTTTCGGAAGACAATGCATATTTTATAGGTAAATAAGTTGATAAATATTTTCGGAAATTTGTTTTTCAAGAAATGTCACTATTTGTTCTTGAAACTTTACAATTAAAATCAGCACAAACATTTACAGTCTACTATAAAATTACCATAACTGAACTGAATAAACTGACCTTTTTTTAATTACCGTATTGGCCCGAATATAACGCGGTGTTTTTTGACTGATCATTGCCCGCAAAAAAACTGACCCTCGCTAAACTCGAGGCTTAAATATAGGATTTTTCTAATTATCTTAATGAAAAATTTCGGGGTCGCGTTATATTCGAGGCCGCGTTATATTCGAGGCCGCGTTTTATTCGGGCCAATGCGGTATGATACTTTTATTCCCACTTATAAAATCTTGCTCAGAATAAATTTTAACTTGCTAGATAATTTATACATTTAAAAAAAATGAGTATCAAAATATTCTTTTAATACTTAAATTTTATCTATTTCTTTTGTTATAGCCAGAAGGTTTGACCTCAAAAAGTCTGAAGAAATGTTCCGTAAGGTGAGGATTTTGATTTGTGAAAGTTTATATTTTAACTACACTCAATTTGAGTAAACTGATCAAATCATTTTAGTATATAAGAAATTTTAACCATACCGTACCAGTTGGAGCCCCAAAATATATAAATGTTGCAATTTTAAAAGTGATTCATTTAAAAAAAAAAAAATAGTAATAATAATTGTTGTGCTTCAAGATACCAAAAAAGTTATTTTTAGAAAGTTCGTCAAATTAATCTCCCTATGTCGAAATCATTTGGTTCTAACTGAAAGTTTCGTTATGTGAAAATTAGAGCTTTGTCGTTAAAATTAAGTATTTGTAGTTTTTGTGAGAAAATTAATGAATTAAGTAAGAAATATTAAATTTTCTTTTAAATATTTCTTTGTATAAATGAAATCGTATTTTCTCTAATTTAGGAAGTAACCGTATGCTCTGCCTTTACTTCGATTGAGAAAATTGTTATTTTACATTTCTTTTCTTTCAATTAGTGTACATTTTCTTGCAAATTTTTACATTTTAAAAAAGAATCAAAAGTTTAATCGAGAACACATTCTTCTATTTAAAACTTTTGATAATTTTGAATTATTAAAGCGTTTTAGAAGATGAGTTTCTAGCGTTCATAACGGACCAATATTTAAAAAATATTGCTTTATTAAACCTTTACTTCTTTTCATAATTAAATATTTTATAATAAAGTGAAAAAATAATTTTAAAAGATTTATTCCCGGAAAATACTTATGGGGAATATTTTCAATGTTTATAAAAGCCTTAGTTTTGTATTTCGATTAAAAAATTTCGTTATACGATGACTTTGCTACTACTGGGTACCTGTTGCAAGCTAGACTCGTCAAAATGCTCTATAAGATTAGGCTGGTTCCTTGCTGTGGTAACTGAAAACAGACATTGACCGGAATGATAAAACCGCTTTGGTGGCAGAAAGTAGGCATGCCACCGCAAAGAGTTAAAATACCCTTTAATTTATCCAGACTTTAAACGGGTTTTTACAGTCAACTTACTTTCTTTTTAGCACCTGGAATTTCGACAGCAGTTTGACGAAGATTACTTGCTGACCGAGTATAAACCTCCTGAGGTAATTATTATTATTATTAATATTATTTAATCTCACTGAGTTTCCTCCTTAAAAATTTTGTATTCTCAAACAGTATTCAGAAATGAACTTCCACTAAAGGAGAATTCCTGTATAGGGGGAATTTTTCTCTCTCTCTTTTTTTTTTGATTCTGAATGTACTTTTTACTCAGAAATAAGAGAAGCCCTACTTAGCGTTCTGCCAAGCGTCTAATTCATGAAGAAAGGAGTATAAATGAGAGGTAAACAATTTTTATCCAGCGCAATGCTATAGTAGCTAATTTGCTGAGCTTTATTAGTTCCTAGCTCTTGTTATTTTTGGATTGTTTTGCTCACTGAAACGTTTCAATGAGACCTTCCAAATGTAGGCTTAGAAAAAAGTAATTTAAATGCTGACACATTTTGACTTGTTATTCAGTTTATTATTTAGGTAATTTGGAGGAGCGTCTGTACTTACAAATATACGTCTTTTAACCAATATATAGGGTCTCAAAAGGGTGGTAACGTGCATTAATTCTTTATCTATTAGAGATAAGCGGGCAATGTCAGTCGAAAAAAAATGTTCAAACTAAAGTAAGAAAAGACTACGAAAAAAAAAATTATTGTTGTTTTCCAAAAAGTTACACTTTTTAAATTTGTATATGACCCCCGTACAGAAAAAAATCTCAAGTAAAATGTCCCCCGTACACTAAGGAAGCTATTGCACAAAATTTGAAAATTATATCGTAAAAGTGTCAGAGATATGAGGATAAATATATGCTGACTTAAATTACTTATCTTTGGCTCTAGAAGAGAAAAAGAGCCATACCATGACCGAGTGGATAAGTCACTCAAAATGGTAGACGGCTGAAGTGTGAAGGTCCCGGATTAGGGCCCATCGCGCGGCTGTTGATCTAACAGTCTAGAGCTTTGGTCGGTTTTCTCCAGATGTAACGTGAATACGCTTTAGAGCCCCTTAGAAAGTCCTCCGACCAAGGCACCCCCCATACTAGGCAAGTCGTTCAAGTGTAGCATTGCCTTAACAACAGAAACAAACAAACTAGAAGAGAAAAAAAAAAAAGTATATGATCATCACGTTTTAGGGATCGTACAGAAATTACGAAAGGAAATAATACTTTTATTTTATTTATTTATTTATTTATTGCTCTCTAGCAATAAAGTTTGCATTCAAACAAGTATCAGACCTGACCATCTTTATTTAAAGATATCTCTGAGAGGTTTTGTAATGAGGATGCTTGGAATTTAGAGTAAAAAATTGAAAACTTTTTTTGGAAAGTTAGATCCGTTTGGTGCCAAAAAAAGATATTTGTGTTGAAAAGTCTTTTATAGTTGATGCGTTTGGCTGTGTTACCTTTCTTATTTGATTTTGAGGCTTAGAAGCAATATTTAGAGCAAAGCTTACTTTTACTAATCTCAATTACTTTTATCTAATTTATTATTTCTTGTACTGTTAAAACTGACTTAATTCAGCATCTTATTCTGGAATTTCCATGAGAACAGAGAGATCAACCTATTTCGTTTATTTTTAATCTAGAACACAGTGTTAGCATGTTTTCGATCTCCCTTGCAAAGATGCATCAGCTTCTATGACGAAGCTTTCTTCCATTGGTCTTTGAATGCCCACGTGGAACGTTGGAATCAAGCGGAGCATTCAAAAAACGGTGCAAAAAATAAATTGTCCACTCTGTAATAATAGGAGGTAATGGAAAACAAAGTTTAAAGGAGAGAAATTTTTTTTTAAATGTTGAATTCAACAAAATTGTGCCCATTTAGTAAAACTTCGGTTGGTGTTTTAACCAAAAATTTTTGTTCTATCAACAAACTACGGGTAACGTTCGAAAACTCCAGTTTGATAAACATAATGTAACCACTAAAGATATCTCGTTATAAACTTTTTATATGTACATAAATTATATTTTTTTCGCCTTGTACATTTAAGCACTTATTATACCATATAGCAAGTTTTCGTATACCTTCATTGTTCATCTCCATCTCCCTATCTAGAGAACCACAATCAATGCTGATGCGTATTGTAAAACACTAAAGTTGTTTCTTCCATTCAAAATTGCAGGAGGTACTTATTGTTCAAAAGTGTAATCCTGTTGCAAGATTGTTTCGCATTCACAAGCTGTTGCGAAAACAACAACTTCTTCAAACTTTCAAGGGGTAAATTTTTGAATACTCACCCTACAGCCAGGATCTGACACCCCCCCCCCCCATACAGGGGCTAGCATCTTTTTTACAAAATTAAACGTAATTTTGAAATTGAAAAAATTGGTAATTGACTAAGAGTGTAAGGAAATAATGCATACATACATATCTGAATGGTCTTGCAGCAGAAGCGTACGATGAAGATATACAAAAGCGTGTTATGCTGTATGATTGAATGCTGAAATGTACATATGACTGGAGGCTCTTTTACACTTTGAATGCTCATCTTTTAGGAATCGTCCAAAGTGATATGTCTACACTGTCTATCATTGCTGTTTCATCCTAAGTGTACACTAAAGATGAACGGCCAAACGATTTGACCCTCTACCAACTTTTGATGCGAAATAGTCTTTTCCGGAACCGATGATTCATCCAGAGTCAAGGCTCCATGAAAAATGTAAACAAACGATCCCATTATTTCCTCCCGCCCTATTCACTATTTCTTTGGGAGCCCCGTGCTTGAGAGGGTTTGCGCACCCGCAAGAGTAACAAAGCGTTTAAGATGAACCACTGAACTAAACAAATTTATGTAAAGAAGGTTATGATAACTCTGAGTGATTCACTTTGGGTGTACATTAAAAGTACCTTGCGTACATTAAAAAATAGCCTAATGTATATTTTTCTAAAAAAGAAGTTTGTTTCGAAATCTTCAGTGATTATTTTTATTTATCAAAACAAACTTGTGTTACTTTCTGGACGCCCCTTGCACTTTGTCGATTTGACCAAATTAAATAGCAAACAAAATGTCAAATTGGAAAATATTTTTTTAGCTTTACCAAGGCACTCAAGGGGTGAAAAGATAAATATTATAGTTATTCTCTGCAGGAATTATAATCATATTATTAATACAGTGTATCGTTTTGTTCATATGTTGTTGTTATACATTTACTAAAGTGAGACCATGTTTTTTCCTTCTAGCTCTTAGTGAAATACTTGCTCCCGCCTTTGTTAGGATATGATAAAGAAGGGTCTCCCGTGAGGTTAATCAACGCGGGTCCATGTGACATCAAAGGTAAATTTATAGTTGTGTATCTTATGTATTCATTTTTTACTTGATATTTATCTTTTTGGTTGCTGAGGCACTGTATTGCGTTTAAGATCCTGCAGTTTCATTGCAATGCATCAATGTTAATTGGATTCCATTTGTTCTTTGGACTTCACTCTTTACTGAGGTCTAGTTTTCTTTCCAGAAAATTTGTGAAAAGCCGGTCGTAAGAATTGCGCTTAACGCAACAATAAAATTTCGCACTATAGTGCTATCTCGTTCACTCCGGGTTTTTATGTCGACATATTTTTGTGAATCGACCAATTTGCGTCGACACGTTTTCAAATACGGTTGCCAGATAGTGCAGGGGAGGGAGAGAGAATAATAGGGCTATCAAACAGAGAAAAATCCGACCAACTTTCCTTGCAAATCAAGTCTCCGGCCGATTTTCTCCGCCGTTACCTTGACGACCGCGAACTCCAACTTTTTCCTTTCCGAAGGAAAAAAATCAGAGTCGGACGAAATTTCGGCCAATTAGAGTACTTCTTCCTGCTACGTCATAAGCAATTTCGAGCAATGGCGACTACTACTATGTTCGAAGCTTGGCTCGATGTCAGAATCACGTGTAAATAAAATTATGGCCGCGTTCAAGTGGACTTTGGAATTAGAGATTGCTGCCCATCCGATGCTGCTGAAATTGCTGCCGATCCGATGTAAATATACCAACGCACGATAAGTAAAATAAGAACCTGCACGCCAAATCAGCGATGCGATGACTATTTGGCGTCGGAGAGAGTTTGTTTACTTTTGCAACCCTTAAAGATAACCACGCCTTCAAGTCCGTCGGAAAAGTTGGTCCGGCACGAAGTTGCTCGGATTTTCCCTTTAGTGTGATAAGGCCATTGAATGTTGAAAGCCGCCAAGGTTTCCAATTTCTGATGATTTATCGCTAAGTTTGTTGCCAAAAATAAAGCTGAACCAAGCTTGGTGATATCTTGCATATTTGTGGCAAAAGCTACAGCTTATTACAAAGGAGAATATGTTTAATGTAGGTTTCCATTCCAAAGAAATGTTTTATAAAACAAGGAAGACAAATACGATACACTCATGTATTACAGTGCACATTTCAAACAGTATTTATAAAAATGAAGTGTAGTTAAAATTTACCTGATTGTTAAACAGTTTTAGTAGGCGATTTTAATGTAGATTTCGATTTCAAAGACGTGTTTTATGGAACAATTAAGAAAAATATGACAATATACTATGAATAATGATATACTTTCCAACTACATGGAATGAGGAAGAAAAAAAGGGATGACGCGTAGATTATGATACGCTATTAATATATAGCACTTTAGTAGTATTTAAAATATGAAAGTGTTTCAGATTATTACTATTTTTGTAATCAAGTTTTTTTATTATTTACATCAGTATCAGTACTTTTTTCATCCAACTGCGTTTGCTTTACATTACAGGCATTGTGAGCTGCTTCCGAAGGCTTGAAATAAGAAAATGTATCACTTGGTTCCTTGATCAAGATAAAGAGCTTATGAGGAGACGATCCAAAGAAGTATGGTCATCAGTTTTATTTCATTTCTTTGTAATTTGTAATTACATTGTTGAAATTTTGAGGGGAAAAAATAAAAGCTCAGGTAGTCTGTTGAAACTACCGCGGATTATATTAACGTAAGGTAACTTATCGTTCAGTTAGTCGTAAGATGCCCGTTGAAAAAGTACGAATAGAACAAACGCTTTCAACTTAATATACACAAAATATTTATTAACACGGTATATTGTACTTTAATTCGGTATATTGTACCATATTATCGCAATAAATCTTCTGGGATGAACCATTCCTTATGTAAAACCCATAGTTCAGCAGAAGAAAATAGTTTGACATTTTGCATGCTATTAAAATAAGCAAACTGTAATTTGGAGGAGCTGTCTAGAATAACACAAATTGAAAATAGGGCATGAATTTTGTGGCATAATTTATCAATCGCACGCAATTTTTAAATTGCAACGTTGTGTGTTTGACTGACGTTTGAAAATCCGGTTAGTTAATTTAGTTCACCTTGTTAGCTCACCCAGTTAGTTTTCTCGCGGAGTAATATTGAAACGTTCAACAACAACAACAACAAAAATTCTTTGCGTCGGATCGCTAAGGAAGGACATAATCTTACATTGAAAGTTTTTAATATAATTTTGTGTGTGATACAATGAAAGACTCTAATTCACTGTATCCTCTCTCAAAAACATATTTGAATGTAAGCACTGTCCAGCATTAGTTTCACTAGTAATAGATTAGTCCTTGTTAAACTAAATCATTTTATATAAAATATGGTGTCTAAGATTTCGAGAGTTATAGGGGAGAGGGGAGCACAGTGGGACAATTTTTACTTGTTTTAAAATAATTTCCTTTCTTTTAATTAAAACTAAAAATTAAATGCAGAACAATATTTTGACAACTCTTAGCTTCATTGTAATTTTTTTTCAGAATTTATCCTCATTTTATTCTTTGAAATGAAAGTTAATTTTCTAAACGTTCTCAAGTTGTGACATTGTAACCCTTTGCGGGGCGCGTTGTGTTGTGTGTTAAGGCAAACCTGCACGCGGGGTATCTGCCTAAGATGGAGGTGCCTTGGTAGGAGGACTTTCTAAGGGGTTCTAACGCCCTTTTCAGGGCGCAGTGAGACACGGATTTGGGTACAGTGGGACAATAAGTAAGACATACAAAATCAGTATAATGCAACACATTGAGATAGTCAACACAGAAGATATTATAGCAGTTTTTAAATGACAAGCCTTAAAAATAGTTATAATGATAAAACGCATTTAAAAGTTTCAAAATTCTTTGCTCAACAATGTTTGATCAATTGGAAACAGTAAAATAACATCAAATTAAACGGCAAACGGTAACAAAATGTTTTCAAAATTTCATTTTATCATCGTATAAGATCGAAAGTCTGCTGGAAATGAGAACTGTGTCAATCAGTGCCGGACTTAGCCCTGGGGCAACAAAGAGGTAATAATTTTTCAAACAAAAGTTAAAGAATTTTTTCTACTACCTGTGTGGGCAAGTGGGTTCATGTGTAGTAGAGATGAGACAGGCTCGGGCTCTGAAATTCACGATTGTGTTCGTACTCCTGAGAAATTTCTCCTTTATTGAACATACTCCTTGTAAACAGATTTTTAAAAGGGGAAGTTTGGGAGAAATCAACTAATTATTATTATTTGATAAAATTGAATATAAAGAATTGGAAAGTTAAGAGTTTACTATTATAAGAGTAAGAGTTAGAGTTTGCTATTATATTTGTCTTTAATTTGCGCAAATTTGATATTCTGTCGATGAAGTAATTGACTTTTATTTATCTATTAGCTGAAATTTCGGGCAGGCTCGGATTGGAAGTCCTCGTACTCGGGCTTTAAAAAATGAGCCTGAGCTCATCTCTATACGTAACGTCACTATACATCTTTCTTCATTCCTTTCCCCTTTTTTTTACCGCAAGTTTGTTGTGCTCACCAAAAATAATAATATTAAAGAAATTAACAGAAATATTTTAGTATAATAGATAATAATAACCACATTTCAGTAAATATTTTTGCAATTCATTATTAAAGTGATGATTGATTCAATTCGTTAATGTTCAATGACATTTTTCTTATATGTAATGAACCTTCTAAAACTTAATTTAAAAAAGCTCGGTATACCATTGAAATGTTGACATTTGTCACTTTAAAGTACCTCACAGGGATCGCCCTGTCGCTCACCAACGCCGCAAATCGCGAAAATAAAATTACTTAAGACAAAAGAACGTAACGTTTTGGAGAAGTTTATGGGCGATTTTACTTCTTAATGACGTAAAGCAAAATCGAATTTGGCAAATGGGTTGGCGAAAATTTATAAAAAGGCCGGTGAACCCTTGCTACCTCATAACCCTTTGAGGCTCAACCCTTTCCCAATGCTGAAAAAAGGGCAGCCGTTGCCATCGCTCGACTTAACTACCAGCAAGATGGCGGACGATCGAAACGTTCCTCGTGTGTCACAGATCTAGAGACCCTTTTTTGACGCAGCTGCCTGTGCGGCACAGTCAGCTGTCGTCCGGCAGCTAAGATTTAAAATCTTGGCTGCCTTTTTTTTAAACGGCACAGCCAGCTGTCGTCATTATGTCGTCAAATTAATGCAATATCGGCGTATTGTATTAATCTATGAACTAAAGTTCTACAGCTAAATTTTAGTTGCAACTTCAGTTTAATGTTTCCATTCCTATTGAATAAGATTTTAATGTTTACAATAATTATCAAACTCTTAAAAATATATACAAAAACAATGCATTGCAGTGTACTTAGAAACTTTTTTTTTTTTTCCAGACGGGTATTCACGTGGAAACCAGGACATTCATTTTCGACCTTAATGGCTTAAGTCTTCGGCAGATTTATCACAAAGAGGGTAAGAAGCGACAAAAAACACTGTATTAAAAAAGTTAAATATCAGTTTGATTTCGTCTTGAGCTATTTCAACTTGGATGACCTGCCTTTAAATCTTTTTTTTTCCACCGTTTTTATTGTGTGTGCGTATGTGTGTGAGAGATAGAGAAATACAACTACATTATACGCTTGAGCATCTTAAAAATGTCTTTTTCACAAGCTCTGTACTGTACTAGTCAATTAAAATAAAAGATAAACCTTATGCTAGTTAGAAACTTTCAGAAAAAATTCTCGACTTAAGCTCCCTTTAGAAAAAAAGACTTTATTGCAAGAATAAGAGATAGAACCTTTTTGTAAAGGGGAGCAAGCCCACAAAGCCCACGATTTCTGATAAACATGAAAATTTATTCATACTATTACATAAAAATCATAGACAATTATTCTTAATTATTAAAATGTTTCTTTAATTAAAAAAATATAATTAATAAGAACATAATTTTATTTTTATTTTTTCGTTTTTTTAACTTAAGCATATCCTTTAATGTCCTTTCAAGTTAAGATCCACCGAAAAGAACTGGATACAGATACTTTTTTTCTAGCTCTGACGAGTACGGATTATTTCTTTCGCTCAGACGGGTACGGATCTTTCTTTTCTTCGAATATCTACAGATAAAGATATCCGGCACATTTCTAGTTTCTTTCTACAATCAAACTATAACAATGTAACAAATAAGTCCATAGATATTTTTTATTATACAGGGCGTCCCAAAAAAGGTGTTAACGGGCTTTAATTTTTTATCTGTTAGAGATAAGTGGGCAGTGTAAATTTAAAAAATGTTCAAAATAAGACTCCGTTAAGAAAAGTTATCTCGTTAATTTTCAAAAAGTGATACTTTTTAATTTTTATAGGGTGTCCAGTGCTAACGGTGCCCAATGGCTATTTCCTAAACTGTTATTCAGAGACACATAGTTCGAATTGCAAAAATGCCTTAAATTGCATAATCTATTATATCAGAAACAATCGAAATTAATAAATCAATTCCCATAAAAATTATGAAATTTAAATTTTTATACGGTCCTCCTGTCCTATCAGTTATATTTAGAAAAATTGCCCTTATAAAATTTCGCACACAATAAAAAAAATTCGTCCTTCTATGACCAAAATTAACCGAGTTACAGCTGCTTAAAGTTGGAGCATTTTTCGAGATGCGAAATAGGGGTTGTATGAAAACGAATTTGAGAAAAATTAATCTATGGTTTTGAGCCTTGTAATATTTGTTAGCAATTTCATCAACTATTTTACGATTGTATATTGCATTAAAGAAGATTAACGTTTAACTATGTGTATCCAATAAATTAACATAAAAATATAGCTTACACTGAAAATAGAATTTTTTAAAGAGTTTTTTAAATGAACTGCTTTTAAATAACTTAAAATACAAAAACAAGAGAATAAAACACTTCAGTAAACATGAAATTAGAAATTGAAAGATTTTAAAGCGCAAATATATGCATTTTAGAAACTTAAATTAATGCTACAAATTCTGTTAGTGTAACATTTCAAAGGTAGCTTCCTTCGGCAGCAATACAAATGTGCACTCGTGTAGAAAGCTCTTCCTGTACTTTGCGTAGCATACTGGGTGCTACACATCTGCATCCTACATATGTACGATTTAGTAAGTCTGACCCCGGATAGATTTTTATAGAGCCTTACTAAACCCTCTGCTTAAAGATAAGTACTCTAAACTTAGTTTTGCTTTTCTCTTCGCATTGTGCTAGGCATTTTTAAGTGTGGAAAAAAGACTTACGTCAAATTATTTGTAAATTTTGGTCGTAGAAAAACGATTTTTTCTTTTTTTTACTTTGCACCAAATTGTATAAAGAAAAATTTTCTAAATATAACTGATAGGGCTGGGGAACTGTATAAAAATTTAAGTTTCAGAATTTTTATAGGAATTGATCCATTGACTTCGATTGCTTCTGATATAATAGATTATACAATTTAGAGCATTTTTTCAATTGGAACTATGTGTCTCTGACTAACGGTTTAGGAAATAGCCATTGGGCACCGTTAATACGGAAAACCCTGTGTGCAACTCCCGTACGAAAATATTTCTATTAGTAAAATGTGCCTCATACATTAACGAGATGATGTGCAAAATGTCGGCCTTTCATCATAAAACGTCTCAGAGATATCTCTAAACAAAGATGATTAGGAGCTGTACATGATTTGGAATGTAAACGCTTCTTGCTAAAGCGGGAAAAAAAAATGTTTAATTTCTCTACAGTCCCTGGGAGGCGATCATCAGACGTGGTTTTTTCCCTTTGAGGGCCATTGAAAAGTGGTTTAAGTCATCATGGCACAGCATGGTTTTAATCATCAAATCTCTGACACTTTTTAAACTATAATTATCAAATTTTGTATGTTTTGTACAGGAATGTTATACAAATTTTAAAAGTTTAAATTTTTGAAAATTAATGAGAAATCTTTTCTTAGTGGAATCGTACTTCCGACCTTATTTTGAACATTTTTTCAATTTATATTGCCCACTTAATCTCTAACAGATGAAGAATTAAGCGCCCGTTACCACCTTTTGGGAACACCCTGTATAATGTACATATGAGTTTTCCATCTAACTTCAAGAAAAAGTATTCAGCATTGTACACAAATCGTCAGATTAATGCTTTCAGATATTATGAACAGACATTTTTCATTTCATTAAACAGCACTGCAAAATTGTAGGTGCGAAAGTTTTTTTCTTGTTATTTTTTTTATATATACTGTGTATGTAGTTCTTGTTGATAACACCAAATTAAACAAATAAGTACATATTACAGCACATTAAAGTATAGATTGAAGTTAATTCCATTTCCCTGTCCCTTTTTTCAGTTTATGAAACTGTCATCTCATTTTTGAAACTTTATGAAGGAAATTATCCGGAAAACTTGAAAGTAGCATTTATTATCAATAGTAAGTACAGAATTCATATTGCTTTCTTTTTTTTTTTTTCTAACTCTAACTTTGCTAACTGAAATCTATAGTAGGATGGTATTGTACAAGACTTTCTTTCACACTTTATCGCGTCACACTTCACGCATTTTCTTTATTTATTTTTAATAAATTTCTAAAAAATTAAAGAATCACATTTTTGACTGGCTGTATTTGCTTAAATGTAAAGAATATATTTAAAATTCTCTTATTACTTTTCCTTAATTTTTCTTAATTTCCAAGTTTACAGTTAAAATTTGTATATTTTTTCAATATTTATCCTTTGTTTATTTCTTTTTAGCGTGTTTCTTTTATTTATCTTTTTACCAGAAAATGTCATTTTTTCGTATGCCGGTATTTCGTTTAGCCAAAATTACTGAAGCTAATAACACGAAATTCGGTATGGGGGTGAGTTTTATAATATAGGTGCTAGATTAAATGGAATTTTTCAAAATTCGTAAACTATGTGGTGGACATTTTTTTTCACATATCTGTGTCTATCTCTAAATAAAAAAATGTTCATAAAGTAATTGTTGCAAAATACAACACTCACGAATGTCTAAAAATCAATTTCAGGACATTCTGAAATTTCTCTTTCAAGGAGGGTATAGACAGCCGTCACACCATTTTTTATTTATTTATTTTTCCTTCATATATCTTTCTTGAATGATGCAACAAAATTGACCATAAAATTATTGCTTTAAAATGTAACAAATATAAATCCTCATACACAGTATGTTTGTAACTATGTTGTTGCATCTTAAAAAATATGTTTCATTTTAAAATAGTAACCACCGTAAATACTTACTTATATCCATGGAACTGTTTCATAGTTGTTTGCCTGTTTTCATTGTTATTTTCCTATTTTGTAATTGTTGTGTGTGTTTATCTGTGAATTTCGCACTGCCAAGATTATGAATTGAGCGCCAGCAAAACAAGTTGTATTAAAGATGGCATCATATTTTTTAAGCACTACAGTGCTATTAAAATCGAGCAGGTTTCTTAGCGTCGACATAACTTGTCACGCCGATGCATTTTTCAAATGTGTTTGGCAGATAACACAGAGGAGGGCGGATAAAATATTGAAAATCGCACAAGGCTTGAAATTGTTGATAATCGATCGCCAAGTTTGGTGCCAAAAAATGAGTCTTCAAAACTGAACAAAGCTTGGCGATATCTTCCAAATTTGGCTAGACGCTGACAAACGCGACAGTTTATTACAAAGGAAAACTAGTTTGAAAATGCCTGGCGGAGATTGTAAAATAGTTTTAGTTGGCGATTTTAATATAGATTTCAATTCCGAAGAAGTGTTTGTGGAATAAGAAAGACAAACACGGAACACTCAAGGATTAATTCCCATTCCGAACAATATTTAAAATGGTGTGGTTTGAATATGGCGAAGATTGTAAAACAGTTTCAGTTGGCGATTTTAAGATCGATTTCGTTTCCATAGATATGTTTTATGGAACAAGGAAGAAAAATACGGCACACTCGTGAATAAGGATACACTTCCAAATTAATGGAATAATTAAGAAAAATAGGGACGACGCATGTATTATGATACGCTCTTAATATAGAGCACTTTAGTGCGTATTTAAAATATGAAAGTGTTTCAGATTTTTATTTTGCTATTATTTTTCTTGAGAGTTCTGTCTACAAAAAAAAAAAAAAAAATCTTTTAACTATGTGCAATCTGTTTTGTTTAAATATTTTGAGTTGTGTGTAATAAACTTTTTTGTTTGAACTCTGGGTTATCGTCATTCGAGTGAAGTTCTGGAGTTAAAATATTTTTTAAAAAAACTGATTACTCTCCGTTACGTATAATAAATTTATAGTTCCTTCCCTCAGTTAACATATCACAATTAGGGGCAATCACAGTTTTGATTTCCATCTTATTAAGTTCAATTTTAGAGGTAAGTTGTGATAGGATTTACTCACTGCTTTTTCCAATCTACAGGTTTAAAAACTGTGTTAGATTTTCTTAATCTTTCAAGAAAAAAACAACTGTTATGTTTTGAAGTATGATTTTTTTTTAAGTGCATTAATTTTATTAAAATGTCTATTGTTACATATTTGCTCAAAGAGGATTATATAAAACTAACTGGTTAAAAGATTTTTATAACTTAGGTTTGTTTGACTGTCCAGGATGACTTATTTCTGTTTATTACAAAATATTTAAGTGGAAATACAAACATACACAAGTTTTACATATTTTGTATTATTATATTTTGTATTTGGTGGATACAGTGTTAAGAGAGAATCACAACAGATCGCCACATTGAGATCAGGTGAAAGACTATCAAAGTGATTTTTGAACTGATCTGCAATCACCAGAACGAAATTTTTTGTTGGATTCATAATACATTAGAGCCTCGATTATCCAAGCCTCGCTTATCCCCAATTTTGTGTTAACCGAGGTACTAAACTTTACCGTGCTGGCCGCTTTAACCCATGCACCTCTTACAGCAGTGGTTCTCAACCAGTGGTACGCGAGCGAACCCCTTGGGGTTCCCAGTGGGTCGCTAGGGGATTCGCGTAAAGAAACTGTGTAATAGCAGATAAGGTACAACGAATTTAAATAAACAAAGGAACCCACACAAGTAAAAATTTTTATACCCCAAATAGATGTTGAATAGGAATTGTTCACCATTATGGTAAACGTGCTGACTTTTATCTAATTCTTGTGGTTACTTACGGTTATTTCTCGGGTTACTTGACGTCGTTGCTCTGATTTGCGAGTTTTACAAAAAGGGAAGGAGTTATTTATCTATTTTATCTCGCATATATTGGTCTGAGCATCCAACTCTCGCTTGTGAGAATCGTCCAACTTACTGAGCCCTTGTGTAGCATCACGTTACGTTCACAATAGCGTTCTGATTTTTAATTCTTCGTTTTCAAACAGAAAAGAAAAATAAAGTAACTAGTTGAATACTGCCGCATATATATTGGGTTCTTTCGAGTCCTACTTAAACTGCAAAGCAAAGCAAGGACAGGGCTCTCATTAATGTGCAAGCAAAAAGTGGTGAAAGTCTTACAGTTTATGATCACAAAAATATCGCTAAGCTGCGTTCCCATAAGAACACGAAAAGTGAAGCAGCGACGGCTTGGCCAGTGCTTTAGAGGGTCAACTCCTCTCTCGGCTGGACTGTTGTGAAACTGTGTACGCTAATGGGAGCTGGTACACGTAAAATCTGTTCGAAGCACCAATGTTCAAACGATACCTGTGGGGGTGCCGATTCCAGATTGTAGGTCTCTCATCTGGAATAGGTTCAAAATTAGGGAGACCACTCATAGGGGGCAACATTGGTCTGCCTAATAGATGCCCCCGTAATGAAATTATCAACATCTGCAGCCCTCATAGCGGTCAAGCCACCAGTATGACACTGACATAGCCATTAGAAAAAAAAAGAAATATTTAAAAAATCGCATATTTTACACAAATAAATAAAACTAATGAAAAACTAGTTAAATTTTTAGGCATTTTTAAATCACAAAATATAGAAATCTTAATATTTTAGTTTGTGTTTTATTATTATTGTTATTATTATTATTACTATTATTACTTCTAGACTGGAATCAAATACAGGGTACGGTTATCTAAGATAATTTGGTAAGGGGTACACAAATGAAAAAAGAAAAAAGGTTGAGAACCACTGACTTAGAGAAAGAACTTATCGGTACAAACCAGTTCGAGCTATTCAAAGCGTGTCAGATTATCGCCGGGGCATAAGCCCCAGGCTCCCGATTTGAGAGGGCCCCTAAATTTTTACAGAATTTCAATATAGTAAATGCCTATTTTTTTAAGTTACAAAAAATAAAAATATTTTATTTCAATTCTACCTCTCCATAGAAAAAAAACTTCACAGTAGATTTCTGCAAAAAGAAGTGGTAGCTAGAATGGTTCCTAGATTTTGACTGACTACGTAGAAAATTGTCGGACCCAATGAAGTTCTTAACCTAAAACCGAACCACTACTTGAGGATTTTTGAGTGGCTACCCAGCGATAACGGGGCTCCAGTAAATAGGAATTAAAGGTTACACTAATATTATAAAAAAGCTAGTTTTAGTTCTACTTTTTAAATCTTCATTTTTAATAAAGTTTATTTAATGAAGCTTTTTCCATAACGTTTAAAAAGTCTAAACATTCTCATTTATTTAGTGTCGTATTTCATGTGAGATACATTTAGTAACGACATAGATTTGTGTACCCCTGCATACAAGAACACAGCGCAAAATGCATAAAAGCTGATATCAGAGACGCTAAAGAAACAAAATGTATGGAGGGGAGGGCATTCAGACTTCTGCCCCAGGCCTCGGTTTGCAATAATCGAGGGTCTATGATTATAATATATTTTCTGTTAAAAATATTTTTTAAGCCTATATTATGTTTATTTGTCAAAAAATACATATTATAGTATAACAGAATGTTAGCATTAATGATTGTCCTTGTTATCCGAGATTTCATTTATCCGAGGTATGCTCTTTCCTGACCATCTCTGATGATCGGGGTTCTACTGCATAAATACTTGAAAATTAAATGATTGTTTTTCATCTTTTTATATAGCCCCCTCTTTTTTTGCATGGATGTTTAGCATGATCAAAACTCTCCTTTCAGAAGATACAGTCAGAAAACTTAGGATCTATGGATACAGTGAGTACAAAACGTCTTCTTAAAAATGTTTATCACTGTTAAATTATATTATTATTTTTACTATTATTGTCATTATAAGTAAAAGAAGTGTTGTGACTGAGAAAAATTTCGGAATTCAGATTTTGACTATTCCTAAATTTAATTTGGTAACTTTCTGCGAGATTTCTCAACTTACGTATGCATGTATGTATGAAACGTTTACATACATTCTGACCAACAGTGAATCCATTTTGACTAGAGGCCCCACTAGTGGCAGAGTGCATTTTGCGCTCTCACTGGCAGACGGAAGGTGTCTGGTTCAAACTTAGATCACGTCTGTCGACCCTTCCGTTAGGAGTTTTCCATGGTTTTCTCCGAAACTTCGCGTAAATACGGGTTAGGACCAATCAGAAAGTCTCCCATGGAGAGCAACCCCACCCATAGCCTAGATCCCTCTAGTAGATAATCGACCGTAATCCCATATTTCATTTCATTTCATTTTGACTAGTTTTGGCATAATGTCTGTACGTACGTATGTACATATGTGACCCGCATGACTCAAAAATGATTAGCCCTTCAGTTGTGAAATTTTGTACTTAGGACTCTTGTAACATCGAGCTGAGCACCTCCCTTGTTGATTGCAATCAACTGAGTTCATTTACAGGGTCACTCGAATGATTGTCCATATATTAAGATCGCTAAACATCTTCAATCTATTAAGTCTATGGGCTATGTACATTGTTTGGACCCTATCTTCCCAGAGATCGGCAATGGTAAACCTAAAGTTTATTGCTTTTCTCCCCCTCATCCCCCGTTGTTTAGAGAGAGGGAGTACAGTTTCACTTAGAGGACGCTCCCTCATACTCTCCCCTCCGTTGGAAATAAAAATAATTACTGCTTGCTCTTTGAAAGCAACTACAGAAGCAGAGTTGGGCAAAATACATAAAAAAATGTATTTTCGATGCAAAATACAAATTACATTTATTCAAACACAAAAAATTACAAAATACAAAATGCTTTCTAAATTGAAAAAATACAAAATACATGTATTTTCTTAATACATACAAAATGCGAAATACGTCTAAAACTTCAATTAAGTAAAATTTTCTACAGAAACTTCTAGTTTATTTTATTCCAGTGTATTTTAAGATGAACAAACAAATGTAATAGTAACTTTTTTTTTTTTTTTTTTTTTTTTTTTTTACATATACATGAGTTTTTCCTGGAATAAATTGCATCTTAAAAGACATGAAAGCAAAAATGTGTGACAAGTATTTATTGAACGTTATTTTTCAGTGATAATGAATGGAATTGAAATATAAAATTAAATATATTTCTAAACGAAGATGAGTTGAATTTTATTCCTACTTTAAGATATATTTATAGCCTTACCATCGCACAGTAATTATGTCACTGAAAATGGTAGACTGCCGAACAGTGAAGGTCCCGGGATCGGGTCCCATCGAGCAGCTGTCGATCTAACAGTCTGGTTTTTTGGTAGGTTTTTTCCAGATGTAACGTGAATACGCTTTAGAACCCCTTAGAAAGTTCTCCTACCTAGGCACCTTCCCATCCTTGGCAGATTTCCCTAGTATAGCGTTGCCATAATCACGCAAACACAAGATACATTCATATATTACTACAAAATATTATATTACTAGAAGATTGTGATGGAGGAGTGGAACAATATCAGCCTTGATGTTTTAAGAAAAGGACTTTCATCTTTGAAATCAAGATGTAATATAATGGTTCAAAGAAAGGGCTATCAGACTGAACACATTAGAAAATAAAATACTTATATTTGTTTCTATATATATCTTTGCAAAATCGTTACAAAAATGTGTGAACACCCTCTGTAGGGTACTTGCGGGAAACCCTGAAAAAAAATTATTGAGGAATATTACTTAAATGAAATTAATTTACGTTTCACAAATCACCCGTGCATGAAGATTTTCTTAACATTAAACTTTTAAACGCCTCTGTCACATTGCTCAAGAGTTCTTTAGGGGAATAGCAAAAAATATTTAACATGAATGTAAGAAAATGCTTTAAAAAAATTTAACAGGTTTTTTTTTTTTTTTAATTTTAGTTTTACAATGTTCTATATACGATTAATGGGTCAAATATTTCAGGCTCTACAAATACTCAAGAGAACACATTAAATTACGATATATGTTTCCGAAAGAAAAAAAAAAATCTGATTTTCTCTTTTCTCTGATCAAAAGTTTAAATTTTAGAATGTCTAAAACTTTAGAGGATTTTGTCGAACTACTTATTAGTTATCAGCATCAGATATTATTAAATTTATACATTTATGCATAACTTGCAACTATCTTTATAAAATAAGAAAATAAATGTCAATTTATGAAACTAAACTCTTCGAATAATTTGTTGGATTCAATTAAAATATTCAGATAATTTACTTTGATTTTCGGGTAGAAATTAAACCTTCATAATGTGTGAAAGATTATTTTAGTACGTGTTTTGATACTATCTGTGCAGTTTCTAGGACTACTATAAAATGGAAGAGCCATGTCACGTGCTCCGAATACCCAGCCTAAAATAAGATCCTGCGTCCAACTAAAACGAATAAGTAAATTTTGAGGTAAATTTATGTAAACAGTTAACGCAATTTTCTTCCTCCAAATTTCCTTTCTTTTCTTTTTTTCCTTCCTTCCTGAGACAGCGAGCGCACGCATTTTAAATTAAAATTAGCGAATTTTAAAATCGTGAAAAAAAAAGAATAAAATATTTAAAAAAAAAATTTTTTCAAAACAAGCGATAATAAGTGCGATGCTTCTAGCGTTTTAAAATATTTTTCTAAAGACAAGTTTTAATTATTGCTGCTGATAAAGGAACTCTTATTATACCCTTGCTAGACATCTCAGATACCAATACACGAAATTCATTGCAAAATACTGTACTTCAAAGCGTTGCATGTACCACACACGGATTTCACAATGACACTGGCTGGAGTAATTTATGGGTTACTATCTTCCCGCTTTTGCCATCCCCTCTTTAGAACGGGGCCATCCTCGCGATATTTTCCGTGAGTCTAGATCTGCAGGGTCACCCACTGATCCTTCTTGAAAGGGGGGTGAAATTGTTGGCGATCTCTTGGCGTGCTGATGTGTGGGAAGTAACCTGTTTGGACTATGCCCGAAATCTCGCCAATTTTCGCCATTTTGGCGAAATAAATTTCACATTTAGTGTCAAAAATAAGTTTCCAAAAAATGAACCCAGCTTGAACCGACATCTCCTATATTTGTCGAGAAATTACCAAAATTTAATATTATTGAAGAGTATCTCAGCTTCAAATGAAATATATTTAATTGAAGTTGTTCAAAAATTTGTATAATTTAATAGTCGTGCAAGGAAATTAAAAGGTGAAAATAAAAGGTGATGCCTATGTCAAATGTTTTTGCTAACTGTCATGGTAGCCTGATGCCTGAAAGTACTGATGTGTGAACAAGACTTAATTGCTTCATAAATAATTTGACTGCAACAGGTATAATTATAAAAGTACTTCCCGTTTTTTATTTTTATATAAATTATGTAAAATGTTATCTAAAAAAAAATTATTTTATTAACTGTTATGGTGGCCATTTGCACAAAAGTGATGATGTCTGAACGGAACTTTATTGCGCTTTTAGTAATTTGATTGCAAAAAAGTATAATTGTAAAAGTACTGTTCGTGTTTGAGTTTTAAATAAAGTAAATAAAATTTTATTGACAAAAATATTATTTTATTAACTGTTATGGTGGCCTCTAGCATAAAAGTACAGAATTATTTATTTTTATTTATTTAGTTTTGGGGGACTTTCAATAATTCAATTGCAAAAGGTTATAGTTGTAAAATTACTGTACGTGTTTGATTTTTAAATAAATATAAAATCTTATCTACAAAAAAAGTTTATTTTATGAACAGTAAATGGTGGCCTCTAGCATGAAAGTACTGATGTCTGGACGGAACTTTATTGCACCTTCAGTAGTTTCATTGCAAAAGGGTATAACTGGGAAAGTACTGGGTGTGTTTGATACTTTTTGCTTTGATAAAAATGACTTTCACAGGTGGTTGGAAGGAGGATCTCGTAGAGGTTATGGATGCCGACATCTTGCCTGTCGTTTACGGAGGGACGAGAACAGATGAAGATGGAGACCCCCGCTGTCGAAAACTGGTAAGACCTATCTGTTATTAACTCAGTATCTCTGGAAAGAAAGTGAAGACCAAATCAATAAACAAAACAAAGATTAAAGCGAAAACTTGATTTAATCCCCCCAAAAAAGTTACTCAAAAGGTTAAAGTACGAAAATTCTAGAAAAAAGTGCAACTAGAGATTTGTGAGAAAAATGGCGTCTTGGTTGCCACTTGCTTTTATCCTCCCGTCAGTCTGCTCGTTAAAAAAAAAACATGGTCGGGGATCGTCATTTGATGATTGCTGTTCTAAGATTCATATCTAGAAAGATATTTTGACCATTGAATTCGTGCGACTCCTCCTTCCAAAAGTAAATAATTCGTACAGCTATCACGATATAAACCGCAACTATCCTCTATAAACGTCAATGATCTTCTATTAACATTTCTGACCGATCGCTTAACTCTGGGGCAACAAAAGGCCTTAAGGTAGGTACTACAGATAAAATATCGTAGGAATTTTGGTACGTTTATATTATTCTTATTGGTCCTTTTTCAATTGTTTTTAAGTATTTTTCCAACTGGTTTATCTGTGTTCTAATATCTGGCATCAAATTACGATTCTCGACTTAAAAGTCTAAACTATATATGTCCTTTGAGACCTGTTAATCTACCTTTGTTGCATTCAATAGCCCACAAAGCTAGTAAGTGTAAAAAACTTGGAAACCCAAACAGACGGACCTTAATCTGAACGTTGTGCAAAACTCGTAGCATAAATTTTTATTTAGAACATATTTCTAGTACAAAGTTATATAAAGTATTTCTTCTGCTCTGTTTACAGATACCACAGGGCGGCACTGTTCCAACTAAATACTACCTGAAAAACCAACAACGACTGTCCCAGGACGACGAGCACGTTCACAAAGTGAGCATCGGTCGCCGTTCTAAACACAGCGTGCCACTGAACGTAGAATATGCCGGCTCAACTATCTGGTGGGAGGTGGACTGCAAGCACTGTGACGTCATGCTGAGCCTGTTGTTCCAGGCTCCCGGAAACAAAGGTCCTGTCGAAACAGTGGTCGAGCCCACCAAAATCAGCGATTCCATGGGGCTGGAGAAAGGCTACTACTTAGCTGAAAAAGCCGGGAGCTGTGAGTAAAATACATCTGGGAAATTTTGTCATAAATTTATTTTTTGAGGTTACGGCAGTTTAACTTATTGTGTCGATGCTCAAAAAAAAAATTTCTGCTGAAGACAGTACAGACATGCATGAAAATGGGATTGGTTAACCAAAAATAGCATAGAACTAACCTGTATAAAACACAAATAAGGATAAATAAAAACTTCGCATATTTTTGGGAGACAGGAAGGCTCTTTCTTCTTTTGAAACAGACTATTCATCAACAAAAGTGGGTTTTTTTTTTCCTAATTTCACGCTGCTTGGCAACATCGGTGAAGTGATTATCGGTGGTTTGTAATACTGATTACTAATTTTCCTTTGGCCTGATCGTTAGTGGAGTACATGCCCGCAATAACTCAAAATCCTAACTTTGAAAAATACTCCTTAGCAGCATGACCTAAAAAGAATGCTTCTCCTAAAAATTACCTGAAATAAAATGACTAACCACAGCTTTAGAAAAGAAGCGAAGTTGTACCTAAATTTCTTTATTCACAATTTTAAAAATAATCCAAATACGTTATTATTATTTTTTTAGTATCCAAAATTTCTCTTCATACAATAGTATCTCTAATCGCGTGCCTTTTGATGCCAAAAACTCATTGCATTTATGCCACTACCATGGCTGCCGTCAATGTAAAATGGAACATTCATTGTATTGCTTTAGAAAAATAAATAAGTTCAAGGGAAATATTTAGATAGGAGTACTTTTCAAAATACAGATTTTTCTAAAATAATTGAAAATACCATTCTCATTTAAGTTACTGCCATTCTGCGCATGCGCTTGCCACTAGTATGGCTACCGTTTGGAGGCAACAACTTTTCTCCCGTCATGCTCAATCTAGAGATTCCTATATAAATGGGCGTCACCTCAGATCGGAAGTGACGGCTTGGCCCTCTAATCCCGGAAGTATTGATCACTTTATTATGAAGGCACCTAATAGGTGGACTATAACAAAGTTACAATCTCCATCACGAATATCACCATATGTGTAGCATCCAGTGACGTTTCAAAGTTGAACTTCGCCTTCTTGAGGGGTCGCTTTTTCTTCCTGATATAGTTAGTGAAGAGCGGCCCTTTGAGTGAAGTTTACTGCTTTCTGTAAAAAGCTGGCTGCTACACATTTCGTCAGGGCCGGAATCAGGGGAGGGCAACCGTAGCTGCAGCCTTGGGGCCTTCACGAGAGGGTCCCCCACAATAGACATTTTTACGTAAAATCTCTCTATTCTAAAAAAAAGTAAAGGCCGCTGGCACTGTCAAAGCTTGTCAACTTATCTCCTCCTAAACCGTGGGGATTTGAGTTTCGACTAAGGTGCCTACAGATTCGAAAAATTCCGAGTAACCTGCTAAGCTGATTTAAATTTCGAAAATCGAATTATTTTAGAAGATATTAATAAAAAACAAAAAATAAACCGAATGGTTGCCAGATTTGGCATAAAATCATTCATTCCTTTGCAACAAAGCGTTTCCAAGTATCTAGAATCGCGTGAAATTTACAAACATGAGTTAGAATTACGCCCATTTTACGCCAAAATAAAAACTATATGAAATAAGTAACTGATAAATAAGTAAGTGAACAGTGAAATCACGATTACTGTTCGAATATTCTAGTAGTGAAATCGTCATCAGCCGCGATTACTATTCGAATACTCTAATTAGTGAAATCGCGACCAACCGCGAATTGTAAAAATCTCGAATATTCACTATTCGATTAATCGATTTTTAATTCCATTCGAATAATAGTAATCGATTAAAGAAACCATTCGAATGGCACATCACTATCTCGGAGACATGGCGTCAGGTGAATAGTGCTGTAAATATTTCGATGCCAGATTATTGATTAGTATTCCTTTTTTCAGATACTCTCATGTTGGACAACAGCTACAGTTTTTTAAGAAGCAAGACTGTACTATACAAGGCGAATGTTTCAGCGCATTCAGTTGGAACTTATCAAGAATCTCTCAACAATGGCCCAGCCTAAACCATCATGCCGTGTCGGATCTGATAGGATTGACTGCTTCAGTACAGACTTTCCAGTACATAAACTGCACACTACATTCCATTTGTTTATTGTTACATGTTATAAATTTTTAGAATAAAATATATGCTGTGATGTGAGTGAACAGTTATTTGCTTAACTAACTTCCTGTTTCAAGTGTCCACTTATCTATGATGCTTTCATATCTTTTATACAGGGTGTCCCAAAAAAGTACTACGCACTTTAATTCTTTATCTACTAGAGATAAGTGAATAATGTAAATTGAAAAAAATATTCAAAACAATGTGAAAAAAAGACTGCACTATGAAAAAATTCCTCTCGTTATTTTCAAAATGTTAGTTTCTAAATTTTTATACTAACACCCGTACAAAAAAATCCCAATTAGTAAAATGTGTCCCGTGCACTAATGAGGGGATGCACAAAATTTAAGAATTATATTATAAAAAGTGTCAGAGATATTAAGTTAAAAATATGTTGACTTAAACCACTTTTCAATATTTCTCTAAAGGAAAAAAAATATACAAAATGGGTACGCATGCCGTCTCCTCCGAAAGGAGAAATTTCGCGATTTGCACCGAACGCATGAATTATAAGACACTTTCAAGGTTGAAGCTTCAAATCGGTATCACTCCATATTTAGTTATCACAACTTTGAAAAGTGAGAAAAAAATTCAACTCATCATTTAAATATCCTTGAACTTTTGCGTAACGAGTGGTAAAGTAGTTGGCTACCATCGTTGCCAAGACGCGACTTCTGCAGCGATTCCACTTCCGTGACTGTCGTTGCTTCCGACTTCTTTCAAGGTTCCCACTATGACTCGGCACGTTGCACTGTCGCACACAGAATGAATTAAAGCAAACAAAACACTAAGTATTCATTTTCTAATTCTATATACTCCAGAAACTGTTTTTGAAATTTTGCTCTCAGACCCCCAAAAAACTCGCCCCCCCCTCCCCTCTCGACAGGCCTAAACAGAACCACGCTTGTACCGCACGGTGGTTGCACACTTACCTTACCTCGGAGTAAATGGTTTCTCCCTTTCAACCTTATGCACATGCACAGTGACGAGAAAAACAGAGTGTTAGCTGGCGGTCTAATGTAAGGCAAAAAAAAAAAAAAAAAAAAAAAAAAAAAAAAAATGAACCACTCATATACCACACGGTGGTTACTTACTTACCTTACCTCGTAGCAAATGGTTTCTCCCTTCCAATCTTATGCACATGAACAGTGACGAGAAGAGCAGAGTGTTAGCTGGCGGTCTAATGTACGGCAGGTAAAAGCCTTGAACCACCCTTATACCACACGTGGTTACTTACCTTACCTCGGAGCAAATGGTTTCTCCCTTCCAACCTTATGCACATGCACAGTGACGAGAAGAGCAGAGTGTTAGCTGGCGGTCTAATGTACGGCAGGTAAAAGCCTTGAACCACCCTTATACCACACGTGGTTACTTACCTTACCTCGGAGCAAATGGTTTCTCCCTTCCAACCTTATGCACATGCACAGTGACGAGAAGAGCAGAGTGTTAGCTGGCGGTCTAATGTACGGCTGGTAAAAGCCTTGAACATCATACTCCCCTGATTTAAGACTTTGACTTGATTCCTAGCATGAAGGAAACACCTTGTGGCATTCGCTTCACAGATGCAATAGACCGCTCCATTCGAGTTGTCAACACAATAAGCTCAGCCAAAGGTATCCTCTTACTTCTACATTTGCTGAAACGGGTTGTACACAATGCGGATGACTACATTGAAGGTCGGTAAAAGTTGGTAGCAGGATCCTCTTTTGTGAAAATGAATAATTGCGACTGTTAAAATTCCAGTATATGTATTTATCGGCTAATGTTTTTAAATATTCCATGAATTTTGGTAAAAACTGGATTTTAAATTCCTATGTCTGAACAGGGTGTCCGAAAATGGTGGCAACAAGCTTTAATTCGTTATCTGTTGCAGACAAGTGAGCAATGTAAATTGAAAAAATCTGGAGTGACTCCACTCGACTTTCCGAACACTTACGATTAAGATCATTACCAGGCATTTAAATAAATTTTAATAGATGAATAATTCAAACATATATAACACGCTCAATCGAATGCGTCGTTTCAATGCTAACGCACTTTGAATAATTTCTCCCCATAGGCCATAATGTAAAAGAAATCTTTGTCGTAGCCCTGTAGAAAAACTATAAGTCCTATACACATCAAAATCAATACCGGTCTTGCGACGGTGGTTTATAAAATATATACCCAATTTAAGCTCAATCGAATGTCGCGTTTGGGAACTATCGTGTTCACTCACATACACATACACACATGCATCTCGTAAAAACAGCATAAATGAATTCAGAAGACCTCAAAACGTGTCAATACACCAAAATCTCGAAGTCGAATTTTTTCATGATTACAATACTTTCCTTACATGGTACATGTTCGGAAAGTAAAAATGTTCACTATAAGATGTGAAAAAAGACTACGTTAAAAAAACAAGTTCCTTTTGTTAATTGTCGCAAAGTTACTTTTCAAATTTGTATTCGACCCCCATACGAAAAAAGAAAATTTGTATTTGTAAAATGCGCTCCATACACTAAAGGAGTACTGTACAAAATTTCAGCTTTTCATAATGCAACGTCTCAGAGATATCTTTAAACAAAGATGATCAGGGACTATGGATGAATTTGAACGTGAACGGTTATTGCTAGAGTGGAAAAATTATTTCTTTCGTCATTTCTGTACGACCTCTGAAATACGATCATCCGACATGATTTTTTTTTCCCTTCGAGAGCCTTTGAAAAGTGGTTTAAGTCAGCATATATTTATCTTCATACCTCTGACATTTTTTGGGATGCAATTCTCATATTTTGTTAATCAATTCATAAGTGTAAGGGGCCTATTTTACTAACTGGGGAAGGTCTTGTACGGAGGTCGTATACAGTTTTTAATTAGTGTCACTTTTTGAAGATTAACGAGAGGACTTTTTTTTATTAATGTAGTCTTTTTCCCCAACTTATTTTGAACATCTTTTCAATTTACACTGCCCACTTATCTCTAATAAATAAAGAATTAAAGCATGTTACTATATTTTGGGATATCCTGTACAGTAGGCTTGTGCTATGCCCTGTCATCTGTACTGTAGTGTGTTAAAAAACAAAAGCCTACAATGCTCTTCTTTTCCCTTAAAGCTTTGTTGAGTTTCTTTGAGGGCCGCGACCCCAATTGAAGTCGGAGGACCTGCAGCTGGGGTCGCCAAAAATTTCAGCAATTTTGACATTTTTTTAACTTGTGATATATTTTTTAACTTGTTCATTTTTGGTCTTTAACATTTTTGCATTTAACCACCATAAAATCAAAGTGTCGATCCAGTCTAAGGAATATTGGAAAAATGCTGTCCGGCGGTGTCGACTATTTTACCAGGATTTGATAATAAAATCAAGAATAAACAGGCACACTCTACCCTTTTATACTTAACATTCTCATATGCGTTGCGAGAAATAAGTGGATTTTCTCAGTAGTAACCTTCCAAGTGGCGACATTTAATGGACAGACTATAATTAATGTTTGAATTTACTCAATTGAATTAATTTTTTTGTTTGTTACTTATTTAAAATTTCCATTTTTTTTTGTCTTAAAATTAAAGATGACCTAAAACTGCAGTAGTATATTACAGCACAAGTGAAGAAACTGATAGTTTCACGCACGCGTGTGCCCGATTTGTGGCGTCCCACAAAATTTTCGTAAATATTATGAGGTCCCCACACTAAAAAGTTTAAGAAACCCTGCCTTAAAGTGCAGAAAATTAAAATCTGAAAGTATTTCATATTAAAGAAAAAAAAATCATCCAGTTAAGGAGGGCAAGACGAGTACGCATACAGTACTCCACTGCCTTGTTTTGCGCAATCTACTTGCAAAAATTGGTCATTTTTCTAGAAATTTCTGGATAAGTAAAACCATCCATTTCCATAAGCATAGCGCAGTGAGATAACATCATATCCGTGATTACAGATTGGTTGAAATATCACATAGATTTTAACGCTTGCTGTATCCGATTGGTTTGTTCCTAGTTCCATGTGAAACATTTACACTCGGCGCCCACAGCAAGCTGTTTGCATATCTGCTCCCGACACTCCGATCACTGTTAATAACAGCATAAAAATGAGAGATCCGATAAATCGAAAGTTTTTGTTCCATATCTACCGATGATATCCATCAGCTAAGAAGGACTTGAATTTCGCAGACGACCTTGCGTTATCTCGGTGAGTGCGTATTCCTTTTATTTTTATTTATTTGTGTGTGTGTGTGTGTGTGTGTAAACTTCAATATTTTTTCCTGCTGTCTTGAGTGTGGTATTCTACTTTGATACATCAACAGCGTTTCTTATTTCTGGTGTTTTTAATCCCGTCTAATTAAGTTTCTACCTAAAAATATCACCATATTAAAATTAGTCAAAAATTTTGTAAAATAGTGCACACAAAAAGATACTTGTTTGTTTGCAAGGACATGACAGCTCACGTTACCGAATGTTTTGATATGGTGTTGTTTTTAGGTTTGGTGTTGTTCTCATTCTTCATCAACAAGGAAAACTACTGACGATCCAATTGCCGGCCTCTAGATATAAGTGATAGCAATGTTTTACCTACTAAAATTGATATACTACGTTATTTTGAATGGGTAAGAAACCAGTTGAAGTCTGAAGGATGTCATCAACCAAAGAAAAAGGTAGTTGCAATGCGAGTGGCCCGTAAGTTAGAAGAAATGTGGAAGAAGACTTCTATTCCTGTTTCATCTGTAAGCAACATTGTTTTTATGATTTTAAAACTACACGAATGATCTGAAAAGATGAAAAAGGTCATCAGGATGTAACGCAAAAAATGCCAAGAGCTTTAAAACGTCCGTTGAAAAGTTCAAAATCTGACATTGTAAATAATCTTTTAGATATTTGTTCATGCAAATGTAGAGATTTAGAGAAATGTTTGTGTCTATCGCAAAGGAAGGTTCCACAACTGGAACACAAGTTCTTGAATGACCAACGAAACCTGAGGCTTATGGTTATAGGAGGAATTGACTCAGTAGAGAGTAAAAAAATCGAGAAACGTGCTAAAAGAAAGGAAAAGTCCATACAATTCAAGTTAAACTGAAGTCTCCAATCAACAAATATCCCTACTTTACGACATGAAGGCATTGTTAGTGACACTGACAGCGATTCCATTCAACAAGATTCAAGTGATGAAAGTGTTTTAGCTATAAAAAATAAAATACCAGAAAATAAAAAGGAAAATTCTAGCGTTTCAGTAAAGCAAGTCCTTCCAGTAGACCTGACATCATTTTCCAGAGCATGTGATCGCAGAGCAATTTCCAATAGAGCGGGACCGCAACTAGCAAATGCTCTTTTTCAGGATTTAAAAGTTGTCACACCATAAAATCAGACGGCGGTAATTGATAAATCGAAAGTTTTTCATGAAAGAGTAAAGTACCGTGAAAGTATTGCAACTCGCACCTCAGAAATAATTTCTCTCTATTCTGATGGTCGGAAAGATGAAACTACAGTCAAAGAAAATGTACGTGGTAAATCTGTCTGGAAAACTATACAAGAAGAACACATATATTTGGTTGAAGAACCAGGTTCAATATATCTTGGTCATGTAACTGCAGACAGTGGTTCTGGGAAAGACATTGTATCATCAATAATGAAACACATGGAATGCAACTGCATTGATGTGACAACTATCAAAGCTCTTGGATGTGATGGCACGCCCACAAACACTGGAGTTTGTAATGGGTCAGGTTGCAGGTTGGAAAAGCTACTAGCGTTTGTGATGCCTCGCTGCCTACAATTATCAAAATAAATAGACAGTGAAATCAAGATTTATTTCGAATAACATTTACATATTCAATGTCCCCTCAGGGGGAAGACCTTCTTCAGGTTTTCACGGGTGTCGCAATCCCGGGGCCCCAGCGATCCTTCGCTTCTCTTTCCTCTACCCTCCTCTCTCCTTAACTTTATCCTTCACTTTCCCCCTCGGCGTAGTTTCCTCCTTGGAGGTGAGGGCCCCTCTTTAGAAGCTGCAGCCACTCTGTGCCGTCAGCTTCTATTGGCGGAAAACTACCCACGTGTTTGCCGTGCGTGGAGACCCGTGTCCCCGGAAATGGGGATCCTGGTAATTGAGGGGTCTTTTCTCCAACACATTGCTTTGGCCTCGGCTTCGGGTAAACGGGAGGTACACAGCGTTCCCCTGTGTATCAATCGGCTGGTGGTACTGATTTCGATCAACTGCTAGGGATCAAGCAAACGGACATCTACTGGGCACGTCGTTAAGGGTGGATGCTGCCTAAGGGATGTACTGTGCGCGTATAGACCCGACTAGCACTGGTGTGCAATTGCACACCCCCTCGTTGGGCTCCGTGGTGGGTGGTGCGGTCGGGTCCGAATTTTAATCTTCCCCAACATGGATATGAAAAATTCATCGTCTATCGTCAATGCTCCGCTGTCAACTTGTAATGAAAACATCGATTCACAATTAGTACACATGAACGCTAGATTCTTCATCGTTCACTACGTTGAAGGTAATTTTAATGAAACATCCCCTTTTTTAATACATAAATGTATCACCGACAATGTAGGAGAAGTAAAAAAAGTTAAAAAATTAAGATCTGGAGACCTATTAGTAGAAGTATCAAACAATAGACAAGCTTCCAAAATAATGAAAATTAAAAACTTCGGCCTAAAAACTGTTACAGTGACCCCTCATACATCCCTAAACATCTCACGAGGAGTCGTATCGGAACCCGAACTTATACACTGCTCTGAAGCTGAAATACTAGAAAACCTAACAGATGACAAAGTAAGTGCCGTTCGTCGAATCACTATTCGACGCAATAATCAAATAATCAAAACTAAACATATTATCTTAACTTTCCAGTCACCCACTATTCCATCTCATATTAAAGCCGGCTATTTATTATGCCCCGTGAGACCATATGTACCAAATCCAATCCGTTGCTTCCAGTGTCAAAAGTTCGGCCATACTAAAACCTCCTGTCGTGGGTCACCTGCCTGTGCTCGCTGTGGTGCTTCTGACCACGACAGCAAAGAGGAACATCCTTCATACTCCAGATCTTGCGCAAAATGGGCGTTTGAAAAAGAAATTCAGTCCCTACGTGCCTCTCAAAGACTCTCATATCCGGAAGCCCGTAAGATAATAGAAAGCCGGACACCAACACCTGGTTTATCTTATGCAGCTGCAACAAAATCAACTAAAACAATAGCAACTCAAACTGAATTTCTAAAATCCGTACCTGTCTCCTTTCCTTCTGCAACAGCCCAAATACCTAAACAATCCATCTCTAATCAAAATAAATCCTCCACGGCTCCACAAAAACATATATCAAAGAAAAACTCTCAAAATGTTACCTCAACCCGACCACAAATAAAAAAGTCTTCGGTCTACAGATCAAAGTACAATAAACCCAAAATCAAACACGTTCCTCCACAACGCCCTATAGACGATACTATCCTACATTTGGACCCCTCTGACTCTGAAATGTCAGATCTTCCCATGGATGATGACGACATCCCTAGCACCTCTCTCAAGCCTACGGGGGTTCGGAGCAAGATGAGCATCATCCCAAAAACAACATGATAATGGCTCTGCTGCTGTCTTGGAACTGCCACGGTTTCCTTAATAAAAACGATGACCTCAAAACGCTGATTTATGATCATAACCCCGCTTGCTTTGCCCTTCAGGAAACATTTCTCAAAACCAATAGACATACTAAAATCCATAATTACACCATCTTTCGCAAGGACTATGAGCTCAATGATAGGGCCACAGGTGGAGTTGCCCTATTAATTAACAATAGTTATCCTCACACTATGGTCAATCTTAACACAAATCTCCAAGCAGTTGCCACTCGTATTCAATTAAAACAACTCACAACTGTCTGCAGTATATACCTCCCTCCTAGTGAAGCCATAAGCCAAACATCCCTCAATAGTCTCATTCAGCAACTTCCTCCTCCTTTCATCCTCCTTGGTGACATGAACGCTCATAGTCCTTTGTGGGGAAGCAAGGACACCAACAATAGAGGCCTTCAAATCGAACAACTTCTCACTGACTTCTCCCTCTGCTGCATGAATAATGGCGACAATACTTATTTTCACTACCCAACTAAAACTTTCCATGCAATAGACCTCGCCATCTGCTCTCCTCCAATCCTCCCGCTGTATAACTTCTCTGTATCAAGTGATTTACATAACAGCGACCATTTTCCGATAATTCTCTCACCTTTGTATCAGAATCCAAACCAAACTTCAAAAATACCCAGATACATTCATGACAAAGCAGATTGGCAGACTTTCACTTCACTGTTAACAATATCCCCAAATATCATAGAAGGCACTATTGATGAGGTCGTTGAAACAATAACTACCACCATCATTAAGGCAGCAGACCATAGTATTCCGAAATCTGGCACAAGCTGTCGCAGAAATAAAAAACCGTGGTGGAACGAGGCATGCACCCTAGCAAAAAAGCAGCAGCAGAAAGCCTGGGGTACCTTCCGCCGATATCCCACAACAGAAAATCTTATTGCTTTTAAAAAAGCAAAAGCAGCCGCCCGCAAGGTGAGGCGGCAATCTCAAAAGGAATCATGGATGCAATATGTCTCCAGCATTACAACATCAATTTCTAGTAAGGAGCTATGGACCAAAACAAAAAGAGCTATGGGAATATACAACAACCATACCATACCCTGCCTTTCCATCAATAACAAAATTATCTCTGATACCACAGACATTGCAAATACCATCGGTGAAACTTTGGCTCTATCCTCTTGCAGTACCTCTTACTCAAATACCTTTTATACCCATAAACTGCAATCTGAAAGGCAAAAACTAAATTTTAAAACCTCCTCGCAGCTCTCCTACAATAGTATCTTTACAATCCATGAACTCACCAATCAACTCGGACAGTTACCGAATACTTCTCCTGGTCCCGATGGTATCACATATGAAATGCTAAAACACCTTTCTCATATGAGTCCCTTGTAAATCTACTTAAGCTTTTTAATAGAATCTGGAACGAACATACCTTTCCCTCCTCCTGGAGAAACGCCATAGTCATACCCTTTCCAAAACCCGGAAAAGACACTTCCAATCCTAATAACTACAGACCCATAGCCCTTACTAGTTGCCTTTGCAAACTGCTGGAGAAAATGATCAATGCACGCTTAGTTTACGTTTTAGAAACAGAGGGCCATATACACCCCTACCAAAGTGGCTTCCGCAAGGGCAGATCAACATCTGACAATATAATATATTTGGAAACCCAAATTCGTAACGCTTTCCTACGACGGAACCACTTAATATCAATTTTTTTTGACATAGAAAAGGCATACGACAAGACCTGGAGATATGGTATTCTCCGGGACCTCCATAATCTAGGCTTCCGTGGCAACCTTCCAATATTTATCCAGAACTTTCTCTTGCTTCGAAAATTCAGAATACAAATAAACAACATTCAATCCAATAGCTTTGTCCAAGAAGAGGGCGTCCCTCAGGGCTCTGTCTTAAGTGTTACCCTCTTTTCAATAAAAATCAATAACATTCTCAATGAACTACCTCCGTCTGTTCACGGAAGCCTATATGTCGATGACCTTCAAATTTCTTGTCAGGGAAAGGACATGCGTTACATTGAGCGTCAGCTCCAGAACACGATCAATCGCATCCTAAAATGGTGTACCACAAATGGATTTAACATTTCTGCGGAAAAGACTGTCAGTACGCACTTCTGTCGTTTACGAGGGATCCATCCTGATCCTGATCTCTATGTGGGCAGCTCAAAAATAGAAATACGTGACTCCGCTAAATTTTTAGGGGTATATTTTGATAGAAAATTGACCTTTGCTAACCATATCTCCTATATCCGCAACAAATGTGAAAAGGACCTAAACATCCTGAAGGTATTAACTAACACTTCTTGGGGAGCAGAGCGTGACGCCCTGTTGCGGATCTACCGTGCAGCAATTCGATCCAAAATAGATTACGCCTGTGGAGTGTATGGATCTGCATGCAGGTCAGCCCTAAAAAAACTTGACACAGTGCATCATACTGCACTACGCCTCTGTTCTGGAGCTTTTAGAACATCACCCATACAAAGTCTCTATATCACTTGTCATGAGCCATCTCTCATCCACATCCGTCACAAATTATCATTAAACAATTATTTTCGCATCCTGTCTCATCCCTCCCACCCTTTGGGGGACGCATTTTTGGACACTCATTTGGACCGCCAATATGGAAATCGCCCCTCATGCACTCCTCCCTTTGGTTTAAGGATCCGTAGGAGTCTAGTTGGTACCCAACTGGAGAATGTTAAAGTCTCCCCTAATTCTCCTCATGAAACGCCACCATGGACTACACTGCAGACCTCGTACCTCCAACCATTTAATGGCTTTACTAAACAGGATACCGACCCAAAAATATATCAACAGTTGTTCTCAGACCACAAAAACAGATATAAAAAATATACAGAAATATACACTGATGGTTCGAAATCTGATAATTATGTTGGCTTTGCCTTCGTCGAAAATAACCACACCTGCAGCTATACTCTTCCTCCGTTCTGCTCCATATTTACCGCTGAATTACTGGCCATCCATGAAAGCCTTTTATACATCTCTAGAATGAAGACAAACAGATTTATCATCTACTCTGACTCCCTCAGTGTACTAGACAATCTAAAATCGGGCTCCCTCACTCATAGCTATATCACCAAAGTGCTACGTCTGCATGAACAACTGACAAATCGTGGATACAATATTCTCTACTGTTGGGTACCCAGTCATATTGGGATACTGGGCAACGAGAAGGCGGATAGCTTAGCCAGGCAAGCGACAATCCCATACACTGGCTATCTCGCATACAATGACATAAAGTCCGGCACCTCTAGCATAGTAAAAAGTAGTTGGACCAATAAATGGGATAGTGAAACTGAAAACAAACTGCATTCTATCCGACCTTTCCTCACTCATTGGTCATCCCTTTCATATCGAAATCATGATGTCATTTTGACTCGTCTCCGCATTGGTCACACGAGAATCACCCATAAACACCTACTCCTGGGTGAACTTGCCCCAGAATGTTCACATTGTCAATCTCACCTAACCATTCGTCACATTTTAACCTCTTGTACAGCTTTTAATAATTTTTATCAAATATTTTTTAACTGTTCTCATCCCAAACTTGACGATATATTGGGTGAAACCCCTCACTGTAATTTATTTTCATTTCTTCGACGTATCAATCTGCTTTACTCAGTGTGAAGTATACACCTTTCTCTGACTGGTATCTGGATGGGAGCCCCCATCCAGACGTCCTTGGCTTATTTTTATCTACTTTTTACCTTTCTACAGTTTATTTTACCAGTTTTAGACCTTACGGATTTTAGCTTTACTTGTTTTATACAATAACTTTTACGCAAAAGCGTTATTTTATACTAAATACACATTGTCTGGCGCAGTATGTCCTTTCTGGACCTTGTGCCATTAAACAACAACCAACCAACCAACCAACCATATTCAATGTTCTTTATTTGTAACCTTTATGTGTTTGTTTATATCTTTTGTAACCTTTTTCATCTAAAGATCACACTTTCTGATTTTTAATTTTAATATATTTTTGTTCCACCAAAATTTTTTTCTAATGTGTAATTATTTCTAATGTCATCTCCCCCCCCCCCCCGAATAAAAAAGAAACTGATAAACTAATAAACTAATGAAAAATTAATATACATTTTATTTGCACTGTTGCTAGAAGTTTACCAATGTAAAATATCGTCTGGAAATTTTTGAATATTTCATAAAATAGCAAGGTTTAATTAGACTCCCGCAGACTAATATAGTTAATGGTACTAATGAATTTTTTAAAGTCAGTTGTCTTTCTAAACTTCAAGTTTTTGTACTTACAAAATATACTTTATATTCATGTATATATATATATTTTTTTAAATACACATTTTAGGTCAAAAAACGTGAATTTCAAGTTAATTCCGGGAGACCTAAATATTTTTAGATTTCAAAAAAATTTTTTTTGGTTGATATGTGTTGACAGTGACAACTTTTTATCAACTTGAAAGTTTGATTTTCCAAAAAAAATTTTTCGTGATACACCCTAATATATATAATACATTGCTTCCTTTTATTGAAAGGCATTCTTTAAAGGCTCAGTCCATTGTTTCCAAGAATATTAGTGACACATTCTTAAAAAGCATTGTTATACTGTATATTTTTGCAATAATTCTAACAATTACGTCCTTCTCTTGAAAGTCAATCTTCAGTATAGTTCGTTGTTTCAAGTATATAATTGACGAATTCTTACTCAACAAGGTTTTACTCAACTTTCACAACAAGGTTTAGTTCATTGTTTCTAAGTAGATTATTGATACATATTCCTAAAAAGCAGTTATATTATATATTTTTGTATTAATCTCAACAGTTACGTCCCTTTGTTTAAAGTCGATCTCCAATAAAGATTTAGTGCATTGTTTCAAAGCATATTATTGACGCATTCTTTAAAGGTTTAGTCCATTGTTTCTAAGTATATTATTGACACACTCTTAAAAAGCATTGTTATAGAGTATATTTTTGCGTTGATTCTAACAATATCGTCCCTTTGTTGACAAGCATTTTTAGCAAAATATTAGTCCATTGTTTCTAAGTATATTATTGTCACGTTCTTAAAAAGCATTGATCTAACCCATACTTTTGCATTATTTCAAATTACTTCCCTTCGTTCAAAACAGTGACGTAGCCAGATTTTTCATGGGGAGGGGGGAGGGGGTTACGACTACTCCAACTCACATATGCAGTGCGTCCCAAAAGTTTATAGACTAACGGTTTTTTTTTTTTTTTTTTTTTTTTTTTTTTTTTTTTTTAAGAGTTAATCAAACAAGTAAGAAAGACGAAAGAAATTTTGCAAATATATATTGACACAACAGAAATAGTAAAATGCTTAAAGTGCTTCAAACAGTCATAGATTTAATGTAAAAAAATAAAGACGAAATAATGCTGTCCCAAAAATATATAGACAACTGGTTTTAAAAGTTGATTGGTGTACTCATCTCCAAATTTGCATGTTTCAAGGTCATGCACTTTTCATTCAATAGCTTTTTGAGATAAAAGCGAAGCTTTCTTTCTTAGACTGATTGTAAAGATGCCTCGTGACGTGCAGTTTTCCGAAACTGAAATTGCCCAAATCTGTCGTTTGGATGCTCGTGGAATGAAAGTTGTAGATATTGCAAGAAAACTTGGACGCAGTAGGGCTGGTATTTATCGAATTCTGTCAGAAGGTGACAATTTGAAAGCAAAATCTCTCATTGGGCGACTAAAGAAAACAACTAAACGGCAAGACAGAGAGATCTTCAGCTTAGCTTCAACCCAGAACTTGTCTGCACGGTCAATTTCTAGAGAAGTGACCATTCCAGTATCAAAATCTACGGTGCATCAATGGCTGCAAGTAAGTAAATTGCTTGCTTATAGCAAAATTCTTCGTTCACCAAACTTGACAAAAAGGCATAAGAACGCTCGTGTTCAGAGGGCTCGAAAGCATATGAACTGGACAAATGAATGGTTGACCGTCTGTTCAGTGATCAAAAGAAGCTCAATTTAGATGGCCCCAATGGATAGGCATATTACTGGCACGATATTCGCAAAGAACCGCAAACTTTTTTCAGAAGACATCAAGGAGGGGGTTCGCTCAATAGTATGGGGAGCATTTTCCTATAATGAAACTACAGATATCGTTTTTTAAAAGGTCGTCAGAGTTCCGAAGATTACCAGAAAGTGCTTGAAGTACAGTTACTAGCATTCGGAAAGTTGCTAGAGGGGGACAAATGGATATATCAGCAAGTCAATTTCTCCATTCACGTCTCAAACTCCACAAAGCAGTGATTTAGAAGAAACCAAGTAGCTGTTTTGGACTGGCCAGACCTAAGTCCTGGCCTGAACCCAGTGGAGAACCTTTGAGGAATATTGGCTAGAGATGTATATGCTAGTGAGCGTCAATTTGCAATAGTTCATGATCTAAAGTTGAAAATATAAAGAAGTTGGTTTTCTCTAAAGCCAGAATCTCTTCAAACTCTTATTTCGAGTATGCCTGATCGAGTTTTTGTAGTGAATAGAAAAAATGGCTCAAAAATTTGAATGTTAAAGAAAAAAAAATGAGTTGTCTATAAACTTTTGGGACATTAAATTTTCATTTTTAGTTTTTATCGCAAAGTCTGTGATTGTGCGATATTATTTTTGTATAGTATTATTATTGTCTTGATGTTAATTATAATTAAAAAAGCTTTTTGAAATATTTACTCACCTTTTTCAATTATAAAATATAAAAAAAAACTGTTGTCTATAAACTTTTGGGACGCACTGTATATTTACGTGTGTAGGGTAAGGGAGTGAAGAATATACATTTTGTATGGCAAAAAATTCATCATGGGCGGGGAGGTTGTGACCCCTCTATCTTCTCCCCTGGGCTACGCCACTGGTTGAAAGGCATTCTTTAAAAATTTAGGGCGAGATTCAAGTGAAACGCATGCGATCGAGTTCGAATCGAACGTTTTTCAGTTACAGTTGAATAAGAAACATTGATATTCGAAGTTTCCCTTGTTCGACGCGGAAAACGTTTGAATAATGTTTCACTTGAATCTCGCCCTTAGTCCATTGTTTCTAACTATATTATTGGCACATATCCTTAAAAAGCATTGTTATGCCGTATATTTTTGAATTCATCTAAACAATTACGTCCCTTTGTTTACAGTCAATTTTCAGTAAAGGTTTATTCTATTGTTTCAAAGTATATTACTGACACATTCTTAAAAAGCATTGTTATATAGTTGTTTTTTTTTTTTTTTTGGGGGGGGGGGAGACATTGATTTTAACAATTACGTCTCTTTGTAGAAAGTCATGATTCAATAAATCTTTAGCCTGTTGTTTCAAAGTATGCTATTGACACCTTCTTAAAAAGCACTGTTATAGCGGCGTATATTTAAATAGTTGGCGTACATTTTTGCAGTGATTTTAACAATTACGTCTCTTTGTTGAAAATATTGAAAATCATTCTTTAAACCTTTCATGGGCGAGTTTATTTGCGGAGAATGGAAAGTATTTGAATATTTTCTGCCCTATTTTTTAGGATTAATTCACATATATATTCCCTCTATTTTAATATTGGACGTCACAATTAAAGAAACAAGTGTTAGACATACATACAAACTTTGCATGAGAATAAATTTATTATTAACAAATCAGAGTAGGAAAACTAACTGCCACTTGCATACGCAATAGAACGAAAAAATATATAATTAAAATCGATGATTGATGTGCTCAGTTTTCGAATAATTATGCGAGCTTTCTTTAAAAATACTTACCAAATTAAAGTTTATAAGCCAAATGTAATTTATTATCTATATGTTTGATAAAACTACTTGTCCATCATCCCTGAACAAAAATCATAAACTTAACTAATGATAATTACTTTCTGTAAGTCAACAGACTGTAGGTGGTAAGTATTCTTACCACGGCCTTAGAAAGGGTTAGTTAAGGTTTAGTCCATTGTTTCAAAGTATATTATTGACACATTCTTAAAAAGCATTTTTATACCATATTTGTTAGCATTGATTTTAACAAATACATTTTACATTCAACTCAACAATTACGTCCCTTTGTTTACAGTCCATCTTAAAGGTTCAGTCCATTGTTTCAAAGTGTATTATTGACACATTCTTTAAAGGTTTAGTCCATTGTTTCCATCCATGCTGTCCATTGTGCGTCCATATTATTGACGCACTCTTGAAAAGCGTTTTTATACCGTATATTTTTGCATTGATTCACGCAATTACCTTCCTTTGTTGAAAGGTAATTTTAACAAAGATTTATTCCATTCATTCTAAGTATGTTATTGGCATATTCTTAAAAAGCGTTGTTATACCGTATATTTGTGCATTGATTCACGCAATTAAGCTTCCTTTGTTGAAAGGCATTTTTTAATAAACGCTTATTCCATTGTTTCTAAGTACACTGTTGGCACATTCTTAAAAGGCATTGCTATTAGAGATGAGACGGGCTCAGCCCGAGCCCGAAAGCCCGAGCCCGGGCCCGACTCGGGCTCGGGCTCTGTAATTTACGATTGCGTTCGGGCTCGGGCTCGTGAAAAATTTCTTCTTTGTTGAACATACTCCTTGAAACAGATTTTAAAAAGTGATTCATGGGATAAATAGACGTACTTATTTCAAAAAATAGCGGTACGGGGGACTAGAAGGTGTGTGAAGCTCCAAAATTTATTGTATCCTCTTAATGAAGTAGTTAATTTTATTTGGCTTTAGCTGAAATTTCGGGCTCGGGCTCCAACTTTAATAATATTGCTCGGGCTCGGGCGGGCTCGGATTAAAAGTCTTCGGGCTCGGGCTTCAAAAAATGAGCCCGAACTCATCTCTAATTGCTATACTTTTTTTTTCTTCATTGATTCCAACGACTACTTACCTTTGTTGAAAATCATTTTTAATAAAGATTTATTCCATTGTTTCTAAGTATATTATTCTTAAAAATAAATGTTCTAACCCATACTTTCGCATATATTTCAAACAATTACTTCGTTTTGTTGAAAGGTATTTAAAAGTTTAGTCAATTGTTTCTAATTATTATTACATATTCCATAATCTCAGCAGTCTCTAGCTACTGCGTGACATGTGCTTACTCCATTTGACGTCACTGAACTGTTCATTTGGATTTTTGCACATGCGTTATTGTTATTGCACCAATGTTTACATCTAGCCGTTGTCGTTCGCAGCGTGGAAATATCGTCGATTTTGGAACCGCATGCGTTAGCGTATTGTATAAGTAGATGTGTACGTCAACGGCAAGCCCATACGGAAGGATTAGTCTTAGCAAAAAATCTCATGTCAATTTATACATATATAGACGTGTGTGCAAACATATACCTATTTTCATTATGCTATTTTTCAAAAAGTCCCACGCCGCGGCGCGTCGCCGGGTTTCTGAGGTCGTTACGCCTCTATAGGATATTTCTCTACATAATATCGCACTTCAAACACATCTTGTTATCATTTAAAATGAAGAACATTTTGAGCTGCGTTAATGCATTTTAGTTTTTAAATCAAAGCACCGGACTAAAATACCACTTGTAATAATAATCGTGAATTTCTTCCATTAGTTTATTTGTGTCGTGTGTAATTTGTAATCAAGTTCCTCTGTAAAAAACAGCGGGAATAAATTGCATTAAATTAAAATTGTGGCGTAATTTTTACGTATGTACAGAACGGGAAATTTTCAAAATGCATTTGTTTAAAAATATATTAGAATTACATTTTCCTTCTCTAATGTATTTTAAACTATTCGACGTCACAAGTAGATTTCGAAAAGGTGTCCCGTTTAAAAAAACTATCGCAAATAGCACTGGAAAATCCATTGTTGAAAAATAGTATTCAATTCTTTTGTAGCAACGTAATATTACGTTATCATGACCGACTTCTAACGTGGTGTAAAACTGCCCTACTAGCAATTTTGCTCGGGTTATCACCGGCCACGTAGCCGGTGGAGGATAGATGTGGGGCCCCCGATTGATGGAGCAAAATTGCTTGGAAGGTATTCAAGCAGCAGCTACTGATTTTAAAATCCTTCTTTACTTGAAAATTCGTAAAAAATCTTGTAATAATTATTTCTTACCCATTTTTCTTTTAAAAGAGGGCGAAATGAATGTTTCACGATTTGTCAAAATATCAAAAAATTATGACGGATAGAATTAAAGACGCAACAGTTTTAAAATTATTTTAGGAAAATTTTCATCAAAAGTGATCTTTAGTTAAAAAATTCTTTAGACATCTGAAAATTGTTACAAATTCAGACCACAAACTGTTTCACACACACGGCGTAATTACCGCCGTTAGTACACATTAAGTAAGAAAAAATGCGAAAATTGCATAAAACATAAAATTGACAAATTTCTAATTCGAATTTTGAAAAAATCGCTTCGAGGTGCATAACTTCATGATTAGAACTTCCTGTGTATATAATTTGGTAATTCTACGTAATACCCGTTTGTCCTTAACGCCGCCGACAAACAAACAGACATCTTTTTTTATAATAAGTAGATAGTATATAAGGTGTCCCGAAAACACTGATCGAAGCTTCTTTCTATGCCGCTGAAAATGCCGCTAAGACCAGCGGCATAGCCAGAAATTTTTCATGGGGTGGGGCTGGGGGTTACGACACTGCAAGTCACATATATGTCAGGGACGTACCCAGAAAAAAATTTCGGAGGGGTCCAAACGGTGAAAAAGGCAGAATTTTTCACAAAAAGACCTCCATCATTCTTATTTTAACAAAAACTGAAATTACGGGGGGGGGGGTCCGGACCCCCTGGACCACCCCCCTGGGTACGTCCTTGATAATGTATACTTGTGTGTGATAGAGTGAAGAATATACATTTTGTATGGTGAAAAATTCCTCATGGGGAAGGGGGGGGGTTGTGACCCCCTATCCCCCTTTGGCTACGCCCCTGTTAAAGACGCATACAATAATTTACAGAGTTAAGGAAGAGAAAGAGAATTTTATGGTATAGATTTAAATTGAGATTATATCAAAATAAATACAAAATTTCAATTTTATTTGGTCCCCAATATAAACAAAAAAAATACTATTTAGTAATATGTACCCAAACATCAATTATTCAATGTACAAAATTTGAGTATTTTATCCTGAAAAGGGTTGAAGATTAAAATACATAAATATATGCTGATTTAAGCCCCTTTCTAATGTCTCTCTGAGAACAAAAATCGCAAATGATCATGTGTCAGGGGTCATATACAAAATACGAAAAAAAACAATGATTATTTAAATATTTAATAGTTTGCTATTATTATTATTGTATAGCCTCTCATCAATTTTGTTTAAATGTATCTCCAAGATTTTCCATAGTAAAAGGCTGAAACTTTGTCCATCACCTAATTAATATATGGGGCACATTTTACAGGAGAAATTTTTGTGCGGGGGGACATATAAAAATTTAAATTTTGTATATTTTTTGATTTAATTTCCTTAAAGCTTAAATTGATACCATAAATTTCGGTAGCATTTTTACGTAATTTTATAATTCATTGTATAGGTCTATTATCATTATTTATGATAAGCTAATAGATTATAATATCTTAAGTCAGTGCTTTCGGGATGCCCTGTATATGGAACTTCTGAGAAAATTTGCAGATGACAAGTGAAACTTACAAATCTTACCTAGCAGCAGATGATCTTTTAACAAAGTTTCCAGGATATTTTGAATAGTCAAATGCATGAGTAACTGAAATATATCAGTAAACTGGTAGCACACAAATTTTACACTTTTTAGGTTTGAAATTATTAGAACCCCAGTGACAGAATTCATAGCAATGTATAACTAATATATATTTCACTAACATTACTTTGTCAGAAGCCCTTAATCCTTCATGTCCCAAACTACTTTGAGAAAAAGTTTGAAAATTTTTTTGTAGTGTGTTTTTATGTATTAGAAACATCTCACATAAGATTCCTAAAATTATTACAATTTTTTGTAAGTATTAAACTACAAGGACTGTCACAAGATCTTGTTGGGCTCTTATGACAGATTTATTTTGAGACTTTAAACTGCCATTGGATCATAAAGGGTTAAGTTTCAAACTTGTTCCATATCGCATTGTCTTGTTTAGCATACACACACAAAGAGAGAGAGACATAATATCATTGAGACAATAATAAGACACTGATATTAAGTACAAAGTATATTTCATTTTATTCATTACACTGTATAAAAGCTAATATTGAAGGCAAAAAATGAAAAGAAAATTAATCACATTATTTTCTTTTCTTTTTTGGTACAGAAAGATGATTATCTGTCTAATATACATAATGTGATGACAAATTTAAAGAGTGATATGTAGACAGAAGCAAGTTCTGAGAGAAGTAAAATCATGCATAAAAATATTCATTCGATGACAAACTCAGTAAAAACATAAAAATAATCACAATTGTACTTCAATTTAGTGAAAAGACAACAACATTCAATGGTAGATTTATGCAATTGAGACAGCAAGTAAGATTAAGAAACGTGCTGTTAAGAGAAAAAATGCCTATCAAACTAGGCTAAAATTTTCTGAGCTCTGAAAAGAGTGCACACGCTTATTTTTTAGATGCACCCCAAAATGAGCTGATAATTCTTTGGTAAGTAATAGCTAATTTGGTTTAAAAATATGAAAAAAACATTTTAATTATTCATAAAAATAAATCTAACTATGAAGAAAAATATTTGAAATGTAGCACTCAATATCAACAGTGCATTCAATTTAAAATTGTATCCACTAAAAGTTTTATCTACAAGCACTGTGTTTCAGTACATTTTTCCACATGTCTTACTATGTTCTTCACAATCCAATGATACAATCCCATAACAGCAAGGTATAATAATCATCTTCAACATTTTCAAGGAGATAATATTATACATTATCTATTATGAAGATGTTAAAAATTTAAACATTTTCGTCCATGTACATAGTAAAACATTTTTAATACTAAAAGAAATCATTTCAACAACAAAAATTAATGATAATGCATATTTTTTTTCATTTAAAAAAAATGTTTTAACCCTACAAGGCACCTGGTATTGTAGGGTATATGTGGAACAACCACTTTAATTATTCCTCTACATTTATAACATACTAGTATAGACATCTCTCGGTTTTTAAGAGTATTTATACATAGATAGCAAATGATATAACACAGACTGTTGCAGTTAAGTGTACATACTGTTCATATTATTGCCAAAATTGCTTGAAATTTAAAAAGTAATCTTTCAAATGTGGTTTTATTTATTTTAGAAAATTAACAAAAAATAGTTAGCAAAGAGTTTTGACCCGAAAAATATGACTGTGTGTTGGAGGTCGTCCTGTCAAGAAATTATTTGAATACTAAAATTTCAAAATAAATACCAAAAAAGTACAACTAAGGCCCAGTGTACCACATAGAAAACTGAAATAAAGTGATTTTCTAGTAAAATATAAGGTTATTATTTTTTAAACTATTTTTCCCCAAATAATTATCACTAACATTATCACATGCATTTATTTCAGACACACACACACACCAAAAAAAAAAAAAAAAAGAGCCTTGTAGGGTTAATGATAGCATCCCAATTTAATAGTATGTGAACGAATCATAATTTCATATAAGAACTATTTTAATATTACTTTAATTGGCAGCTGTTTTGCAATAGAATTTTTGTCACACCTTATAGGAAACTCAGAATGAATAAAAAAAAAATAAATAAGTAAATAAAAAACGTACAAAATTGCTAAAGCTATCAATACATTTCTGTAAGAATAAGAGAAATTCCATAGAAACTTTTTTACAAACTATGAAAGAATTTTTTCCATAAGGAGTTTCTTACATGACACAAAATTTCTGCTTTACTTTGTGTATATACAAATGAAGAAATAGAGCTAAACACAGAAAAGTACATGAATTTTTTTTTATAAAATCAGATACATTACTTAGTAAAGAATCTTAAAAATTTAAGTATTGAAATGTACAGGAGATATTGCATTTAAGAATTGTGTATGCCCTTTTAAAAGAAACTTTCTCAAGTAGTACTTTTTTAAAGTATAAAGATCATAAAATAATATAAAAACAAAGAGTTAAATGAACAGCAGAGCCTTTTCAATATGCATTTTAAGTAACCAGAAGACAGGGGTTACTTAATATTTGTAAAAGAATTCTTTGAAAAACCTTGGTAATACAATATACAAATGTGGAAATAAGAGGAAAGCATCACTAAATGTTTTTAAGAATTCCATACATTTTTTTCACTTTATTATAAATGTACTTTAACCCAAATATTTTTACTTACTTATTCTTTAAAAAATATTTTCATGAAATGAGACTTCGATTTCACTACCAGAAAAAGTTTTTTTTTTTTTAGTTTTAAGTACTTTTATTCTCACCAACCATAAAATTTAAACATAAGGAAGAACAAAATCTTCCTCTTAATTTTAAATACACAGGGTGACCCCAAAAGATGGTAACAGGCTTTAATTCTTTATCTATTAGAGATAAGTGGACAGTGTAAATTGAAAAAATGTACAAAATAAGGACTCTGTTCAGAAAATATTCTCTTGTTCATTTACAAAAAGTTATACTTTTTAAATTTGTATATGACCCCCCATCAGGGGCGTAGCCAGAAATATTTCATGGGGGGGGGGGTTACGACTAGTACAACTCATATATATGTATACGTATGTGTGATAATGTAGTGAAGAATATACATTTTGTACGGCAAAAAATTTCTCATGGGGGGGGGGGTTATGACCCCCCTAGGCTACGCCCCTGCCCCCCATACAAAAACATTCCCAATTAGTAAAATGTGCTCCTCATGAGGTGTCTGCCAAATTTGAGCCTTTCATTATACAATGTCGCAGATATATCTTCAAAGAAGAATGATTGGGGACTATACATGATTTTGAATGTAAGCATTTATTGCTAGAGTGTAAAAAAAAAAAAAAAAGATTTTATTTCATAATTTCCGTATGACCCCTGAAATGCAATCATTCAACATGATTTTTTTCCCTGTGAGAGCCATGGAAAAGTGGTTTAAGTCAGTGTTATATTTATCTTCATATCTCACTTTTTAAGGTATAATTGTCAAAATTTGTATGCCACCTCATTAGAGTATGGGGCATACTTTACTAATTGGGAACTGTTTAGTACGGGGGTCATATACAAATTTAAAAAGTGTAACTTTTTGCAAATGAATGAGAGGGATATTTTCTTAAATGGGGTCTTATTTCTGACCTTATTTTGAACATTTTTTTTTCAATTTACATTGCTCACGTATCTCTAATACATAAAGAATTAAAGCTCCTTACCACCTTTTTGGGACACCCTGTATAGTTGAAGCTATATAATGTCTTTCCCACTTAAAAGTTGTCCAAGTGCTTGAGTATTTATTTGAAGCAGAAAAAAAAAAAATCGGTTAAGATATAGTATGTTGAAAAAGTTCATTTTATATACAAAATAATCTTAAAGAAAAACCCATCTTAAAGAAAAATCCAAAAATCAAGAGATAAGCAACAATTTATTCTATAGTAAAATAAGAATTTTGAATTGTTCTAATTTGTATACATTGCAATTAAAAGTAATTTTTTTAATTCTCATTTTTTGTCAGAGTTTTCTGCACTTCTCCAATTATGAAGCATTAATCAATTAGCAACAATTTTGATATGATTATCTAACATTGATATGCCACATATTATAATTTTTGTTTTGTTTTGTTACTTATGTATTATTCCAGCGATCATTCTCGCCAAACAATTTTTTCATCAAATGTGCTGGCAAACTGTTGCCAATTGTATTCCAAACCATCAATAATTTCATGTGTCCAGCATTTATCTTGGCAAAAAATCACTTGTCTTGGTGGATCACCAGAATAATTCGTAAGTACTTTTAGTTTCTATTTATTTATTTTTCTTGGATAAAGTCTCTATAAAGGATTTTCACAACAAACAGTTGAATTTGAAAACTCTGAACAATTGTACAATAGATAGTATTTCATCTACACAACTTCTACAAAAATAGATGCCCAGTTTTTACATGTTGTCATCAAGATTTCATTTAGTAACTAACTATTCAAATATTAATTCCCAGATGCAGGCCAAAATAAAAAAATTCACATATGCAGCCTCACTGCAATAATTCATAGAACATTTTTAACTGCAATAGAAAAAAAGGATGAAAACAAAATGTGAAAATTAGATGTACTGAGTTAGAAATCCTTAATCTTCTTTGGAGAAAATTTATCAACATTCATTAATGTTCTTTAAAAACAATTAACACTTTCTTTTTTGCTTACACACATACACACAAAGGAACACAAGTAAAATACTTTAAAAAGTATACTTAATTACAAATGTACAAGTTATAAACAACAAAATAAGAAAAAAACAGCACGCTAATTTTCAGTTCTAATTTTTGGTATTATGCTGAACACTTAAATTTTTGCTTCTATTCTCCTAAGTTGAATTCTGTTTTACTGAAAAGCTTTAAAATGCTTTACACTTTAACGAGTCCTTTTTCAGAAAGAACATGTGATACCTATATTGTTCTATATATGGAGGGGGGGAGGCGAATTTCAGCAGCAAAATATAAGACATATACTTGCATAGCACACAGTCACCCCCCTTATTAAAAAACAAATATTAAGTAAAATAAACATTATAAGGAAGATTCATTGTTATAATATCAAGATTCGAGAGAAAGGGACAAGAAAAGTTTTAAAATGTAATACAAGATTTCAAAAATATATATTTATGACACAGTGCATTTTAATTATACCTTGCAGATAAATAAAATACTAATACTGATGAAGAAATCCTACATCATAAAAACAATTAAATCACTCATATACAGGTCGAAATTAAAATGTTAGTACATTTCTAGTTGCAGTTACAACATTTATTTAAGGAAAAATCAAACTAATTCTTATACTATAAACACTACATATTGGTCCCCTTAAAACAGTCATTACAAATAAGAATATATAATAATCATATATTTTGGTTAAACTGTTAGAGAATTTTATAAGCTTCATAATACGGCAAATAAAAGAAAATTTTAATTAAAAAAACCAATGAAATTTAAATATAAACATATTTAGAATGTAATCCTTAACTATTCAAAGCACCATACAGCACCAATAAAATGTGAGTCTCTTAATCTGCAGAATTTTGTAAAACATTTATATTTTTCAAATATGATATGTGGTACTAGTTATTTTCAGTCAAACACATCATGAAATATTATTTTCTTATTTAGGGACAATAACTGAGTAATCAAATGATAATAAAACATCCTTACGACAGATAAAACAGGTTTTCTACATAAAACAAATATTTCAATAAAATGTTGCAATAAAATTTTTTTATATAGAACTTTCAGAATAAAAAATTGAAATGGTTGTCTATTGTTATAAATTAATTTTAATATACAGTCCAACTCATATTACTTTTACTTTTAAGAATTAATATTTATTTTAATTCATAATATGCACGACTATTTTTAATGCAAATAATTTTAATCAATATGTGAATACCATTGTTATCTCAATGTTAACTTTGCAAATGCGAGCCACCTTCAGAAACAATAAGCGTAATTACATAAATGTTAGCATGCAAAACATAGAGGGTAATGACACAGTTTTATAATTTGTGCCAAAGAACTGCAAGTCTAAGAATTAAAATATAGAAAATTATGTTTCAACAAAAATCAATATGATTAAAATGTTACAATCAAAATGGAATGTAATTACATTACTCACTAAAATTCTAGAAACAAAAACTGTTTCACTATAAAATATTTAAGAAGCATTTTTTATAGTTAAAAAAATGATTAACAAAAAGTATTATTAAAAGAAAAAATTCCAACTTAGATGCTTTACAAAGTGTGGCAGATAAGTTCCATTTGAATAATTTTTTGTTTTCTTTGTTGTATGTATTTTCAAAATAACCATTTCCCCCTCCCCTTCCAAAGAGTAACTTTTACTCTTGATTAGATAAAAGTTTAAGAAATTCAAAACACAAAAATTTTATGAACAAAACATACACGATCTAAGGTGGGCACAGTCTACATTATGTTCAACCTGTGCTGTGTTTTCGCAGCTCATTCAGTTTACATTGGAATTCAGATTGGCATTAGAAGTAGCATAGGCGGCGGGTGTACATATCTTGAAAACCTTGTACTAATCTAGAAAATTTGTTGCAGATGCTCAATGTTTCACTGAACAGTGCACAAGTCTGTACCCACTTTAATACTAGCTGATCTTACTATAAGCTCAAAGTCAAGGTTTATTTTGTAAAAAGATAAATGTTAACAAATCAATCAATTGTATTTATTTTAGATCATTTCATTCTACTAAAAATATGTTTTGACTCCTTAACTGCCCTTTTGGGTACATCCCTCTTCCCAATTTCAAAGAAATCATCTTGGACAAACCTAGATTTAAATTCAAGATATTGCACTCCAAAGCATTGAGTGTATTTGTACAACTAGCAACAAACTACTGAAAAACATATATGAGAAAAGCATACACATGTATATAGGCCTGGGGAAGTTAAGGGGTTAATTTACTATAATTTTGACAAATAGACATTTTGACATAAATTAATTTTACACAATTTTACTCAGATGGTTAAAAACATTTTAAAGATAAAATGCTAGCTATAAGTCATGTAAATAATGTTTAAAGCCATCAATCAGTGACATTAAAATTTAGAGGGGGGAAATGGAAATTTCTCATTTCGTGAATTTATAAAAATATAGCACTTTCACAAGGCTATGGGCATTTTTAACCTTTTCTTAAAATAAGCAAATATGTAGCTCCTTACTTCCTAATACAGAATAATTCACCATCAGAAAACATACACCTAAATAAAATTTGTCAGTACATTGCACTTTCAGATTAGTGTTTGAAATTGAGTTCTAAATAAAGCATGGGGTAATAGATGCTTTAATATTTAATAAGTTCAAGGTTTTAAGACTCCCTTCAATACTTGAGAGTGCAAATAAAATTATATTTATCTGGCTTCTCAGAAATTTATGATTTCCCATCTAGGCGAGTTTTCTACCAGTCACTTCAAACCTACAGATAAATATGGCCCTATAGTTAACATGAGATGCAATATCTAATCTAAAGCAGCAATTTGACACAAATATATGGATTGATTGATTTCAGCTTTGGCTAATTATAAATTAATAACAAAACTGAATAAAAAAAAAATTAATGTCTACAACAACATCAATTTATAAAAAGTGTTTACACTTTTAAAATACATTAAACATTTTTACTTCAATTATTCTGTAATGGAGGGAGTAGGTGAATAATCTCCGAAAGATAAACACTGTTTCTACTTAAACAGTCTTTATTAATAATTATAAAAGTTATTATTAATGACATATAAGAACTTATATCTTTACTGTAATAAATGACTGTAAAAAAGGAAATAAAAAAGAAAATATTAATTAGCAAGATTAATATTAAATTAAAATCATATTTTTTGTTTTTAAAATAATTTTATTATGAGCCTGATGTTGTCTTTTAATTCTTCAAATGAAGTATGTCATTTTAAAATAATTAAAAAAGGATGCTCAAGTGATATTCATAACTTTAGAGCTATTCAAAATTTTCCAATGAATTTGAATCGACTAAAATTAAATTAACAGCCTCGAGGTTTCAGACAGAATAATAAAAGCAGTTACATCAGTTTCCAGAAATTTTCATCTCTCATAGTATTAAATCATATGTTTAATATTAAACATACATAGCCTTTCAAAAAATAAAGATATATTATTCAGAGATATATTAATATAATCTGTGAAATTAATCTAGAAAATATAAAAATCCAACAAATCTCATCAGTTGAAACTGTTCAAAAGAAATATGTACAAATGAGCTAAAACAAAAACTTTATACATGTTACCATTGACTATTTCCAGGAGGAGGGGGGGGGGATATTTAAATAATTCAGGCTCAATTTTTGTGGGGGGGGGGGGGACATACATGTATAATTGTTTATTTAACTTTCAGAAGTGAATATTTAATCTGAAAAATAGCCCGAACACAGAATCTGAAATGTGCTCCTCTTCTTTCTCTTGATTATTACAAGAAATCACATAAACCAGAGAGAGAGAGAGAGGCAGAAACATACATTTTAGTCATTAAGATATAAAAGAAAGAAAAAAGTAGGTTTTATTTTTACACATATATGAAATTGAAATTTTTAAATTGTTTTGTTTGTATATTAAGAAGGTTTAAAGAAAGAAGAAAAAGCACTTAGAACGAATAATGAGAAAATTTTTGAGCTTAAAGTTTTGTACTGTATTATTATGAACAGAAGAAAAGTATTTTTGGTAAAAATTTTCATATGCCTGCAGTTTTGATTAATATTGTAATATGTTTCTTCAAAATTTAAACACTACCTTGTTTCACTACTTAGAAAGACATACACCTGATAACCAGGGCATGGTCAAATCTTATTAAAACTCATTATTTCTTGATAAATATAATTTTATGTTGAAACAAACATCAATCGCAGATTTGAAAATGCATTGGCATAAATGAATCATATAAAAATACTCTTATACATATCAATGGCTTGATTTACACTGACTTCAGAATGACATTCTTCATATTACTTTTTCATATATTAATTTTACAGAGGATCTATAACATGTGTACATCATATCTACAGTTTCACAAATAACATTATAATTCTGTTAATATCTTAATTGGTATATGTAAAAATTGTTGATACAGTTTTGATAGTTTAAAAATAGAATTATCTAAAATGTACATAACTACGGGAGTAAGATTCTAAAGAGATGTTTAGTTTTTGATAACAAAACAAAAGTTAAGCACAATGTTTACAGACTACAAATTTTGAAATTGTAAAACATTATAAACTAGCATAATATTCAGTACTGTATTAAAAATATCCATTATATACTGAGCATGAATTTAAAAGAAAACAATGGTTTGCAGATACTAAACAAATTTGCATAACAACCTGTCTGCTACAATGATGAGAGCAAACAGATTATTAATGTACAAGGCATTTTTTATGACCATTTTGATATTATAAAAGCAACAATCAGGGTGGCCACTCTTTCTCAGAGAAAAAATTCAAGGACATTTAAGGACTTTCAAGGATATCCTGAAACGCACAATGAGCATACATATTTTTGAGATTTTTTTTGTCATTTTCTTATAACCTAAATTTAATCTCATGGTTTCATGAACACACATATATTGAAAATTCCTCAAAAACACTTAATACTATATTAGGCAAGTTGGAGTGTTTAGGTTGATTAATTTTATTTTTTACCAACTATGCGAAAAATTCCAGAGCTGGGGATCGAACCCAGTACTGCCGCTTAACGTGCGGGTGCTCTACCACTGAGCTACTCTGGGACGATTTCCAGATGAAATTTCTCGCATTAGAACCATTGGCATTTATCTTCTTCTTCTGCAAACCACAGAAGGAACAGATGAAAGAATTAATTCGAGACAACTCCATTACCCCGTGAATGTTATACATACTTTTAGAAAGTCTTTCTAAAAATATGTACACTTAATACTATTTCATAATTGTTGAGAGACAATGTAAATTGGAGCAAGTACTGTTTTAAGCAAATATTTTGATTTTGGCAGACACCCTATTTTGATACCAGATATTACTTAACACATTTTTGTATGTTTTATTTGATTTAATATAAATTTTAAATGAGGAGGAAAGTATAAGTGAAAGGGAATTTGCATGTTTATGTAAAAATCATATTTCTTCTTCAATTCCAAAATAGCAGCTTTCATAAGTAGGAACAAAACTCATGCATTTTAGATGGACATGACTTAAATTTTTTTGGACAAAAAGAATTCCTGTAAAATTTAAATTGAAAGAGGGGAAGGAAAGGAAACACATGCCTTTAAATACTCGCATGGAAATATGTATTCCATTAATTTTAATGTAATAAAATATAATCAACAAATTCAAAACAAGAAAACCATTTACAAACAAATTTCAGGATAATAAAAATTTCAACTGCAATTATTCAACAATTGTGGTTTTTCTTTTCCTCCAGGGTACATGGTTTCATTATCGTAGGGGCTGGGAATAACCGATAACACAACAAAAATTCAGCAATTGGATGGTAAAATTTAAGGATATTCCAGATTTCCTTTCAAAATTCAAGGACATTCCAGTCACCCATTCAAAATTTAAGCACATTCCAGGCCTTGAACTTTTTTTTTTTTTTTTTTTTTTTTGTAAATTCAAGCACATTCCAGGTTTTCAAGGACGTGTGGCCACCCTGAACAATAATAATTTTTTCAATAGTTTTATTTTTTTTATAAAAGTTTGAATCTTAATATACTTTTTACAACTTTAAGCTATAGTTATAAAGTTAAAAATTACCAATTTTTATTAATTTACTTTAAGCTACTACCTGTATCATTTAAACTGCTTTTCATTCCTCTTAAGAGAAATAAAATGGCTCTAGTATAAGATACAGTGTCATACTTACAGGGATGAGATTGACAAAACAGAAAAAAGGCTGAAAGAATGTAAGAACAACATTTGAGCAATAATACTTATGAATTTCAAGTTCAATAAATATTGTATTGCTACTGTGATATTAAATCTATCCTACTTATATTACAATTTTGCCTTAATAAAAAAATATAAAAATTCAGAAAATTACTGAATTTTTATGATACACTGAAAACCCGACAAAAGTCTGAAGAATCTTATCCCTGTAAAAGTTTTAAGTAAAGACAATAACTATGATAAAGCATTGTCAAAGATGTCATTCCCCCCCCCCTTCCTAACAGGTGAATCTGTGTTTATCCTTTTCACCACTGAAAAGATGCAGGGGAGAAGACTCCTCTTCTGTGACCATTTTTGCTTGCACTTGGGTTTTTGAATGCTCAACAAGGGGGGGGGGGGTGTCATTGTTGTGTCTGCATTATTGCTGGATTCTTGCCAGGCATTCAAAAATCCATACTGCATAGCTGTCAACCTATCTACCTTAAAACAGGATGATCAGGGTAAAAAAACAAAAAGATTTCCTGGGAAAAAAAAAGGGAAGATTTTTTCCAGTGAAGTTTAAACTGCACAAACAGAAAGAATACTGAATTTGCTCATTTTTCGAGATTAGAAGGTTATAACCAGCATTGGCTTGTTTTGGCCCAAGTAAGGATTTGCAGCTATAATGTCAAATTTTATGAATCAATTTTTTCTTTTTCCATCCACAAAAACATCCATAATGATTCCACAAGATTTAATTTTCGAACATTTATATTTTTTCATTATTCTGAATAAGGGAACATCTCTCAATATCACGGGCCTGCATGATTGGCAGCATTTACTGGTAAATTCTGCTTTGTTTAAAATTTTGTAAATAAACACTCAGTATTTAAATGATGTGCCAAAAACAGTCGAAAAGTAATTTTGAATTTTACTAGCAACTTGCTTTTTAAGTGCTTCAGACTTGTTTTTGTACTTGATAAATTAGCAGATATGTATTAGGGCAACTTAATGTTATCAGCCTGGCATATGCTCGTAGGTACTGCTGGATGAGTGAATCGGAGGAGTGGAGGAAAAAAATGGAAAGAACAGTTCAGAAAGGCTGCACTCAAAATGTGAAAGTCACTAAAATCGTCACAGTTCTTACTTTAAAAATATCCTACTTGTTATCTTTTAAATTTTAGCAAGGCTGTACGGGGAAAATGGCAAGGAAAATAAAAAAAAAGGGAGAAGATTTAATTTTCCTGCAGGAAGACAGAAGAAAAGTTTAAAATAGGGAAGTCTTTCTGGAAAATAGGAAGAGTTGGCAGCTATGATACTGAGGGAAACATTAGTAACAGAAAGGGAGTATTATACCAGCATATTTTCAATAATGAGAATGAATGGTGGTTAAACACTGCTTCAAAGGATGGTAAAACTCCCTAACAGCTTATTACATATTTAGCTTATGAGAGTATGCTCAAGAGAGGGAAAATCAACTCCCCCCCCCCTTTCCTCATTCATCCATTACTGGCATGATAACCATAGCTGCATTGATATTACCATTATTATTGTAGCCCAGACCTAAAGTTTTCTCCACAAATGACAAAGATATGCTAGATCGGGATATGAGTATATAAAGGGCGATCAATTTTTTTACCCATGGGTTCACATACTAGTCATGCATAGCCTAACAATGTTCTATGCTTAGTACAGGAATCCTGCAGCTTCAAGATAGTTTTCGCACTTGAAGAATAACTTAATCGGTCAGTGCTATGACAAAATAATGAAATTAATATAGACATGCAAAAATGGCCACAACACTGCAAGTAGCTGATTTCCACAATGATGGAACTCGGGTATTAATGCAATAAGTATCTTAAAGTAGGTAGAAATAATGTAGAAAAACAGATTACAGTTAAAACTTTTATATAAAAATAAAATTGTTTAAAATTTCTTTACCGTTTTTTTTTAATTTTAGAATTTAATAATATCAAAATGGTAGTAATTAAAAAACATGCCTAGTACGTACATCACAGAGAAAAGTGGAATAAATATATAAATTAAACATGATATAAAATTAGTGCAACATGATTATGCTTGTAAGCTCAATTTCAGTCAATTCCATTTGCAATGTTAAAACACACACAGAATATGAAATCTAATGCAGTTCTGCCAGTAGCTCGCCAGTCTATGAAGATGAAAATGCATGATTCAATAAAGTGAAGTGGTGCTTAGTCATATAACTACCTCACTTTTAATAGATGAAGTGGAGAGCTAAAAGTACTTCTTTTTCGGACTAAATTGGCTGCCACTGAAATAAAAGATTCAGTTAGTAAATATATTATGAACATAACACATACATTGTTTCAAGTTTGTAAGGTTAATATTAAAAACATACTTCTTCCATTTGAATTTAAAAATATTATCATTTTCATAAAAAATAAATCAGTGCAAACTTATTTTTTTAATGTCAAACTGAAACATAAAATAATAATAATAAGCACATGTAATTCATTTTCATAAAAATTTTACAGAAAATAAAATTTACTTTAAATGGGTTTTAACCATAGAAAAATAACAAAACAACAAACAAGTGTTGATGCTTCTGTATCAGATCAAGGTTTTTCTTTTTTGAGGAAAAGGGTGTGTGTGTGTGTGTGTGTGTGTGTGTTTGTGTAAATAAATTGCTTTCAATCAAATTAGGGGGCATGTAGAGACAATATAGACAAACAATGTAAAGGCAGTGAGTTCTAATGGGAATTCACATCACACCTTGAGGAAACCGACCAAAATTCCAGACTATTATATCAACAGATATGTGATATGCCCAACTGTGGAATCCTCACACTTCAGCCATCTGCCATGCTTAGAGTCTTATACACTCAGCCATGGCAAGGCCCATGAATATATGGAATATTTATGGTATGCCTGGATAAAAATTAAATCTGCAAATAATTTTTTAAATGTTTTCTACTTTTACAAATGTTATTAAATATTTGTAACTTCAGATGTACTGTAACTTCAGATATATTTTATGTGCTGGGTGAAATTATATTTGTTAATACTATTCAAAGTGTATTCAAGTTGTTATAAATGTTTGATTATTTTTTAAATTACAGACTTACATTTAGGTTAAATCAAAATAATAAACACTGACTAATGTAAATGAGTGCAGTTTTTCTCTTGGTGATTTTTACATGCATATTTATTTGCTCAGCAAAAATGAAAAATGCTACTCAAAACTACTGCAGATGCTCTTTAAACTATTCTCCCAAGATTGCTATCCTTGTAATTCGTAACGCTACTACAAGAGTGGAAAAGCAAGCTAAGCCGGTTTTGGGATGAATTTTATCCCAAACAAGCCACTTCCCTACAGTTTCTCTCAAACAAGCCATTGTCAATTATTGCTAGATATATTTTGAGTGAAATACATTCAGCGATACTTGGTGGAATTTACTTGGGAATCAAAATTTATTTAATGCAAATATTAAATCAAATTATGGAATAACATTTTATTGAACATTTGATATTTCTTTTAGAATAAAAAGATCCGATACTTTTTACCAGTAACACAAATAAGGAAACAAAGTAAACTAAAAAGAACTAAATAGTTGAAAAAACAAAATAAAGACAACATAAAGAAGAAAAGCAAAATATTTATTGTCATGCTTTTAAAATTACAATGACTAGATAATATAAATTAGTTTTAAAAATCAACAAATAGGTAACTGTATGAAAGCAGATATAAAAAAAATAAGTAATAAATATTATAATGCAAAAATGTTTAGGATATAAATTACATTTGTGATGCAAAAAAGAACAAAACTCATCACAATTCCAGCATAAATAGAAAAATACACGATGCAGACAATATTCATAAAGTAGTTAATAATTCATACATGCATTTGTACACTAAAATATTAATAAAATGAAGGATGTTTCTTTTTTAATACAGTAGAGTTCTGATTATCCAAGTTATTGAAAAAGAACTTTCCTTTTATTTATTGTGAAATGAAACTGATAAATCTACTGGATCAAAGAATTCTTGCAGCTAAAGCAAGGAAACATTTATCATCCCACAAACAAAAAACTATCAAAATTAATAAATTGCATGCAAACTTATAAATTCATCAATGTAAATTCCATTTATTTGCATTTTTTACTTATATGAAAAGGTGCTTAGTTCATGTTTTAATTGGAACTCCACTGTAATACACAATAGAGCAAACCAGAGAAAGAAAAATTCAAGTTAAATATTAAACAAGGAAAAAAAGGGGGGACTTTTTTTCTTCCTCTCTCAAACAAATTTCAGCAACATACATAAGTTTATATGATAGTTTAAATAATTGCATGCACATGACTAGATTCAATAACAAATATCACAAAAATTAATACTAATCAAACTCTTAAGTACAATTATTTTTTAATCATTATCATCAAGAACATCAAATACTCATCATAAGATTTTGCATGCATTAAAGCAAATGAGCATACAATTAATGCGAATATACATATGCAAACTGCAAAAGCACATTAACAAGCAATTAGATGGTTAACACTTTGCAACATAATAGATATGTATGAGGGTTTATTTTTTGTTGTTGTTGTAATAGTTATGAGTAAAGAAAATAATAGCCTGATGCAAGCAATACAAATGTTTAAAATTAAGTTATTGATAAAAAGAAACAATTTTAAACTGTTTTATTTATATCTGAATTTCTCATTATTATGCTGCTATTTTATTATACATAGGACAGCAGTAAGGCTTAAGTCAAGGTCGTACCCAGGGGGGTGATCAAGCAGACTAGACCAGAGCCCCAGCATACACACACACTTTTTCCATTGACCCTCCCCAAAAATTTATTCCAAGTACAGCCTTGCGTTATATAGTTCTGAGAGATCAAAACAGATTTTTTAAAAATAATAAAAACAATAAAAATAATTTAATCATCTGACTGCATAAATTACTGTTGGCACAAGTAAAGTAATAATAATAATAGAATGCCACAATTTCTGCAGTGATGCATTTTTCATCCTCTGTTTAAGGGCATAACATTCTTATCTAGTGTTTAACAATCTCAGTACTATAAAAGCACTTATGTTCACAAGGCTTTAATTTTCATGATTTTCAAGAGGCCATCGTAATTGCAAAAATTAAGTCCCCACAAAATGCTTTTTATTTTTTTGCTTCAAATAATAATAAAAATCAGAAATTTTTTACTTATTAAAATTTGCATGATTGCATGATGTTTGTAACTATGCATGATTTATTGCATAGTTAAAAACTCTTCTTACAACTTGACTTTATTTCTTGAATGCTATACAACTGTTTCTTGAATATAAAACAATAATACAACTAATAGAGTGCAGCTTATTCACTTATGATATTTGTGCCAGCTTCTTTGAAGCCATTCAAATTGGGAAGGGGGGGGGGAGTGAACTTTTTGGACAAAAGGGAGTTTCATAAGATGCCTTCTGCAAAAGGGGTATTTAGGTAGTTTCAGGGTTTTTCAACTTTCGGTTCTATTCACATCAAATTCATGAAATTTTCAGCTAGCAAAATATCACAGATATCTTTATTTTCATGAAAATTACGACTAGCGAAAATAAGTGCTTTTACAGTAAAACATTTTCAACAATATTTAATTTTTTAATCGAGTTTTGGTTAAAAGACTTAATCCACAAAATTTTCATAATTCTGTACAGTTCATTATGGTTTTTATTAAAAAATTGCACAATCAGAGGTTAATACTAATTGCAATTAAAACATCTTAGGAATGTCTAAATTTATTGAATTTTTTATCACAAATATGTAAATAAATAAATGAATATCAGAACTAAAAATCATTTTAAACAGATTTAACATTCAATTAGTTGCAAGATCACCAAAATGTTAAAATTTTCAGTTTGCACTGCATCTCTACAGATATTTGACTTAAGTCTTGATTTAATTCAAACTAATACTGCATTAATAAAAGAATCTTATTTAAACAAGACTAATTCATTGATTCTGTGCTTGCCTTAAACTTCTTAAAGCATGCATACATCTTGCATTTTATAAAAGATTTGCTTTTTTTAAATCAATAAATACAGTATCCTAATTTTTATTTATTGTTAAATCAACTTGAACAGAGAGAAAAGCTAGAAATAAATATTTATAGTTTTGATTCATAATTAAATAAATCTTGCATAATTTTTTGGACTAAACCATTAAGTCTTTCATTGAATAAATATATTTTTAACTGAAACAAAGCAATTGCATTTCCAATCAATTGGGTGTATATGCACACAAATACAAATTAAGGAATTCTACAATTGCCATTTGCCTGAGTTAAATAAGTATTTAACACACTTATTCATAAAATTTTATACAATATTTTTTAAAAGAAAGTTGTGTTTGCTGGTTTGTTGTTTTTAAGAGCTGACATGCCAAGTAAAACTGTACAAGTTTCCAGCAACTGTTCCATATGTGGGGTTGATTTCAATGATTGGGATTGCATTCCTTGTTAATACTATTTAAATATTAACCATCTCTAAAGATAATTCTTAGTACAATAATTAATTTTCATCATACCCACAAACTGTTACAAATTTCACTGTACAGCTTATGCAGCCAGGGTGACATTACTTGTAAACTTGCAGAATATTTATAGAATAGTTTTACCATATTTTAACTCTCTCATAAACAGATTAGTAGCAAAATATTTATCTCCACCAGACTCTCTTTTTATGTCCCACACAATACTGTGTAAACATATTATACTATAATAAGGAATAATAGTAAATAGGTTTACTTGATAAATCTTGTCACATACTTTTCAGTAAATTCTGAGTTGTAAGTACATGTGTTAAAAATGCCAAAGTGCATTGTTAAAATACTGACTGAAAGAATTATTTTTTTAATTTCTTACACACCATTTTATTTTTGTCCATTTAAAAAGAGAATCTAATGGATTTATGATAGTGTTTCAATGAAATGAAAGCAAACTAGTACATAGCAGTATTTAAAACACTTTTCTAGAATATTTAGCTTTGATTTTCAAAAACACTGAAAATAGATAAAGTAATTAACAGAAACTTTTTTAATTCAATACATTTATTTAATCATAAAAAGTTAAAATATTTTAAGCTTCTTTTTAGAAGAAAAAATTAATGCAATTAAAAATAAAGCTTATAGAATTTTGTTCTAAATATTTTTAAAAGTTTATGAAGACATTTTTTAGGATGAAAAACATAATTTTTAATGTGCTAAATCATAGAAATTTTTAGAACTATCACAAACTATTTTTAAATGAATAATTTATCAGTAAGTCATAACAGCTTGGAAATCAAATGCATACCACATACAAATACACCACTACATTAGAGTACTCTTAAATTTTACAAATTTAAAGGCACATTCATGGAAAAAAGGGATACTGAAAAACATTGCACTTGTTTATCAGTCATTTTGGTTGTCACTTAAAAAATATCTAACCCACATGCAAGTTCCGCAATGTTGACAAGTAATTGCAGGGGTCCTATTTTTACAAATATCCAGCGAACGAATGAAATAATAACAATAATTAAAGCATGGTGGTAAAGTAATGTGTCCTATCAATAAAGCCATTAGATCATTTTTGTAGTAATACAATAAAAAAGCACATTTTCAGTACTGTTATACAAGCAAACAACCACCATCGCAAAATGTGAAGACTTCATTAAAATAAATTTGATCAATTTATAATCAAATTCTTTCATTTAGGAACTAATTTATAAACATCCCATTTATTTTGAGGATGTTCTTTTGAGAAATTATGGTTCTTCTGAACAATTTTTTAATGAATCCCATTGTAATAGAAACTGGAAAGTTTTTTGAATGTCTCTTTACAAGCAGTTATATGAACAATTACTGACAGTCAATTTATAACAATTATTTGTTTCTGAAAATAGCATGACATATATAGATTGACTGTTAACATAAGTACACAGTGCATTTTGAGAAGAAGCATTATTAATTTTTTTTTAGGGTTTAACAGTTTTGGTTTGCTTTTAAAGTTGCTCAACAGCCTTGTGATTCCTATATATATATATATATATATATATATATATATATATATATATATATATACAGTCGAGAGCCAAAAATCTGCCGACCTAAAATCCGCAAATGTTCGAAATCCGCACACTATCTCTGATGTAAATAATGAAATTCAAAGTCATCCGCCAGTGATGAAATTTTTGAAAAGTGTCTTGAATCCAGATAAATATGATTCTGATGATGAAAACTTTAGTAATAATAATAATAATAAAATCCATTTGATTAAAGTTTAAAGTTAGGAGAAGAATACCTTAAATTTTTAGAACAGCAAAGTTCTGGGACAAAACAAGAATTAATGATAATATACATTTTGCAAAAATAAATAAAGAAAAGAAACAAAGAAACAAAGTAGAAAAAATAATATTTTAAAACGAATCACCATAGATCATGCTTTCAAAATTAGAAAAAGGAAATTTTGAAACCATTTACTAGTCTTCATGTAATTTTTTCTTCTATTCTCTCATGCTTTTGTATTTAATGTGAAAATATAAGTGAAATACTTTTGACTGTTTTTTCTTTTTCGTTGTAATTGTATTCTACTTTTTAAAAATCAGAAATGTAATGATTTATCTTTTATGGCCTGAAATCCGCAAAATCCTAAAATCCGCACAAGCCATGGTCCCAACCTGTGCGGATTTCTGGCTCTCTACTGTGTATATATATATATATATATATATATATATATATATATATATACATACATATATATATATTTAAATACAGCCTTAATCCTAAGCACCTTGAAAACATGCAAGAATGGTCAATTGTCAACAGGCCCTATAATTGCATGGGCATTTGGGACATGTGCCCAGGGCCTGATTATGACCAACAGAGGTGCCGGGCATTGCTGAATTTGGGGGCCCCATCTATCACTTTTGTCTTATTTTTCATAAAATTTTGATACAAAAAAGAATATTTCAGAACAACAATTTAAACTGGGGGCACTTTCGAGCCGGGGGCCCTGGGAAGTCCCAATTTGCCCATGCGATAATAAGGCTCTGCATGTGCCCTGGGCACACATACAGAAAGAGTCCAAAAAATTGAGTTTAAATTTATGGACAAGGGCAAAAAAAAAATCAAACCAGCTATATACAGCGGCATAAAATTTGAAAATTACCCTGGACACAAAATATTATAGTCAAGCTTTGGTTGTCAACAGTCAACATAGTACAGTAATTTAATGCAGTTTCAACAATATTAAAAATATTTTATAGCTTTATATAAAGTAATTCAAGAAAATAAACTCAAATTACTTTCAAGCTTTAATGCTGAAAAATATTTTATTGAATATGAATGAGTTTGGATTAATATAAAATATAGATGTTCAGCAAAGAATGGAATTTTATATCATTCAGAGTCGAATTCAAGCCAATAAAAAAGGATATTTCATTGTCACAAAAGTATAGATTATCTATCTATAAAAACCATATTTTTCTCAGAAGTATTAAATGGGCTAGTAATTAAACTCGAAAAGACTTACTGGTATTATCTTGAGGTGTCAAGGGCCTCTCAATAACACTCTGTAGAGCTTTCATCCATTCTGTTCGGTCTTCTTCCTTTTGAACCCCTAGTAGATAAATTCTGTCTCGAGTTCTCAATGTGAAACCAAAGCCTTGTTCCTTCATACCAGGTGGCACTCCTTTTTTCACAGCAAACCCATCAGCATGATATCCTAAAAACACCTCTCCCTTGGGAAAAGGATCCTAGTTAAACAGAAAACATCATTTGGATGTAACAGCTAAAAAAGTTATAGAACAGGGTTTCTACAGATTTTACACTTTTTGCTTCCCTGACATCTATCATGCTCTTCCCTGACTTTTTATCTAGCATGCTTTCCTGAATTTTGCATTTCTTATTTTTAATATCACATCCTTTAATTAATAACTTTTTATATATTTTCCCTAGTAGCACAATCAGTCCAAAAGACATTTAGAACACGTTTTTTAACGTCATAAAACGTGTTTCCAACGTAATTTGAACTAGTTGTGCTACAAGGGTTGCCCCTTTTTTACAAATAATAATAAAATCAATGTAAACAAAAATATTATTTGACATCACTGGATTCTAACAAAAACCAGGTTTAATAATAATTTAGGATAAAATTAAGAATATTTCAACTGAACAAGATATGTTAATAAAGGATACATTTTAAAATTATTTATAAGGTTAAATAAGAAAATGAAAATAAAACAATTTCTACAATTAGGTTCAAACAGGAAGTATTTTCTTGATTTTGCCGCAAAATTCAAATATTCTTGCATCTCCCTGACCTTTCTTCAATTTCTTCAAATTTCCCTGACTTTTTTCCCAAATCCCTGACTTTCCCTGATCAAAACTCATTTCGCTGACTTTCCAGGTCTGTAGAAACCCTGTAGAATTTATTAAACTGTAGTTTATCCAGAACATAAAAAGGGGGTGGTCAGATTATTTTTACAGGTATAAATTAAGCACTGAATAGAGATTTGCAAAGGTAGTGCCTAGCTGAAAGCTCAGATCAAGCACAGCATGCAGGCTAGGCTTTTACAGCAATTTTAGTAATTGGCTGTTGCAAAGCCTTCTTGCTTTCCTATATTTTAAGATGGACTAGCTTTTGGTATTTTGTTTTTTCAAATCAAAGTAGGCTTATTTCATTTACTTATTTGTTAATAATAAAATAATATAAACACTTATATATTAAGAGACATACTACATTGCTTTCCCAAGTGGATATATGTAATGGTACAGTATAATAAAAAACGTCACAGTTATTATTGATGAAGTCAAACTTCTTATGTAACAGACGATGATCTGGTCTGGTGCTTAAGACTCTAGTATTTAATCCAGTGGTTCCAATTTCAAATGATGGTAAATTTGTAATCAAATATTATTCATTTAAAATTTTTTAAGTGATTGTAATGATTTGGAATTGCACATTTCACAGTCCACAACCTAATTTCTTGTCTTAAAAATAAATTCCATTTTAAATTTGCTTAATTTCTTGGTAAAAACTATTATAGAACACATTAATCTCGGTGCTTTATATTAGTACTAGCGGCTACCCGCGACTTCGTCTGCGTCGGCTTTAGAATTAGGTCCCGAGAGAAACGAAGCATGTGTGAATAACAAATATGTTTGCAACTAAAGAAACTGCATTTAAATATTATTTGCTTTTTACTTATTTTAAATGAAGTATAATGCATGGTAGTATACTTCATTTAAAATAAGAGAGTATGCATAATTACTAAATTTAGATTTTTTTCAGGGATTTGGCGAATAGAAAGAGTTACGACAGTATTTGCGAACTGTTTTGAGTGTTCTTGTAAAAGAAATATTTATGCTATATGCATGAATTTTAGCCTATGTTAATCAGGAATAGTGCAGCTTTCTATTAGCGAAAAAGTTTTAGAATCGGTTCTGTAGTTAAAGAGATGCCCATAGAGCGTAATGTATTAGAATTATTTTGAATGTTCCTGTAAAGGAACTATTTGCGCTACATGCATGAATTTTAGCCTATAATACTCAAGAATAGTGTAGCTTATTATCAGTGAAAAAAGTTTTGGAATCGGTTCAGTACTTACAAAGATACACATAGAGCATAATGTAATTCTTATGAGTATCCCTGTAAAAGAACTATTTGCTATATATGCATAAAAGGTAGCCTATAACACTCAGGGTAACCCCAGTGTCTAAGAGGTTCTGCTCTCAAAACTGGAAGGCGGGAGGTGCCAGGTTCAAACTCCGGTCGCGCCTGTCGACCTAGCCGCTCGCAGTTTTCCGTGTTTTTTTCCAAAACCTCGCGAAAGTACGGGCTAGGATCCCTAGAAAATTGCACACAGAGGAACTCCCCATATAGGCCTAAGACCCTATAGGCCTAGAACCATATAGGCCTAAGACCCTATAGGCCTAGAACCATATAGGCCTAGGACTTTCAATCAGTGAAAAAAGTTTTTAAATGGGTTTAGTAGCTACAAAATTTCCATAGAATGCAATGCATTAGCATTATTTTGAGTGTCTTTGTAAAAGAATTATTTATGCTATATGCTTGAAAGGTTGCCTGTATGTTAATCCAGGGCATAAGCTAACTTCATTACAAATTTTTCCAACCATTTTTGTGTGATTCAGTCAAAAACATCCAAACACATAAACGTACACATTTATATTATTGGTAGGATTTGGAAATTTACGAACTTTAAGAAACACATCTGGACTTTTCTTGGTACTTACGTATTACCCCGGCGGTCATTCCCGCCAAACTGTTTTTTCATCGAATGAGTTGCCAAACTGTTGCCAATCGTATTCAAAACCATTAATAATTTCATGTGCCCGGCATTTATCTCGGCAAAAAATCGCTCGTCTTGGCGGACTGCCGGGATAACACGTAAGAACACTTTTCTTTATTTATGCTTTTTAATTTGGCGTAAAATCAACATAATTTCCATACTTATTTATGTGTTCCAAATGCATGTGATTTTGCAAATAGAATTTTTGCTTTATTTCAAAAGCATAAAGCATTTTGTGTGGGCGATAAAACGGTTTTTAATTAATAGTTATAAAAGTAATTAAAATTTCTGAGCCTCAGGTACACTTTACCGAAGTCATGGGCCCCGTCATGCTCAAATTTTCAAAGCTCTGCTTTCTGTAGATTTGTCTGGAGAACATTCATTTTTATTATTAGAGATAGATAGATTTGGAATAAAATTGGCATAATTTCTGTATTATTTAATGTTTTTCAGATGCACGTGCTTCTTCATTGAAGTAATAGCATTCTTGTTAGCTCAAAACATGAATCACTTGATACGGGCGAAACTCGCCAAGCATGGCAATGTAAAAACGGTTTTTAATTAATAATTAAAGAAGTAATTAAAAATCTAAAATTCTAAGTAGCCTATAACCTTCTCCAGGGTCCCATCTGCATCTAAAACCAAAATTCATCGTAACTTATTTAGCGGTTTAGGCGTGAAAGCGACATAAACAAACAAACTCACTTTCGCATTTATAATATTAGTTAGGATGTGATAAATATCATGAGTATAGCATCAATTTGTAATGTGATAACTGTGAAGTGATATGTTCAAGTGTTAAGACTAGACTATCACTGAACTTTTATTCTCTTTACAAACCAAGACCTGCCTTAAATCACGATTTTCAAACATGCTTCGTTATGCTGTCTCTTAATTTTACATTTTGATTAAAGTCTGGGATAAGGTGACTACAATCCAGACCTATAAGCAAACTTGAGATTTTCATCCAATGTAAATTTTTAGCACTGAATTGCATGAAAAGGTACTTTTTAAAACGATGCTTTTTTTTAACTATACAAGTTAAACTTTTAAAACTTAAAATTAATGTTTAATTAAACACAAACTGTTTAACAATAGTACAATGTGGTTGATAAGTAAATACTTAGACACACTGATCTACAAAACTTTACAAAGAGAAGCATACAACTGATGAGTTTTGTTGATGCAAAAAACAGTGTAAATTGGCAATGAACATAGGGGGGGGGGCATCCCCCCCCCTTGTGCCTAGTAAGTGACACCTATGGGGAAAGAGCTCGACTTTTCTAGGTATCTCAGATTTTAAACAATTAAATAAATTTTTGTAATCACTACACTCATAAGCAGGCTGCATTTGGTCCTTGAATTAAGTATTCATAATGAGTAAATTTAAAGAGAAAGCATGTAGAAAAAAAGATGGTACAACAGAGTAAATATTGCTGTTTAAAATATGTTAATTCAGATCTTAAATTTAGTATCTCAAATACTGCAATATCACAAAAAGAAAAGGGAGGGAAATCTTCAGAAAAAGCTGGTGTTAAGACAATTAATTTTGTTTTCATACATACAAGTGCGCCAAAGGGTACAAAATGTCCTCTTTTGCACGCTGCAGTTAAAAATGCACATTCAGTTTCAAGGGGGGATTCACTTTTTGTTGGATTTCCTGATAATTCCACATCAGTGGCCACCCCGATTTAAATTTTTGAATAGGTTGTGACATGTGTAAATCAATGCAGATCACTTACTAGAGGATCTTCTAAATACATAAGTTTTCTATCATCCAACGTAAACCATCTCCATTTATAAGCATCTGTTGCTCTTGGTCCAGTTTTAAACATCCAGCCTTCTTTCAAAAAGTCTCTTGTTAAAAATTGAGACAATTCTAATTCGCTCGTTCCAGGATAGGCAACACGTAGCTGGTTAAGCTTTACATATCGTATGGCCATGTACCATTCTACAATAGACTAAAAAATAAAATAATTATTAATATGAAATAATGATTAATTATAAAATATGACATTTTAAAAGTAAATTTAGAAGTACTACATTCATCCTGTGATTTGGATGCATGGCAATGCTTCTATAAGTTAAACAATTACTAATGAAGCATCTTCTTTATGTTATTTTATGTATGTCATCTTATTTTGGTTTTCTCATATTTTTAAGGTAGAGTTACTAAAAAATCTGAATTTTATTTATTGTGTATTCTCAAAACATCTCAACCTCTAATTTTCATGTTTACCTTTTCAGATACATGCATTTGTGCCCATTGTTTATCAATTTGATGCTGAATCACTCAGATCCTGACTATAACACTTTTGTGCCCATGTATATAGATGGCTCAATTTCTGTGCCTAATATATTGTTCTAAACTGAATTTTTTGGAGTATTTCTGCATGTGTGCCCAGGGCATGTGCCCCAAATGCCGGTGCGATATTTAGAACATGGACTCATTAGCCACTTTTAAGAGATGTTTTTTGCTACTACATACTGGAATGATATTATGAAACATTACAAAAAAAGAAATCTGAAAATTTCGAATTAAGTAAAATGTAGGATGATAAAGCATATGAAGATTGCAAATGAAGGATTGAAGATTGCAAAAGTAGGATTGCAAATATAGATAAAATTCTTCATTTGCAATTAATAGAAGGTTATTTTTTGAAACACTAAGTGAAATATGCTCAAAATGTACCTAAAAGTGCTGCAGATCTCAAACATGTTATTTTAGAGCAGTAATACATTTGTACATATTGCTCAATTATATTAATTTTTGTTGATAATTAGCATCAATTTTTGAATTTTATTTATACCTAGGGACATATGACACCCAATAAATTAAAAAAGTACTCTGTTATGTGGATGAGCCATTCGAATTTATTCGAAAGATTTGTTGAAAGCCACTAAATAAATCGTAAGACAGTAAAATCCAAGGGTATTCAAACTTTTTGGCAATCCGACCCTGTTTGGGCCAGCTAAGTAACCTATCAAACCAAAAGATGTTCTAATAAGGGAATGAACCAAAATTAAATATGTTTAATCCTTTCACGTGCGATGACTAGACACTTAATTGTGACATTCATGCTGCTGATTTCAGAAATTCAGGATCATCAGTCAATTTTCTTATGCCTATTCACCAGATGACAATGAGATTCCTATAAAATGATAAAGGGTGACAGAAAGTTATGCACATTTTCCACCAATATGATAGATATTTCACCGATGATTCATTAAATTGATGCCAGAAATTTAACTATTACTCCCTAGGAATTATCAAAAATAGAAAAATGTTTAAAATGTTTGTGCTGGAAAGGTTTAAATGTAAATTATAATATTTGTTTTTCTTTTCTTTTCTTCTTTTTTTTTTTGTATTTTTGGTACTTGTCCATGAAAAGCACTACACTCATTTTTACACCAATTTAGCACATTTTTGAAAATCAATGCATCAAGAGAAAAGTAATGCAATATAATCACACTACTGATTGGCAACATTATGAGGACGATTATTTTTGGTGCCATGGAGATAAAAGACTTCACGGAATGACATAATTAAATCCTTTGACTTTAGTTTGCAATGAATTTAGAACCTGTCAGAAAATCAGACCGTATTTTTGCATATAAGATTTAAAAATACAGAATTCTTCAAAGAAGAGCAAAGAGCTATTAAATTATTTCAAGAATAAGGTATCCTTCATAAAAAAAAGAAAAAGAAAGTGTATAAATAATCATAAGATGAGCTTCAGCTAGTTTAAATTCAATATGTCGTTTTTTAAATACTAAACTGGTTTTGGTGAAAAGACTTGCTGGAGTAAATGGGGAAGTATGCAAGAAACCCTGAATATAATGTATAACACATATGTAAAACCTATAATCAAGTACGGTGTGAGGCCCTAATCTCTTCAGCAAAGGGGATAATCAGTGTTTTAGAAAAAGCACAGAATAAAGCCCTTGGGGTTATCACCGGAGCAGTCAAAACAACTCCAGTCAAAGCTATAAAATTGTACATTTCCAATCCTCCCATCAACCTAGAAATAAAAAAACAAGCCGCCAGAACTTACATCAAAATGATGGCTTCACACAGAGCAGAGTGGCTACAAGATCAACAGTCTAGTACGCTTAAAACTCAAATTTCTCTAGTTGATGCTAAACATACCCACAGAAAGTACAAGAAAGAAAATCAGCCCCATCGATTTTTTTAGATATTGAAAGCAACCTGACTATTTTAAATTTAAAGAAAAAGGACACACTTGAAGCAGAGCTGAAAGCTACTGCTTTATGTATGATCAATGAGCAATATCCAGAAAATGATTGGTTATATGTGTACATGTATGGCCCCAGATACAAGACAGATCAGGAGCAGAAGTCTATAGCAGACTACTTTCTCAAAGTACTCTAGAAGGTCATCATATGTCCAATTTTGATGCAGAGATCAATGCAATCTATTTAGCACCAAAGAACCTAAAAACTAAGACCAACGAGTTCTCGAAGGTGGTTCTCTTAATGGACTCAATATCAGCTATACAGACAATAACAGAAAACCACTCTCTTGAAACTAAAATCATAAACAATATCAAAGTATAAACTTCCTTCAAGAAACACAAAATTATAGTTTTTCAGTGAATACCATCACATATTGGTATTGCCGGTAATGAATATGCTGATTCACTGGCAAAAATTGAACAAACATGCCCCAAGAAATGGGAACTGTTACACCTGACACACTCAAAAAATTTATTGTTAATAAATATAATGAAACTAATAGACACGATTTGATTAAAATACCAAACGGTAAAAACATGGGAAAATATACACGAAAGTTGGAAATCTCCTAGTAACAAACCTTGAAATGAAGCAGCAGCAAATTTTAAGACTCAAAACAGAACACATCTGCTAAGCAGAACATTTACTTAAAATCAAAATCCCCCCTACCACGATGTGCTCAATTTGTAAAACACACACTTTGAATTATGACCATCTTTTGGTGACTATACGGTGACAAAGGACTAGATAAGGTCTCCCAGAGAAACAGAGACATCACCAAGTTGTATTGGGAGGCAAGAGCTCTCACGGACTGTCTCTAATTATAGACTCTTGCTTGTTCCTTATTGCTGTTCTTTTACTTCCTTTTATTTTGTTTATTGTTTGCTACAATTGATAAATTTTTATGTTCCTTTTTGTTTCACTGTTATTTCTGCTCCCTCACAGTGAGGCAAACTGTCAGATTTGAATGGATTGATCTCCCATAAAGCCATATGAAACACAAACTGGTTTCAGGCTTACAATGATTTTGCAAATCAGTTGTCTCCTAAAGTTTGTATAACACTTAGAATTATTTTGAGTTATTTCATTTGCCAATATGATGTGCTGCATCTGTGCATCGCAATGATTAAAATGCACCTAGCGTAGACTTGAGTGCCATATTTTTAAACTGAGTGGTGTAATAAATTTTAACATTTAATTAAGTTTCACACTTCAAAAACCTATATTTTTCCCTCAAAAAAGTTTGTCAATGATGTATTAGTATTCAGCTAAATTCTTTTACAATTTTATAATCTATCACGACCACAAGATAATTTTTTATGACTGAAAGGGGTCATGACCCCATAGATATAGTTTATGATAACACTTATTTGTGATACCAATATGAATTGGAGGTCAAGGAGAAAAGTAGAAGTAAAAAAATAAAAGAAATCTTAAGACATATGTATCATGTAAAAAAAATAAACCCTGGTCTTGTGACTTTTATCCAGAATAGTAGTCATGGATGCCTATACCTATGGGCAGGGAGCAGCCATGCTCTTCCTCTAGCAATCAGGGAATATATATATATATATATATTAACATAATAATTTTTATGTACTAGTATACATAAATGTGGTTCAACACTAAAATATAGTATCTTTCTGGGTCAGGACCTCTAACTCCCCCCTACAAACAGTCATATGAATGCCCATGACAGCAGTCAAACCTTATGTACAGTAGTTGCCAATTAAAGCATTCTCATTAACCCTGATACTGTCATTTAAATCTTAAAAGACAAAATACTCCCTCAATTACTATGACTAGGCAACTGTAAAATACTACAGTACAATGATTATTGCTTTCATTTTAATGTTCAACTTTATTGATAAAGTATTGTTTAAAAAAAAATATTTACACCACAACTAAAACCCATTAATTTAATTTTACATAGCACTGCAAGATGCAATAATTTCTCGCTGCTGCATAATACATAGAAGTAAAAAAAATAAATAAAAAAAATTGAAATAGAGATATTTGGTAAAACTTGTGAAGAAAATAATAGTTAATAAGAGCACTAGAATAAGCTATGCATACAATCTGAACCCTTTTTGGATAAACAATCACAAGGCTTGGCTTAACTCTTTATTTATTTGCCAGGAGAGGACAGCTCATGTTACTGAATGTGTCGCTTAGAACTACATATATGTCTTTCCCGGAATTTCCCACCACAATTTGGAACCTCATCAGAAGGGTAGGGGACTTCTGAATATTGGCACCCCTCGGAAGCTGCTAGCAACTGCCGAGAGGACTTTCGGAACCACAGATTTAACGTGCACAAACACCGAATGTATATGGTGGTCTTTAGTGGTACACCGGTATCGAACCCGCAACCTTTCGGTTATGAGTCCAATGCCTTAACCACTGGGCTACCACAGAATCTAACAGTGTAATAGATCAGAAAAATAATGTGCAATATAACAAATAAAATGTATGATATGCCATTGTTTAGGCCAATGAAATCATGAGATTAGTATAAATTTAAATAACATATTTTTAACTTATAATATTTTATTCAATTAATATCAAACTATTTAATACAGTAAAAAAAAAAAAGCTTCAATTTTTGTTTTTTTCAATAACACACAATTATCCTAGTACATACCAATTATTAAATATGATTAACTTTTTACATGTATTATCTAACTTCGACTCATATACACATTATAAATATTTTTTTTATTTCATTATACTAAGCAATGATTTATAAGATTTTTAAAGTATGAATACAATAACCTAGAAGCAATCATCTAATGCAAGTTTTCGATGCACTAGTCAATGTTAAAAGTAAAAATGTAAAACTGCATCAAATTTAGTTCCTATAACAACACGCTTAAAAAAGAGTTATGATTTTTTTTTCCTTAAATTTATTTTTTATTATCGTGTGAAAAATTAATTATCGTGTGAAATTAAGTAAAGATAAATCAATGTTGAAACAGTACATTAACTAGCTCTACAGATGTACTTGCATTTTTATTTTATTTTCTCAGGTAAAATAATCATGATTAAATTACAAATTAGCTCTCCACAATGAAGGAATTCCCAACTTATTAAAACAAGTCTGGTTTTAAATAGGGAATGCAATCCCTCACTGTTTTTTGTTTTGCGGGAATGCGATTACATTCAACTGAAAATTGATTTTGATAGAGAAAAGTAGGAAAAAATAAGATTGTACGAACTATCAAGTAAACTTTAATAATAATGATCTTATTTGATAATTAATACAATACCTTACATATATATGAAAATTCTAGTCATGATATTCATAACAATATACTGTTATTTCTTAGTTGCTAAAAATGAAGAATGTAAAAAAGGCAACGTAAAGAGGCACTCATCTTCCTGATCTTTATATTCATCTAATTTTGATAGAGAATACAAAAGTGCTTAACAAAATATTTTTTTCCTTTGTATGAAACCCTTCAAGTGCCAAACATTTTTTAGTGATTAACTGAAGTTTACCTTTTAAAGATAGCATTGGCAGCCATATGGTTGTTTATGGGGGGTGGGGGACAAGTCAAGGGTCCTATCCCAGAAAGATACAGTATTTAGTGTTGAAGAATGTCTCTCTCTCTCTGCGTTATACCAGTACCTAAATCATACCAATGTAGGAACTGGGTGGGACTATAGCCCCTACCTGCCAATAGGTATGAGCAAACATGTTTTTATTGTTAATCTTATGCAAAAATTTTTGGTCAGTTGATGATCGGGAAAGTGGCGTGAATTTGTAGGTAATAAAAATAATATATTTTTCAGTTTCAATCCCGTGGGATTATGATCTTAAATTGGTAGGACTAGTCCTACAAATATTTGTGCATGATCCTGCAGGATCAGGATTGCATTTCCTAGTTTTAAAGCTTTATTCATTAATTAAATCAATCTCCAAAAATAATATGGGATTTAAGCTATGTATATGAAGTCAACAAGACTGATTTTGCTAAATTCAATTTACAGAGCAAGGGACCTTTTTTTTTTAAATGTAAACATCAACCTAAATAAAATACATTCATAATAGCATTAAGTAAATTCTATAAGCATAATCTTACCACTCCATTTGTACTGTAAACAAAAATGTTTCTTGTAGAGCCATCTTTGACATATGTGAGTTGAGCTCCATTGGGATTACCAATCTTCTTTGGACAAAATGTTATATTCAAATCAGACACCTGAATGGATGCCTTAGGCTCTTTATGTGACTAAAAAATAAAATATTTCATTTAAACTCAATATTCATATGTGAAGCAAATATGTGTCAGCAGTAGAAGGGGAAAAAAAAAAAAAAAAAACTTTCTTCATAGTTTGAAAACCTGTTAATTTTAGCTAATACTGATATTTTCAATTGTTAAGGTTTATAAACTTTAAAAATAAGTTTTCATAAATATATATATATATATATATATATATATATCAGTTTAAAGTCTTTTTTAACCAAGCATTCAATAGCCTAATGGAAAATTTATATGGGATTCATTCAGATTTACCGCATTAAGGAAATAGTTCTGAATAAAGGAATATTTATTCATTTATTTCTCTTTTAATACACTTTTTAGCCTTTCAGGAAATTTCTGATCATAAGCTAATGCTTTGGTCATAATAATATATCATAAGCTAAATTTGGATACATAAGCTAATGCTTTGAAGAAAAATGTTTGATAAAATGGTAACAGAATAATTAATTTCTAGTACTCAAAAAACTTTACATAAAAGAATTTTGCAGTTGCCAATGCATATGTTTTAACTTTGACAAACATGCTAAAACAGCTATGAAGGAAGCTATCTATTTGCATGTAAAATATGTATGAAAAAAATAAAGATTTATGAAAATTGGGCATATAAAACATTTTCCACCAAAATGAAAAAATTCTACTTGAAATCTAAAATTTCCTTCAATAGAAATAAGAATAGGATGTAACTATCTTCAAATTCAACTGTAATGAGCCAATTTTAATCAGCACTTCGAAAGTGTAAATTCTCCTTTAATTTCCCTCTAGCATGTAGATAATAAAGCATGAAACATATTTTGTTTCTCCTTAATTTGAATAAACTTCAGCTTTACCAATACACATTTATCCAAAAAAATTAGTTATAAAGTCATTTTTCAAATAATGCCATTTCTTTTCCTACATATTCATATTTTATGTTAAATTTAACATTTTAGTAATATGTTTGAACCCATATAATTATTTTGAGCAATGCAATATAAATCTAGATCAGAAATAATAAATAAACTAAGCACATTTTAACGATATTCTGCATATTTTTTAAATTATTAAACACTGACATACATAAAAGAAATTATTTCCTTAATCTTTACGAACTAAAACACCATTATAAATAAGCATCAAAAACCAATGTATAAAAGCACCAATACAAAAATTTAAAAAGCACACTGGTTTCATGGTATGACATTCAGCCATCAGTACTAGAATCAGCTTCACCTGAATTAACTTCTGTACCAAGGTCCTTTTTTGCACTTATTAAATCAGCATTATTAAAATTTCAAAAAAAATTGTCTGAACTGTCCAACATATATTTACATGCAAAAGCACACTACATGCTTGTAAATAAATAGGTGTGCATGTGTGTGGGCACTTGTACTTGTTGATTAAAAAGAAAAGAAAATGTTAATCATTTTACATTGAAGCATTTTGTTAATAGCCTCAATTATTTAAATTTTAAAAAAGAATCAAGCACATCAAAGCTTTATCTACCATATTTTTAAAAAAAATAATAAAAAAGCAGGCTCTGGGAAAGTAAAATGTGCTAACCTTCAGGAAAAAAAAACTACAACATGAAAGCTAAAACACAGAACAGATAATTTAAAATTTTGTACAGTTCAAAAATTATGCTGAGCTAACAGATATCAAAAATTCATACATATGCATTTCATAACCGTAACATAAAGAAAGAAATATTTTTTTAAAAACTAGCAGGTTACAGAATTCCACCATATTTTGATGGCTATGTCTCATTAAAATATTCCACAGTTGTAATACAGTAGAGAGCCAGAAATCCGCACAGGTTGGGACCATGGCTTGTGCAGATTTTAGGATTTTACGGATTTCGGGCCATAAAAGATAAATCATTACATTTCTGATTTTTAAAAAGTAGAATACAATTACAATGAAAAAAAAAAAAACAGTCAAAAGTATTTCACTTATATTTTCACATTAAATATAAAAGCATAAGAGAATAGAAGAAAAAATTACATGAAGACTAGCAAAGTAAATGGTTTCAAAATTTCCTTTTTCTAAATTTGAAAGCATGATCTATGGTGATTCGTTTTAAAATATTATTTTTTTCTACTTTCTTTTTTTTTTTTTCTTTTTCTTTGTTTCTTTTCTTTATTTATTTTTGCAAAATGTATATTATCATTAATTCTTGTTTTGTTACAGAACTTTGCTGTTCTAAAAATTTAAGGTATTCTTCTCCTAACTTTAAACAAATGGATTTTATTATTATTATTATTACTTAAGTTTTCATCATCAGAATCATATTTATCTGGATTCAAGACACTTTTCAACAATTTCATCACTGGCAGATGACTTTGAATTTCATTATTTACATCAGAGATAGTGTGTGGATTTCGAACATTTGCGGATTTTAGGTCGGCAGATTTTTGGCTCTGGACTGTACTTTCATAAAACATACAAAACTTTTTAACATTCCTAAAAAATTATCTTGATCACAAATGAAACAAATAGGCTTAAGATGGAAGCCTTTGGAACTATAATAACTATTTTTGATGTCTTTGCACTAGCTTATAAATGAATAAGCTGACAGAATTTAAAAGAACTTACATGAAAAGATTAATGCTTATTTGTAGTTTCAAGACACTAAAAAAATTCCATCTTTGAAAATTAAACTTAAATTTTCATTTAGGTGATGAAATAACTAAGATAAATGAAACTACACAGAAAAACTAAGCTTTAAAGTAAAACATATATTTTTAATTTTACTTTTGTGGTAAAATATATTCTGTATTTATCTTTTTTTATTATTATTATCATCTTTCTCACCTCTTTAACATAGTATTTTAAAGTCCCATCGATTTCACTAAGAACAAATTTCCTTTGCTGAAACCTTCCGTCTTCTTTCCCCCTTTTCCACAAAAAGCCTTCCATACTTCCTGATGTATATACTTGGCGATCAACATGTATGAACTCCTCTCGCTCATATTTTGCTCTGATCCACTGCTCTTTTAAGACACTGAAATATTCAATTGTACAAATAAGTATAATTAAGAAATTTAACAAATTAAATCATTTTTTAACATTACTTACGTAAGAAAATATAAGGCCTCCTGTAATTTCTTTTTTTCAGAGAAGCTCAAAATATAAATGCAGAATGCTATAAATACACATTTTTAAAAAAGTTAATAAATATTTGTGTCCTCCTCAGAGTTTACCACCACAATTTGAATCTTCATCGATAGGCAAGAAACATCAACCTTTTGGTTGTTGGTTTTTAAGAGTGTATATCAAAGAAACAAAATCTGCCTCATGGCTTTTGACCACGAATTAAAATAAACTAATAGGAGTAGGGACTCAAAAAAATTCAGGATGATTTTTTATAAGCTACACTACACACTAAAATAAATGAAAAACAGTGCCTTTTATGAAACTTTCAGATATAATTCTTAAACATGAAATTGTGCAGCAAATTTTTTTCAGAGAGATATTTTCAGAAAATTTTTATATTTTTAAGAATTTTTTCTGAAAGCTTTGTAACTGATACAGATTTATCACTTATCACACTGCATAGTACAAATTGTGAAGAAACATCTTAAAATTTTTCTAACTCCAAACATAATTAGTTTTATTTACATTTATGCACCAAATTCACATGATTTTTCTGAAATACACCATTATCCAATAGGCTACCACAATCTTAGTATATGTAATAGATGGTTCTACAAGGGTGGTTTAGGAACAATTTAATAGTATTCAAAGGGGATGTGCAGTCTATCTCTCATAGGCAATTATCGGCTCATGCCACCTGTTTCGTTGGCCCATCAACACAGTTGCACTGACCAAAAAATATATATATCAGGCATGTGCCAGTAGAAATTAAATTTTGGAGCAATCTGTGGAACAAGAAAAAATGCATTTTTGGAGCAAGAAAAACAGATTTCTGGAGCAATTTGGAACACAAAAAAGTCACTTATGGAGCACAAGAATACCAATTTTGAAACACAAAATTTACTTTTCAAGGGAAGGGATAAGTCATTTAAGTATGCTAATCTGGAAAATAAAAATTAGGGAGGTTCTTAAAACACTTAGCAACAGAAACTACACATGCACTGACAATTCTTACATAAAAATACATCATATTCACATCTACGCTCTATCTTTTTTTTCCCCTCACCCAATTTAAATTAAAAATTCCATGATATGACCAGTTTTAGTTAAGAGTGGTGAATCTAAAGTCTCGCAAACAAAAGATTTTTCATCCAATTTGCCATTGCTTTATATAATTTCAAATTTTATTTCTACAAAGGTGTGTCAGAAGTTTCAAAAAATAATTATTAAAAAGTTCAGTTATTTTATACAGTGTTATACTAAATATCTATTTTAAATAATTAAAAAAAACCTAATATTTACTTAACCTTATAACTACTGCCAGTAGCTTAAAAAAATTAAAAATTTCATCAACTTAAATAAAATTATTAAATTTAAAATACGGGACAATTTTTATTCTTCAAGTATTAGAGATTACAAAGGAACGTCAAAGGAAAAATTTCCGCTTTTAAGATTGATGGATAAAAGATTGAAATTAGACTGCTTAGAATGTGAAATGAAATTTTTTATACAAATTTGGGAGATTAAAAGCATTTTTAGCACATGGAAAAATTTCAAATTACACTTTTGGTGAATTTGGAGCAAAAATGTCCAAAAATGATCTTTTTGTAGCAGATTGGAGCATCATCATTGATTTGGAGCAATTGGAGCAGCTGGCACATCCCTGATATATATATATATATATCAGCTTCCAACACTTCAATTTTCAAGAAAAGAAATTAACTATGAAAATTAAATTACTTCTGATTCATTTTTTAATTGACATAAATTTGACACCAGAAATTGTTCAGTTACAGCTTAGTAATTAACTTGTAGCTGTGTGTGTTACCACATCTGCAAACAAACCTATAAAAATGTATCTGGAACTGAGCCACTGCATGCATGACTACAGGGACGTAGCCAGAAATTTTTCATGGGGGGGGGGGGGGGGGGTACGACTACTACAACTCATATATATATGTAAACGTGGATGTGATAATGTAGCGAAGAATATACATTTTGTATGGCAAAAAATTCCTCATGGGGGGGGGGGGTTTATGACCTCCATAACACCCCCCCTCCCCGTGGCTACGCCCCTGCATGACTAAATAACTTACAAAAATGATTGTTTTTTATGACTGCACAGTGTATTTGTGTCGGTATGGTACTTTTAAATCTTTGTGCCCTCAAGCTAAAATGTATTGTGCACCCCTGGTTTTTAACAAGAAATTTTTGTGCATGAACTCCCTAAAACTTCTGTTTCAAGGGGCAAGCTACATAAATATTATTGCTATAACATAAAATGAACAAAAATTTCTCTTTGTAGTGAACTTACACTTCCTATCTCTATATATAAAAGAAACATGTCCTGGATGACTGAATGACGATCATTACCCAGCCAAATCTACCAGAGATACAGACATGAAATTTTAGGAGCTTATAGCTTTTGTGCCCGAGGCATTATTAAAGAAGCAATTTTTATTAAAGTTTTATTAATATTTTTTATTACAAATTTTTTATTAAAGAAGCAAGCTCTTCTGGAAAAGTGCAGAAACTTTTCACATAAGAACAATTTCGTTTGTGTAAACAGCCCCTATTATATCAATGCTTCATGCAGAGAGAAAAAAAATGAAACTGTGTAATCTGGAAAAACTATTTTAAACGAATTGGAATAACAATTTTCCTTTAAAAACCTGATAAACGTGACTTTAGTATGATGTAATTGTCACTTGCGGGCCCTAATTTTGTCACGAAAATGACAAACTTTATTTCTTCAACAAACTTTACTTCTCTCAGAAACAAAATGGGTTGAAAAGAGAAAAATCGCTTAAAAATTAGGGAATGGATAGATTTTCAGATTTTTAAAGTAGCATAGATTGTTTCTATATTTTTATACATAATTATGAAAAATTTCAAGCGGATCATACAAATGGCATTGATGTTGTAGTGCTTTTTGTGCTTAACATGTTAATCTTTTTGTAGTAATGGTGGTAAAAATTTTTATCATGGAGTGGTCACCTGGTATTTTTACAGAATCTGTTAATCAGTGAGTCAGAGATCAGCATCACTATATAGTAGGATTTTCCATTTGTGTTTGTTATTTTAACAATATCCAATCTATGTGAAGAACAGATACTTCAGCTAGTTTCAGTATAAATATACCTGTTATTTTTAGGGACGAAGTTTTTTAAATGTTATTGAGACTATTTAAAAAACTGTTACTTACTCGGGATCATACACACAGGGTTTCCTGTAACACACTGGAACAAAAGCTTCATATTTTGCTTTGGCTTTTAAGTTACCAATTTCTTCCATCATACTTAACTGGTCTGCATCCCAGTTATCCAGGATGATCGATTTGATCTTGCTGATATGAGACCCCATATTCCGATGAAATCCAGCACATGACGTGCATATAAAGACACCTATGTTGTAAGAACCCCATTCTGGATCTACAAAGTAATAGATATATATAAAATTAAGAGTTGAAATTTCGGCATTAATTTTAAATATATCGAAATTATAAGATATGCAGCAATAGATATACCAGGGATGGTCAACTTTCTTGCACATGAAATCAACTTTTTATCTTAGAAATGTGTTGTGATCGACTGATTTCATAAGTACACTCTGTGGTGATGGGAGGCATGAAGTAACAGACGCCTGGAGCCTGGTATGCCACTTCTTGCTCTGATTGGATCTTCGCGTCAAGTGACTTCTGTAGAGCTCTGATTGGTGCTCTCCCTGCTGCCTGAATTTTGAGCAGCGTATTTCAGAATCGGAGGAAGGAAGGAACGTTTCAGATATATTTGGCCGTCAGATATATTTGCACTGCATTACAGTACTGTGTCTTGTCGCTTGATCAGCTAAACATAAACATAAGCGAATAGCAAAATGTTGTTATTGATATTCGATTAGTTATTTTTTCCTTTTTCTTTGAAGTAATGAGGTCTATTAAATAAAATGCTATCGGATACTGATTAGTGTTTTTTTCTATGAGTTTATTTTGCAGATGCGTGTGTTATAAACATTTAGTTATTTAAATACGTATAATCTAGAAAGCATGTGTGCGTTTTCAGTCTATAAAATGTTATTACTTCATATTTATTCGCAGAACATTATTATTATTTTTTTTATTTATAAAAGTTCTTATCTGATCAGTGCCGTATCTAAGTTGGGGAGAGGGGGGTATAGGGGACGACCCCCCCCCCCCCAAAAAAAAAAAATTAATGTGTATTAGTTTCAAAAAATTCTTTTCTTAGTACTGCTTTTTTTCTCAATTCTTCTTTTAACTGTAACAGACAAATTAACTGACTTAATGAGTTTAAATGTGTAATTAAATTAATTAATTACATAATGAAGTTAATAAATATGTAATTAAGTTATTTATGATTAAAATCTGATTGTATGTCATATTTCAATGATTCATTATGTGAAATAAAACCAATACACAAATTAATAACAGCATTAATGGTTGCTAATGAACAAAAAAATTTCAATAATGACTGTTAATTACATAGCTATAATTATTATTTACTTATGAATTTTGATTGATCTCATTAAAGGTGATATTTTGCATATGATTTAATTACTAGTTAATTAAATAATATATTAAATTAATTAATAATGTACAGATAATTACACAACAATTTAAGCCCGCCGATCACTCAAAAAATCACTTAAACCACGTTTTTTGCGAACGGAGTATGCAGTAATCTCGCCAACACAAACACACTATGAAGAGGAAATACACATAACGAAGAGCACCAATCAGAGCTCTACAGAAGTCACGTGATGTGAAGAGCCAATCAGAATCAGAAGTGGCATACCAGTCTCCAGGCACCTGTCATGAAATATACATATTATACCTAATAGCACAGAAGTCACAAAGCAGTCACTGTGATGTCACAGAAGGTCACAGTGGTTACCAGGTGTCACAAAACAGTCACATTATGACCATTAAGAGACATGAATTTACTGTACGGTCACTAAGACTCATCCTTGTGACTAGTCACCAAGTGATATCACTGTAAAGTCACAATATAACAGCTGATTCTTGTTGCCTCTTCTAAAGTGACATTACAGTGACCATTTCTGAGCCTTTTAAATATGACTTGATCGTTACATCTCAATCAGCAGTTTCAGTAATAGCGAGAAAATTTTGTTCTAGATAAATTTGGAGACTATCGTTCCAATTAATTTTAAAGAATAAAAATCCTTGAATTTTTATGAATTTGAAATGTATTGTGCGTAAAGTACATCAAACATTCTCAAAATATCATGCTTTATAAAAGATTATTTTTCTGAAGAAAAAAGTTCAAGAAATTATTAGCTTTCTTTTTTTACGAATAAATTGGGGTGGGGGGAATACTGAGTCCTAGAAAATAATTTTTAAAAAATTTTTGGAGGGGGGGGAGAAATAAATTTCTAAAATTTAGTTTATATCATAACTTATTAAACTATTGAAATTTATGAATTTAAAATATACTTCTACCCTACTTGAACCTAGCAAATGTTCAAGAAAGTATTAGCATTTCTATATCACTATGTCGGAGACATTTCACACGATTTTATTAACGGAGCCTGTAAAGCCCCTTGGGGCATGGGTACCTATGCTTTCTTGCATAGATATTATGCAACCACAGTTCATGATTGGTGGGGATCATTTCATAAATGGAATCTTGTGAAATTTGCTCAAAAGTTTGGAGACACTATATAAGAAAGCATGGGTGCCAGCAGAATATTTCCCAGAGGGGGGGGGGAGGGCAAAGACTACTCAAGGGGGGAATCCTGACGGTTTCTCTACTTCTGTTTTCCGCAAGCCCTTTTCTATATCTTTACCTCCTCATGCCCTATCTAATCATCCTTACCAGCAAAAACTTTCTGCTTTTTACACTTATGTGTTTCGTGCTATCAAAATTTGCTCTGATTCTTCTTCTCTTAATAATGAAATTAGTTACTTAAAATCCTTTGCTGTTTCTCGTGGTTTTAGCCCCTCTATTATTGATAAAGCTGTTTCTAAATTTAATAAGCCTAATACTTCTACTAATACTATTAATTTTCACAACGAATTAATTGTACTACCTTTCTTTTCACCTTTATGCTACAAAATTTCTAAACTTCTCAAAAATTTCGGTTTCAAAGTCATTTTTAAACCTGTCAATAAACTTAAATTTTCTTCCCTTAAAGATCCTATTCCTACTGAGAACCGTTGAGGTGTTTATTATATTCCTTGTGAATCTTGTGATTTGGGCTATATTGGTCAGACCAGAAGAGCTCTCAAATTTAGGCTCAAAGAGCATGAGAGATATGTCTCTAAGCACGAACTTTCCAAATCTTCTATTGCCTCACATTGTTGGAATTCCAATCATCGATTTCAGTTTTCTAAGGCTAAGATTTTGTGCACTCCTCAGTCTTTGTCCCATCTGGATTTTTTGGAAGGTTTTTCCATTACCCAGCACTTAGATCGTTTTGTGAACGATGGTTCTTCCGTTCCTTTCGTTCATTCTGCTTGGAAGTTGCTGTTGTAAGGTTCTTTTCACTTTCTTCGTCTACCCCCCCTTTTTTCCCCCTGTTTCTTTAATGTGTATGTACGTGTGTTACTGTCTTTCTTTTTCGTTTTTATTTAAAAAAAAAAAAAATTATTCATATATATATTTATTGTGCTGTCCTGTTCGTGGTTTTTATTAAAAAAAAAAAAAATGTGTGCTATTTGTTTTTTGTTTGTTTGTTCTGTTTTCTCTTTTTTGTGTGTGTGTTTGTACTTGTGTGTTCCCTTTTTTTATTATTTTTCTTTATTCCTTTTTTATTTCTGTATTTTTTGTGCTTCTTTCCTTTCCTTTTTATCCCCCTTTTTTAATTTTTTTTCTCCCCTCTCCGTGGTTTTGTTCGACTTTTCTTTGCCCCTTGTGGCAACATCTTGCTTGTTTTTCTCTTTTCAGTTCCCTGTGTTCTTTACATCGAAGGGCTTGGACTGAAGAAGTTCAAAACAATTTTTGAACGAAACGCGTATCCTCTTTCCTTTTACTTCTTATGTGTGTTTTTTACAAAGTTTTTTAATTACTATATGGTTACCATGTTGGAAAGAGCAAAAAAGCAAGGGAAAACTCTGCATACAAAAATCCAGGGGGACCATTGCTGCCCCCCCCCCCCTTGCCCTATACTGCCGGTGCAGAGTGAAGGTGCCCTATACTCCGGTGTAAGAAGGGCAGATCATCTCCAAGCAGTTCAGTTCTGAGCGAATCAGCTGTAATATATGCACTGGTAACCATATCATTCGGTGTCATTTTGATGAGACGCTTTTGTCTGTTCCTTGAAGCTTACATTTAAAAGTAGTTTGTGAATTATTTATTGCGATGTGTTGAAGAGAAGTAATGGGATCTCCACGAGAATTACCACTAAAATTTTATCCTGTGGAAGGATTTTATCGTATGTGAAATAGTTTACCTGAAGAAGCTTCTGTGTTAAGCTGACTGTAATAAAACTTGTAACTGCTTGTTCATTTGTGAATTGTGACCTGAAAACTTTTTGTCAAGTTTCTAGAAGTAATAAAATTTTTTTTTTATCCTAACAACTGGACTGTTTATTAAAACTTTTCATATACACTTTACTTTTCAGCTAAAAGCCCAAAAACTAAGCATAGTTTTCTGCAACAATACCATTAAAATTGTCATAAGCTATCTGTATATTTCTCAAGTTTTTTATGAACAGAAAAGATATATTACATATTATACATGATTATAAAACACTGACATAAAATGTTTCAAAGAACTAGTAAAAATCACTATCAAAATCATTACACCTTCACTTCTGTTGAAAGTGATAGAAAACATAACACACAAAGACATGTTACGAAATAAACTTTAAACATCTTGAAGTATTAAATTTTCTATATACTTATGTCTAGAGAACAACACAACAACAAATATTTGCTGACAGGAAAGAAAGAAAAAAAAAATGAATTTTTTTTAAAAAGCTGCTTTGGGCTCCAGGCAAGTGCTTAATGGCAAATCTGGGTCTGTTACTTGATCTTTATTAAACAACATCAAGCTCTTGTACAAAAAAATAAACGCTCAGTGTAAAGAAAGAAAAAAAAAACAGAGACATCTGATTTAGAATCTACAAGGTTTTACTGAAAGTCTTATACCCAGAAAAGCTAAAAAAATTCTTTTATTGTATATTTTTTATGCATTTTTCTATGTCCTTTCATAAATAATTGATAGTACCTAATATACTTCAAGTTTTTCAATGAATAAATTGAAAAAGACTTACATGAATTTTATATGATAAAAGCTCTTTAAACTACTTTAAAAACTTGTAATATGTGCAACTATGTTTCATAGATAAGCATAATGCTTATGTAGTTTAAAAAACTTAAAGATTAAAAAAATAAGCTTAAAAAATCAACGTACAAACAAAAGTGGTTAGCTTTATCTATAATAAAAAACAGCAATGATAAATAAATAACAAAACAGCATAAACATAGCATATGTTAATGATAACAGCACTTATCTCAAATTATTAAAAATTTTATTTATATTTAAATGATAAAATAACGGGATTTTTTCTACATGAGACTGAACGGTTGACATGTATAAGTCGAAGCATAATTTTGGTTTCGATAGATCTATTCCTTAAATAATAATATTACATTTTAGTAAAAAAGTGAAACAACGTAGAGGCTTGCAAAAACATTGCAGTAATAACCATCCAATATTTGCTATGATAAAGGCGTAAATAAACAATCAGTTGTCCCAGCTCCCCAACTGCTGTTCAAATTGTGTACCCCTGACAGCTGCGACTGAAGTATGACTCATGCAGTGACCCCACCCCGTCAATTAATAAGCAATGACAAACAATAAACAATAAATGGCTGTCAGTTCCCAAACTCAATATTAAAATGCTGATAACTCTCGGTATAATCTATAAAAAATAAACAAAACTTCGAAAGCCGCAAGTACGGTACATATTTAATTCAATACTAGAAAACACAGCAAATGATACAAGAAAATTGATCAAAATCATTACTCTTCGATAATATTGTTTCCAATAACAATATCCAGATTGACACAACAGTTTCTTTTATTTCGTCATCAAAAACCGCTCACTACGCATTATTGATGTCGACTTTTCGACCGATTTTATGAGACATTGTGATAAGAACAATAGGGCTACAGTTGAATGTTTACAAAAAACAAACTTACTTTTTCTCCCACATTCGGCGCAGGTCGTGTTCCCAAGTTTCTTCACCAGCTCTTGCAAACGTTTACGTCGGGCTTCTGCCATTTCATTAGATGTAAATGACGAGTTAAAATCGTTATTTTCACTAGTATCATGACTCATGTGTGATTTACCATGTTTGCTGCGCCCAGACGGGCGGAAGCCATGTTGAAATTTCCTGACTTTCCCGCCGCTAGATGGCGGCAGTGTGCAAGCCTTTGCTTCTGATAATCCTATCTGCTCTTCTGCATCTTTCTTGCTGGGGCAGCAGCAGCATGCAAGGTTTCTTAAGCAATCAAAAACGCATGTTATTATGATCCATGTAAACATAGGTATATGTGGGACTAAAAATGTGAAGAGGTGAGATCGACGAGTTGCACAAATTCGGCGGCCTTGTGAGATAACGGCTTATGGAAGGAAGAGGAAATCCCACGTCCGGCATTGGATGCCATATTTGCGGGCTGGTATTGGCCAGAGGAGGAAGTGTAAGAGTTCCCAGAAAGAACGTGCGCTCCATTGCAGGCTTACCTTTGCTGGCTTGGGTTCTGCACCCGATGCTAGACTGCAAAAGTAATTTCATGTGGTTGCTGGTGTTTTTATTTAAAAACAAATAAACGAGAATGCTGAATTTCAAACAATAAAATAAAGCCCCTTTGTTTTAATACAGTCGCTTTCATAAACACATAAGCACTTGGAAAAAAAATCTCTTCTTGCGTATAAATTACAGACTTACTTTAAAAATTCATGCAAAAATATTCAGTACAATCATTTGATTGAATTTTTATCAATGTAATTTTAAGGTAGGTCGGTAAGTCATATGTGAAACAAAGGGAATTTTTTCAGGTGCTCGTATATTTATGCGGGCGACTGTATGTATATAAAAAAAAAATCACTTTTTATAGTTTATTTTAATAATAAAAGGTATAAAAAATAAAAACACTGCTGCTTTTAAGTAAACATATGCAATTTGTAACTTACTACCAAAATATATTTTCTTTACTAGTAAATAAAATTGCATAATTTTACTGAATACTTTATTTTTATAAAATTTTATGCATTTGAGTTACATTCTCTTGGTACATTTATACATTAGTTTAAAAAGCATTTATTTTATCCCCATTTAAAGTATTTACATTAATAAAAGTAAAAACAATAACAGAAATCAAACTTATTATGAAATTAAGTAATGATAAATTTGTTCTAAATATCTCACACATCAAAATCTTTTTTCTGTTTCTCCTCCCCGCTTATCTTTTTCCTTTATATGCAGTTATTTTATAAATTTTCCATAAGATGAAAATATATTAAAGAGAAATGTTTTTTAATTGTATGTAACTCAAGGAATAACTAATAAATGCTTGCAGTGATGTAATTCTTTTTAACAACTAGAAAAACTGTGTACGGTTAAAATAATGTATAGATAAATATGTATATAATTTTTGGCTCACGTCTTTTTTATATTAAAAGATATACACTATGACTTCGATATCTCGAAGTCGAAAGGCCACCAGAAAAATTCCACATATCGAGTTTTCGAGATAACGAGGTGAAATAATAGGGGTCAGTTTGTTAAGGAAAGCACATTTATTCGAGATATCGAAGTTACACAGTATTTTGGATAAAAAAGTATTTTGTTTCCTTAAAAGAGCGTTTATGTATTTTATACGTGCAGTTGAAATCGCTTATAAAGAGCATAAGGGACTGCGATATTTGTTCGTTATATCCGAGTGCTCGTAAAAAAAAGGGTTCGGAAAAAAAATTAAATTCATATACTTACTATTACTTACTTTATTTTTTATTTCTATACAGTACAAATGAAGTTGGCTAATTTGCTTTGAACCATGTTTTTGTCTTTTTCTAGTAACGTCAAACTTGGATAATTTGAAGTTGAAGGGACCAGAGTTGAAGTTCGAAATATCCAAAAATTCAAGTTACATATATTCTCTCAAAGAGAAGAAAATATATAAAAAGACTTCTAGGGACCGGGCAAAAATTTCGAATTATCGTTTTAATTTCGAAATTTCGAATTAATAAGTTTCACTGAATTATTTATTCTTCAGGAAAGGCTGATGCCCCGAAAGACATCGGCGTTTGCACACCCAGTCATCCAAAAGAGTTTGAAGTTTCTCTGCGCACACTAAAGCCATTGAGAATGCTGGGGAAGGTTGAGGCTCAAATTCTTCATATTCTTCGTTATCATTGTCGCTTTCATTGATTTCTGTATCTTAAAGGAAATTAAAAAAAAAAAAAAAAAAAAAGGATTGGCTAAACTGGAGACCAGTAGAAATATTATGAACAGAAATATTAATAGCTATAACCGGGACTTACTCGTTTAAACGAGTTATGTACCCGTAAACTTAACATTGTTCCAAACAAAAATTTCCGATTTTCTCGTTAAATCAGGGCTCGTAATGAAGGAGTTGAACTGTAATAATTACTTAAACTTTGAAAAAATTGCAATTCGTAGAGTTAGTTCTATAAACAAAACAAGTTAGAAAGGAATAGATTTAATTAATGCCCACAAAATAAAAATTCAGGTTGATTGCTTGAATTAAATTTTTTTAGTGAAACTGAAATTCCGAAAAATTTTAGCTTTCAAGAATTGGGTATAAGTGCTTCGTAGTAATCTTATTAAATATATATTATTTGCAGAAACACAGATAACTTGATTTTTCTTAAAATAAAACAATGCTACAAATTTGATGTCGAAAGCTATATTACCTTTAAATTTTGGTGGGAATATAGACAGCTTTTATGATCCCCAAAAATGTCTAACTTCTCAAATGAAGGAATTCTAGCCACAAGTTTTCAATATTTTCAGAACAGAATATTTGCAGAACAGAATAATATTTCTCCCAATAAAAATTTGTTTAGCTAGAAATTTTACATAGTTTTGGGAAAATGCATAATAAATAATATTACAAACACTTATTACTTTTACTTTAACAAAAATATCATTTAAGGAAAATTACGTTAAATTCTAAAAGTTTGCGTTTTGATACATTCATGATCAACTTTAATACAATACCTTCAATATTTATTTAAATTATTTTATTCTAAACTTGTTGCATATTCTTGTAACCATTTGAAACATCATAAAAGTTTCAATGTTTTAGCTTTCATTTTTTATGAAGTCTCCATATTTTCAGAGAGAAATCAGCCTTCTAGGATATGTTCCTTAACCACATACATTAATATGAACAATAAAAGTAGTATTTCATAAAAATTAGCCATGCTTCTTCAATTTTAAACTACTGAATATGATAGTGTTATTTACAAATCAAATGTTATTCATATATTTTGAATAACACCAAGCTTAATAATAAAGTTCATTTAGCTATCATCATTGAAACTGTTCATTTTGCTAAATATTTATTAGTATTTGTAAAAAGGTTTTTCGTTAATTTTCCACAATACGTATGCCTCATGAGAAGCAGAATTTAATTAATGCAGATTGTTTACGCTAAAAATGAAATAAATCCAGATTTTTTTCAAATCAATGATGATACTTTTGTAAATAAAACATGTAAGATGAAGCATTTTCTGGGATCTATCTTCTCCCTACTCCAGAAATTCAAATTTCAGTTTAATAAACAAGTAGTAATAAGAATAGATATATATATATACTATATCTATACCGATTTCATCAATTATAAAATATTTTTGAGCAAAATTGTTTTACCTGTGCATATATATTTGGAATAACAGATACAACAAAATCATTAAGATATTTCCTTTAAGTACTGCCCTTAGTATGCAGTATATGATACATGAAATTGTCTGAATGTTGCTTTTCCTGCTGTCATATGAACTTCGATAACTTGCAGTAATTTTATTGATCTTAAAATAGATTAACGTCTCTAAAATGCAATTTAAGAAAGCAATGACCATAGACCGTTGTTACTGGTATTCTTTAGTACGAACCTGTAAAAAATATGTGTATATAAATATTTCTCACAATATTTTTATGGAGAACATTATTTGCGTTAATTAGAGAACTGACAGACAAACTGAAATTATAAACACTTTTTAAATTGCTCAAAAGTGCTGAATAAAAGATACTTTTTTTCTCAAAATTAATATCTGGAGTTGATGGTAAGGATTTAATCCCAGTGAAGCACTTTCAAAAATTTCTCATCCAATTTTACTTATAAAAAGACCTGTCAGTTTTCATAAACAGTATGCTTATGATTTCTGTTTGTTTGTCTGTGCTCTAGTTGTAAATATGAATCCATTGCCAAGGCATTTTGTTATGTTTCTGTGTATCCTATCGAAAAAGGTGTGTAAATCAGTATTTTTTTTCCCGAAGAGACTCAAAGGTTTTTCAAGGTGCATGAGCAGTGTCATATTTTAAAGAGCGCTTCAGAGACTTATTAATGAAGCAATAAAAGTTGCTCTCTGTCGAAAATAATGAACATAACACTTAGGGAACAGCATTAACACAAGGGAAAACCAAAAAAGACTGTCTTATGTTGAGATTATAACATTAATGTGGTTGAAAATAAATACTTTAGTGTCTTATTAGTTTTGCCATGTTGTCTTTCATCGTTCCAAAACCCTGGGCTATAGCGACGCATTTCAAAGACACAAACCGGGAAGCAACGATGGGCATAGAAGGGGAATAGCTGTCTCCGAGTTTTTGCAATGAACATCTTAAATAAGATCGAAATAGAAAGAATTTTATAATCGAGGCATTCGGCATGATTTGTTGTTCTTTTTCTTTACAACTGAACTTGAAGGTTAAAATTTAATCCCTACTAAACACCTTCAACAATGTGTCTCCATTTGTATTTACAAGTAAACCCTATCTGCTTCCGAAATTTTCGCTTCTTTTCCTACTTTATTTTCAAACTCACCTATTTTCTTTTGCTCTATTTTGTGCAGAGTTAACATCCGTATGGGTGTCAACCGACGACACAGAGATAGCGGAAGTCGCCTTGCGTTACGGAGCGCAGGTCCACTATCGGGAGAAGAAATCGGCCCGAGAATCCAGTTCTTCACTTGCCGGCGTGCAGGACTTCCTTGCCAAACATCCCGGTGAGTGTGGTGCCGTGAAGCCCGCTTCAGTGTTCTTTCAGGAATATAATTCGTAAATCTTCTGCAGCAAGCAGTGTTGCCAAGTTTGGTTTGTTAAATTTAGGTGGAAAAGTCGCTAAATTAACACAGAAGTTACTAAACTTGTTTTAATTATTTTCCAAAAATGAATTTAGCTGTCAGATATCTAAAATAGTGTTTATTTAGAATTGGAAAGATTAAATATTCCAAACAGATTGATTATAATGTTCTTTAAAATAGCATATGTATAATGGATCTTTACAATATATGAAATGGGTACGAAGATAGTCTTTAATATACAGGGTGATTAAAGTTCCACTTTAAAAACGATCAGAAAAGGAAAACTGCAGGATCAAATATTATCAAACTTGGTAATTGTGTAAAGGTGGTCAGGGGATTTATTATCTGCTGAAAAAAAGTTCAAATATTCAACACCAGTGGCAAGGACGTATTTGGGGGGGGGGCGCCCAGGGGTCCGAACCTCCTCCCCCTAGAAATTTGGATTTTTGTTACTAAAATGATAATGATATAGTGTCCTTTTGAGAAAAATACTGCATTTTTTACCGTTTGGACACCCTCTGAAATTTTTGAACCCCCCTCCAAAATGTTCTTCATTTCCCCCTTAAATACGTCTTTGCCCCTGGTGTTGAATTTTTGAGCTTTTTATCCGCGGATAATAAATCCCCTTTACATAATTACCAAGTTTGATAACATTTGGTCCAGTAGTTTTCCTTTTCTGGTCGTTAAGAACTATCAAGCTCAGAAAGTAAACATTGTGTACCTGATGGTGTTCACATTTATGGCCGGGGACTGTATATGTTTTGCAGAATTTTCCTCCAGTTGCTAAAAAACGCAAAATGTCCAAGTGTTAAATAACATCGTTTTGCCGGCCGTTTCCATTACTTCATACACGTAATGGAGCTTCACACTTTTTTGTACTTAATTTCACTGCTCAAATATTTTTTGTTATGCATCAGTAACTTAGAATCCTAGCCAAGCAAATAATGAATATGTAAAATTATGTGGTTCAACCATTAAAAAATGTAATTTAATATTTTTTTAATTCAAATGTAAAAAATTATGTTTTTGGTATTGTTATAGCTTTGTCAGTGAACTTTAGAATTTAAGTACTATTATAAAACGTCACAACAGAATATCATTTCAGAAGTGTGTGAGCTACAATAAAATTAATTAACTCATATTATACATATGTCAGCAATGAACATTTCAAACATCGCAATAAGAAAAGCAATCATTATTAAGAGCACGAAAAAAAAACTGTCATAAAATTATTGAATTTGTAAAACATCTGAAAAGGAAATATTTTTTAATAAAAGGTAAGCAAGTTACATAAAAGAAAATTTAATCATAAATCTGTACGCTGTGTCAATCCTATCAAAATAATAATAAATATGATTGTGTAGGATTAAATCCCATAGATAGTTTTGGCCAACAAGAAGTGGTTAACAAGTGGGTGGTTGAAGTGGTGGGGTTTTGCAAAAAGTGGTTAAGTATATCCCGCACATGCGATGAAAGCATTTAGTATGCAATCGACTGAGTTGTAAAACATCGATGTCAAACAAATATAGGTTTCAATGCATCGATGGATAAAGCATCGATAGTTTTTTAAAAAAAAATCGATGTCGTATCCCTATTAACAAGTACATTAAGATAACGTTTCCAACCCCATACTGCTATGTGATTCTAAAACGCTCGTTCTTCCTACCATCGCTTACATTTTCTCTCAAGCGTTTCGAATCACATTGTTTATATGTAGGCATGTAAAATTTGTTTAAGAAAGATAGAACTTCTACTAACTTGTTTTTGATCTTTATTCAGATATTTCCGTGATTGCTTTGGTGCAGTGTACATCCCCCTGCTTGCTTCCCATGTACCTAGACAAGGCCTGCGAGATGGTTCTGGAACAGAACTATGACTCTGTGTTCTCTGTAGTTCGGCAGAAGAAACTTCGTTGGAAGGAGGTTCCTGCTGGTATGTCTGGTTTCTGGTATTGTCTTTCGCGCAGAGCTTTATTTCTAGCACACAAAAAAAAAGTGTTGGAGCCATCATGTTCTCTAGAACTCGATGTTCATACTCAGTGACGTACTGCAGACCCGCGCGACCCCTGCACACGGCGAGAGAAAAAATACCACCCTCTTCTAGCAGAAATAGATAGCTGTTTTCTGTATCCCAAAACTAGAAAAATAGATCGTAGAATGATGCGTGTAGGTGATACACTCAACTGGTATAGACGAAATGGACAAGAATTTCTACTCCGTGGTATTCTGCATAATCACGGCAGAATTACTAGTTTGTGTAACGAGAAATTATCATTCGATTTTTGGAGCACTAGAATGACAGTTTGTGAGTCTACCTGCTAGTGTACGCAGCGATTTACAGGTATTTTCATCCGGGTACAAGCACCAGATTATAGAAAAGAGATCTAAAAATTGGAACCCGGTTCGAGAAATAATTAATCTGATAAACTATAATAGCTTTATTGAAATTTTCAGAGATGAGTTTTGAAAAATGTATTTAAATTTTGCATTATGATTGTAGACGTCTTCACGTTTATACTAAAGTTGTAGGAAGGCAGAATGTTAGCTTTATCTTGAGAGACTTAAAACATACAACGTCACTCGGTTTTCGTGACAATTCGCTTATAACGTTAAATAATTTTATTCTATTGATCGTCCACAGACTGCCGTATGAGAGAAATTATCTTATTACATCACTTGATTATACCGTTATAAGTGATACGGCTCTGTCCCTTAATTAACATTAAAAACGAGTTCAAGTGTATTTTTATACGGAAATATGCTAAATCTAATGATTCTTATTCCAAGATAATTTTTAGGCACAAATTAAGAAGTGACTTACCCGATCTGGCCAAAAAACGCTATAAAAATATTTAGCCGATTAAGGTCTAATATATCTGTATGATAATTCTTTGGTATAATCCATATGGAATAGTATAATACATAATAATATTATACTATAATATTATGTATTGTTCTACTGTTTTATAAACCGCTGTTGCATTTGAAATTTTCGCTACTTTCATTAAATCTGAAAAATTTAGAAGAAGCCTCACGCCCCACCAAAAAAAAAAAAAAAAAAAAAAAAAAAATACGTTTATAATCATTGGATTCGAAACAACTATATATCGATTATTTGCTTTATTAAATTCATCATATAACACAAGGTGTGCCCAAAACTTTTGGCAAATGGTGTCACAAAATAAAGGAAACAAAACACCTTTGGCCTTCTCAAGCAATCCTCATTAGCTTCAACACACTACTGGCACCGGTTGTATAGCTGCTGGAAACTGTCAGCAAACGCTTCATTTGGAATCGTTCAAATCTCCGTTGTTGCACATTGTTCGATCTGTCGCAGTTGCCACACACTGTCAGAAAAGTATAGGCCTTTCAAGACTTTTTTTGTGGCAGGAAACAAATAGAAGGCTGCAGGTGTCAGATCTGGAAAATGCGGAGGATGTTCAAGAACGAGATCAGGATACTCATTCTTGACAACTTCCTCTTAGTTTTCAAAGCATCTGATTCATTCAAAAATACACTATTTACTCGCTGTTTCCTGTTTGTTCTGTTTTCATGGATTAATAGGGGCTAGACACTTATGCTTTTTACAGCATTTTGTACCAACGCCAAATTCAAATGAGACCGATAGCAGCATTCACTGAACGGGACCAATTTCGGGATCATTCACCCAACTTTTCAGATGCACCTTGCGTGTGTTCATCTTGTTGAGATAATAAATGACATTCATTGTCATCATTCACTTCTATAAAAAAAGCTCATGTATAGGTAATGGAAATGTATAAACATTCATTTTAATTATTAGATCGTTACTTTCTATTGTACATCAACTGCCAAAAGTGCTAATTTCTACCACAAACTCCCGAAGAGTTCATTTCTACCTCGTTCAGAAGCCGACAGATGGCAGCACTACCGATCGTTAGCGGGGGGGGGGGGAAGCTTCTTAATTTTGAAGCAAGAACCTAGCAGAAGAACTAAGGCTTAGTTTTGCTACCTCCAGAGATATCGTTTGCATGAGAACTTGTAGGACATTGCGACCACGAGGTATTTAACGTGCCCCAGTTGCCATTAGCAAGCACGAAGGTCTTTGGTTGGTCCCTGGATCAAACTCGCAGCCTTTCAGCCACGAGAATGACGCCTCTTCCAATTTGGCTACCGCGGCCTTCTACTCACTGTTTCCACACCGTATCCTTTCATTTGCATTTCATGAGTCTTCGTCACCGTTTTGACTGATTTGAAGCAAAACTTGATATTTAAGCGTTGCTCCATTTCGCAAAGACATGCCTTCTCACGCGGACTACGATACATTGTTCATTGTACGCAACGCTAGGAGGCTTAAGTGTTCTTCACATGTCTTTCCTGCGTGTGCGTGTGCGTTACATTCTAACTAGCGAGGTTTTTAAAGTATGAGACCATTCACAGAACTCTTCAGGCGCACCTTGTACATGTTCATCTTGTTGAGATGATGAATGACAACCATTTTTATGATTCCCTTCTATAAAAAAAAAAAAACTCATATATGAGTAAAAGAAGTGTATAAACATTCATTTTAATAATTAGATCGTCACTTTCTATTGTACGTCAAAAAAGGTATTTTTAATTATTAATTTAATTTAATTTTTTGTTTCTTTATTTATTGACGAAATATACAGTATGTCCCAAAAACACTGAGCTAGGCTTTTATTCCTTAAATATTGGCTGCATTCGTAAACGACAAACTCGTACACGAGTTTTCGTAAGAAAACTGGAATGCGTGTGTTTAGTGCTGTCAGTGGTTATCAGTTTCCTTTGACTTTACGAACAACTTCAGTTTATTTAGTTTCGTCGCCTAGGAGACGTGTTTGTTTACAATTCGCGAATGCGTTAAGTTCGCTGAGGAGAGTTTTTAGTACATACTCAAAATAAAATCAACAAGATTTTTAAAAGAAAGAGTGGCCATAATTCATGTGCAGAAATCAAAATTTAGAAATTTCAACTTCATTTTTTCAAAAGTATTTAGCAAGAGAAGTTCAAATTTCGCTAATAACTGATTAAATCAACTTCAATCTCAACACTAAAACATGCATTTTTGAATTTACTAAAATGAAAAATACAAGAAAATGATTACCTTTGAAAGATTATGTACCTTCGTAGCATTTTCTAACGTACGCATGAATTTCCTCCTCGAAAAAATAATATTTGCAGCTTTAGAAAACGTAAAATACTTTTCACAACAACATACTTTTCCATAACAACGGACGCCATTTGAAAACAACAACAATCTGCAGCAAGTGTATCTTCTAAACAACTGATGAAATCTTAGCAAGGATGAGTTTATTTCGTTTGAAACCAATCACACTCACTTTTGTATACAAACGCTCTAGTTTAAAAACTGTATGCACTCAGTTTCCTTTACGAACGCCTTAGATGAAAACTCATTGCACGAGTGCAACTCGTTTGGCGTTTACGAATGCAGCCATTGATCATAAACGTATACAATAAATTACAAATTTAAGAACAAAAAAGTACAAAATTTCATAGTATCGATTATAATTTTCAGGAGATTAAATCTAAATTTAAAAAAAAAAAATTATACAAACCCCATAGAAAAAAAGTTGTAAGTAGTGAAATGAGATTCACACATTAATTAAGCGATTCACAAAATTTCAACCTTTCATCATAAAAAGGCTCAGAAATTTGTTTAAACAAAAATCTTGTTTATGTATAACTAAGATTTAACCCCCTGAAAATTTTAATCGATGTCATAAAATTCTGTACCGTTTTTTACGCAGCTTTGTAATTTATTGTACAGGGTGAATCTAAACTCCTGGGCAAAACTTTAAGGGGTGATAGGGCACATAATAAGGAATCAGAATCACATAGCAATGTGGCGTCAAAAACACAGTTTTCACTTAACCGGTAATAATCACTTTGTGAAAAGTATTGAAGTGTTCGTCTAATTTCTTAACCAAGTTTCATAAACAATAGGCTCGTCTTCAAAAATTTCATCCATGAAATAAAATAGAATTTTGAAGCTATGAATTTTAGTCTTGTGTTTTCGGAGAAAAATACTTTAGTTTCTGATGAACAATAGTAGGAAAGTGCACTGTTGTTTCAGCACTTTTTCCAAAGTGACTATTAATAGCTACATGAAGACGATGTTGCCGACCACACATTGGTACGTGATTCTGATTCCTCATTATGTGCCCTATCACCTCTTAAATTTTTGTCCAAGAGTTAAGATTCACCCTGTATATGTCTACAATCAGTATTTAATGAATAAAAGCCAGGGGCAGTGTTTTCGGGACACCCTGCATAAACGTAAAATAAAAACAAGTAACTACATCATTTTATCCTTACTCATCCAAAGAATACCTCACCAAACACTTCTCATTCCAGGACAGAGTACAGAACCATTAAACTTTAACCCCCGTCAACGTCCGAGGACCCAGGACTGGGACGGAGAACTGGTCGAAAGTGGACACTTTTATGTCAGCAGATCTTCGCTTATCCGGGAAAATCTGCTTCAGGGAAAGAGGTACGGAATATCTAAACTTGTTATTATTCTTTACAGATAATGTATAGTCCATCGATATAAAGCATGCCCGCTAAGTGCTTTGTCACAAAGTATTGTCTAGGTGTAGTAAAGTAGCCATGCGCTACTGAATGAAACTGCCTACGGCGCCACCTGATGGAAAATTGCGGAGTTAGCATCCTATCCCGAAAGCGGAAGGAGATTAGGAAATAATGTGATTGGGGTTTTCTGTGATTTCCTTTCCTACACTGCGACGTCACGAAACTTGAACGGAAGGAGTAATCCTTTTGATTGGGGGATCACAGGCGATACCACTGAGCCACATTGCGGTGCCATGTTTTGTCCGAAAAATAATCATTTCTCCTTCCGTTCAAAATGTGTGAAGTCACAGTGTAGGAAATCACGACAATCTTATTTGGGCATATACTTGACAAATAATAAATCGATCTCTCTCTTTCATTGCAAAGACAAAACAGCAGATTTCTCGTTCTGTGCCCACCGTTGCTTTCAGCCGCAAAGTTTTTTTTTTTTTTTTTGGAAGGGACTCGACTCTCGCCCATTCAACGACCCACAAAGGTGATACACAAAGTTCAAACACAAAAATTAAAGCCCACGACATGAGGCAGTCAAATTCCACATCGGGTAGCGTGCAAAACCCCCCGATATGTGGCACATTGTTCGCTAGTCCTCCTTTTAATTATTTTCTTAGTACTGTAATCGAAACGACAAAACTACACTTCAACATTTGGCAGATGGGAACCTTTTAATTGGATAAAATCTGGCCTGTGGCTACACACAATGTTATCGGTGTGTATCCGTGACAGGTATAGTTCTCACTCACGAATGGTCAATGGCTTCGAATAAATAACCTGACTCTCGGTTGGTGACGTGTAAGAGAAGTGAGAAATTCTATACCTTTTACCACAGTGGCGGAAGTGCGACCGATCAACCAATCAAAACACACTTCTTCTCCCCCTTTTCTTGCAATTTCTCATATGAGAGTATTGTCTTATGAGAGTATAGCACAAAGAATTTCCGTGGAGTGGGGGGACATCGATCAAGGAAGGGATGGATTTTTTGACAGTCAGCCTTGCCAGGAGAGAGGACCTTTTGTGGGAGATTGCGTGCTCAACACTCCAAAATACACAATAAAGCCATCTTTCTTCGATTCCTCGATACCGGAAAGAGCTTCTTGCCTGTACTTATACTGTCGGGAAAAAACAGTGTTAGTTCCGATAGTGATTCCGACAGATTATGGGGCCTCTACCACGATGTTATCGGAAAGAATTCCGTAGCGGATAAATTAATCTTTTCTTACTCCAGAGGAGTAGGAAAAGATTGATTTGTATCTACCAAGATGTTATCGAAGAGTATCCATGACGGATCGTTCTCCCTCCTGGATAGTGAAATTCTTGGGATAAATAGCCACTACCCTCAATTTGGTGCTACCACGAATGTAGTATGTAAAAGAAGTGAGAATTTTAAAACCTGTTCTGACGGTTCGGACCCTGTCGGGTAGCCGGGACACATCAACCAATCACAATACACTGCTTCCTCCCCTATTTCTGGAATTTCTCAAATGAGGGCATTGTCTTCAAAATTTCGGAGGGGTGGAACGCATCGATCAAGGAATGGGTGTATTTTTTGATATGCAAGGAAGTTTGCCGAGGAAAGGGGACCTTTTGTGATACACACATAAAACAACCATCCATCGTAGCGCGTAGAAATGTTTTCTCGGATTGTGACGTCAAGAGTCGAGAAGGCTTGATTTATCAGGTACGGAAAGCTTTCCGATGACATCGTGGTAGGGCCCATGACCTCACATTGAGATTCAGCTTCTCTGTATGCTACCATGAAGTTAATGGAATTCACTATCGGAAATACTATTTTCTGTTCCCCGACAGGTTAAATACAGGCGTAAAGCTCTTTCTGATATAGAGGAATACAAGGTGTGTGCGTTTTATTGTGTGTGTTATGGAGCGTTCAGATTTTATACAAAAGGCCTCCTTTCCCTGGCAAGGTTGATTTTCCGTCACTGTCAAAAAATACACTTCTTCCTTGATTGATGTCCCCCCTTTTCAGCTCCTCGGCAATTCATAGGCAATGACTTCAAATAAGAAATTGCAAAAAAAGGGGACGAAGCAGTTGATCGATTTCAACACCGAAAGGCTGAGAGAATTCTTGAGATTATATTAAGAATTAATAGTTTTGTTGTTTAGGATGTGTGTGTCAAGATCCTACAGTTTTCATTTTCAGTTCATTCAAATCATTTACAGTTTTTTTTTTTCTACTTAATGTTACTTACAATTTTTTGTGTATTTCTACTCTTTCTTAGGTGTGGCTACGTGGAAATGCCAGAAGAATTGTGCATTGAAATCGACACTGAAACTGACTTCATCATAGCTGAAAAGCTTCTAGAGCTGTACGGGTATCGTAAAAATGTCAATGAGCTCAAAGAGTATTATGTTTGACAGTCTTATTCCTACAGCCGTTCTCTGTTTGTATCATGCATTTTGTTTAAAGGGAATTTTTGCATGGCTCCGTGACAACTACCTACGTTAAGGCTAAAGAAACAAAATCTATTTGACAGCTCTTGCCAATAACTTAAAATGAGCTCATTACTCCGCCGATTACATTACCGCGCAACACAAATATTTCAGGATGCCTCTTCACAGGCTGTCCAGTAGCGTAGCCAGGATTTTATTTCGGAGGAGAGCTGTGTATCAAATTGTAAGATAAAGTGCAATTGTAAACTAAATATCAAATTGTAAGCTAAGTTAAGGGTCCCATTTCAGGGGGAGGGGGGACTGCATTCCCCTCAGTCCCCCCTCTGGCTACGCCCCTGGGCTGTACTGATATACATTATAACAGTAGACTTATGCCAGTAATGAAACTTTCAGAAAAAAATTCTAAATCATAAATGTCAATTACAAAATTCTCTGAAACGAGACTCATTTATTTAAATACTAGCTGCGTGCCCGTTCTTCGCACGGTAGGAAACGAAAATTTTCCTTACATGTGTAATTCGAAATTATTCGTGATGTGGAATTTAAAAAAAAAAAAGAGCAAAATTATTTGACTCTTAATGTAAAGTTTGTGTCATGAGTACTAACCTGATCATTGCAGTATAATGACACAAAAAACTACGTCAGTGTCATTCACTATCAAAAAAGTGGAAAGCTTAATGGTTTGCAGAGAACTTCTGGCTTTCAAAATGTCTTATTTCTACATCATACTGCTTTTTAGGCTCAAGTTGTAGCATTAAATACCTAAGACACTACATGAAATGGAGCACCATTTATTTCTTTCCGAAAATGTACCATATAAGGAAAGTATTGCAATCATGAAAAAAATTCGACTTCGAGATTTTGGTGTATTTACACATTTTGAGGTCTTCTGAATTCATTTATGCTATTTTCAAGAGATGTTTTTAAAATAGCTGCGCACCGGCTCTTCATACGGGAAGAAGGGAATATTTTACTACTAAAATCATATCTGCATGTGACAAAACAGAATTTCATTTTTAAAAAAGTTCAAGTAATCCCCTCTGTTGAAATGACTGCGGGATATATTAACGCAAATTATAATTACTTTCCGTTTAGTTGGTTGTAAGACAACCGTTGAAAAAGGATAAACACTTTTAATTTCATGAAATATTTATTAACGTGGTACATTGCGATTTATTCATACTATCTTTACAAATCTAATAATACTACCTATTACGTACATTAATACTATCTATACTCGCTTCTCCCTCTTCAAGGCTCCCTTAAAAGAAACAGCTTAGATTATTTGGCCTCAATGGGATCTTTTGATTCTGTGGCGATTCTTTGCAATTTACGCATTAGCATAAATAATAATCATTTCACATAATGGTTGCCATTAAGGAAACTCTCCATATATATTTAATTTATACATAGTTTTATAAGATTGGCGTATTTAGCGCCGTACACCATTTCATCTTACTGTGGGGAGAAAATATCCAAGGGGTGCCATTTTAAATATCCAATAGCGATATCTTTTATATCCTCCATAGTCCTGTCTCCTGAAAAACATCAAACTGTGTAATCTTGAGGAGCTACTTATTCCCATTTTAATTGTGACAGGGCGTTAGAGTTGCAGAGTTTACAAATTTCACACATTTTTTTTTAATTTATGACGTCACTGTTTGACTGCCGAAAAGGATACCCCGGTAGATTAATTTCGGAGTTACTTTCGATATTTCGCATAATTGTTTTCAAACGGTATCATTAAAACTTTGCGTGACCTTTATGGAGGAACGTAATTCAACGTTAAAATAAAACTATACTCGCAACCTGCATGCGTATGTTAGGCAACGCCTGCGCTAAATTAAATGACAAAAATAAAAATAATAAATAGAAAAATTTTAATATATCGCGCTTTGAAACGAATTTTGTAACTTTTAAAATGAACATTTTCAGCGCCGTGAAAACATTTCAATTTTTAAATAAGCACCGGATTAAAATACCACTTCTAATAATAATAATCGTGAATTTCTTAGTTTATTTCTACAGTAAATTTTAATCAAAATATCGTCTCCCTGTGTTGAAAATAGAGCTGGAATAAATGAGTTAAAATTATGGCGTAATTTTTACGTATCTTAAAGCATTTGACGTCATAGATCCTCACTTGCGAATTGAAATTCTGATATCCCATTTAAAAACTCGATTGGTTGAAAAAACCCTTTTTTCTAATCCTTTCTGTGGCAACAGCCGAACATAAATTCTCGTGCCGTGATCGCAATGTAATGAATGGCGTAAGATCGCGTTGATGCTATTAAATTCTAAACATTAGGCTGCATTAAAATTCGTAAAAAATCATCTAATTTACATAATTTTTTCGTTTTTATTTTAAAAGAGGGAGAAAAGAATGTTTCACGATTTGTCAAAATATCTAAAAGTTATGACGGATAGAATTCAAGATGCGACAGTTTTAAAATTATTTTAAGAAAAAAAATCGCGAAGCAGATATTTAGTAAAAAAATTCCTAAAAATCAGTAAATCAGGTTAAGTATTCAGAACAAACTGTTTTTAAAAGAAAATTTTCTCCTCTATCCGATGATACAAATGCCGTTTTGCTGCGAGCGTAATTTCCGCCGTTATTACGAATTAGGTGAGAAAAAATGCCAAAAATCGCATAAAACATAAAATAAAAAAAAATCTAGGTCGAATTTTGAAAAAATCGCTTCGAGGTGCACAACTACATATTTACATCTTCCCGAATACCAAATTTGGTGTTTCTAGGTGTAGCCGTTTGTCCGTAACGCTGCAGACAGACACACACACACACACACACAGACACCTTCTTTTATAATAAGTAGAGATTATTCATTTAAGATATTTGTTTATTCTTAAAGCTTCATAAGTGGCACAGGTTTGTCGTTTGTTACAGTTTGGAGTGCAGCTTGGGAGGAGATATACACTAAAATATTTCAGTTGCATTATAGAATTATTTTAAGTTCTTGTAAATCCCGCAACTTTTTCTAGCTATACAGTCTTAAGGTTTAACGCTATTGGAAGTTGAGGACGTACTGCGCATGCTCACGTATGAAGAATGTTAATAAAATTTGCTGTCTCTTAGGATTTCGTGGGTTTCAGGCACATAACCAGGAAAACAAATATAGCCAAAATGTGGAAAAGTTAGTATTTTTCACTAGCAAGTTTGACTAATCGTCACTTTGATAAGAAAGTTATCGTTTATCGTGTACACAATTATAGTTATTTTTATCATTTTGTTAACAAAAATTCAAATCACAGGGAGTCAGGTCCCTTGGCGGTCTTATCGAGGTTTGACCTCGAAAATCGAGTTTAGTAAACATTCAAGGTGATGGGAAAATACTGAGGTTTTACAATCCGTGTGGAAATTGTTATTTTGTAACTGTTGTTATTATTTTTTTGTGTACAGAAAACAAATTCGTACAAAAAGAGAGTGATAAAATTAAAATACCCAAAGTAATACAGTGAAAAACTGTGAAAAATATCCCAGTGAATGCGTTTGTTTGACTTTAAAGAATAAGAGTGTTTCTGGGTTCAATAAAATCTTGTTTTACTAACAAAAATTAGACTGGCACTATTTTAGCCGAATAAATTTGTTGGTTGGATGAAAATTTCCATGATTCAACAAAACATTTTTTTAGTCTGTGTGTGAGCAGGTACGTTCTCAGTCCTTTATTATCAATGAATCAGTAAATAAAATCGGCATGCAAATATTCCCTAATATATCTTCTTTGTATTTCAATATGTTTGTAAAACCTAAGAACAAAGTGTCACCAAAAATTGAGAATGAATTTCAAAAGATTTTTGAAAGCCTTTTTATCCGCGCTTGCTGCTAATTCAAGACACGTGAATTTCTTGAATTTGTAACCTACCAGATGTTGACAAATTGATATAAATTAAAAATCACGCTTTTAATAGGCAAAGAAAAAGTTAAAAAATCTAACAGCCATGTGTTCGGGAAACAAAAAAAACTGTATTTTCCTGAAAACGCACAGGTCTCATGCATACAAATTATTCAATAAATTCCAAAAAGAAAAAAAATTTTTTGCCTTTCATATGCCATAAAGCTAGTCAAAAGGGCATCATATATACAGGGAAAAGAATGAACTGTAGCATAGTCCATTTATAATGTGAGATGCGACGTACAGAATCGACTCGTGACTTCATAAAACGATCACTCATTATCCGTATCCGTGACTGTGATAATTATTAACTGTGACTCTGAAGTTATTTGCGTCACTGTATATCATTGTGAAGTGATTTGTTGTAATGAAAGAATTCTGTGATACGATGCCACTATTTATCAAAACATTGGAAAGGTTGATTACAGGAACAGCGAAAATATTGTAAAATGAAAATTTACAACTTCCTTCACACATTTTTCGCTATAAGTAACCTAAGTACATCACAACATTTTAATGTTTTGTTGTTACCAGCCCAAATTATTTTCAGTATCATATGAATAATGATAATATAAACTATTAATGTTCCAAGAAAATTTCAGTGTAGTCCTAGACTAAATTTGTACATCCGTATAATTATGTGGAATTATATTTCAGTGTGAAATTAAATATCGAAGAAATTTATAAACTATATTATCGTTTGTAAACTGATTAATTATTGTTGAATTGTAAAGTATAACGTTATACAACTGCTTTAATGACTGAAATATTTAAAAATCGAAACATTGTAATTTGACACTGACATTAAAAAAATGATTATATTCATTTTAATCAACAATAATTTTTTTCCATATGCCTCTATAAGTTTTATAATTTACTGCATTATACTTTCCGCAAAACTTTTGAACAAAGGTCATACCGCCTGAAAGAAATCAGTCACAAGAAAGATATTCCTCTCTTTATCTCTTATCAATCAGATAGTTTAAAAAAGACTCATTACTTTCAAATGGCAATTCTGATAATTGTTTTATCATATTAAAACATGTGTTAAGTTATCTTTTCTATCTAAAATTAATTATCCAACGTAGTTGCTCTATTTGTATGACTATGGTCTGCCCCGTATACTTCCACCCCTCATCCCCCACCCCGAAAAGAAAAAGCAATATAATAAGTCGTAAATGTATTTTAATTCATTGATACTTATGTTAACAATCATCATAAGGTCTTACTGTCGTTATAAACCAACACATCCCCAAAAAGTGCTTGAAAATTAGTCTTTGAGTTTTATATTTTTAGGCTCTAATATGAAAATTTAAAGAGAAAAATAATACAAATAGTGATACCGCTTGTACACAAATTTTGCACATAACTTTTTTTTTTTAATTCTAAAGACTAATCCTAGCAGTTGCGAAAGTTGCAATTCTAATCAGTTTTTATATTAAATACTGGATAGATAAGTTCTCTATTACCACTAAGCAATAAATCTATTTTTCTACATTTTCTCAAACGCTTAATATACATATTTAAAATGGATTTTACAGTGTTTTTTCCTAATTATAAATAATCAATAATCATCAAAGCAATAAGTAAATCTACAAAGCAATACATTGATGCTTGTCTAATTCAAGGTAAATCGTGTGCCCAAGGTTTGCCTTGGGGAAATATGCCGCTAATAGGAAAATGTTCAGGAGACAAAACGTCCTCTATTAACCAAGCATTTGAAGAATGCAACCGGAAATTCCAGGCTCTGATGAAAGCTAAGATCTAAATGTCATCGCTTTTTCATTGGCCTTACACTTTTTTAATGGATTCCTAGAGATAAAACAGTGAAGCCTCACTCAAATATTTAATCCTACTTATTTAAAATCGTGTATTTATTCATTAATTTTTTTAATATAAAATATCTGCTGTGAGAATTCTTTTAAATTCAGATCGATGTAATTTGTTTTGTAAAAACGCTTTTATAGGGTTACACATTTAGGGTTATAGGCCTCCCTCCTCTTTATTCATGTACACTTTTTGAAAGAAAAAGGAGTTATGTATGAAATTCTTTCTTTAAAATGTAACAAATATAAATCTATTGCTTAGGCAATATTAAAAACTTCTTTAATTTTTTTTTTTTTTTTACATTTAATGGGGAAAAAACGATATTACTTTTTGGTACACTTAATATATTATAACTCAACACATCTGAACAAATTGAGAAGCTGAAACTTTAATGATTTCTCACGCCCAGTGATTTCCTGAAAACTTTTTTAAAAAATGAGGGAAAGCATTTGCTGATCCCAAAACTGCTTTTGCATACATACACATAGCGTCGGTGGGACGTGTCCCCCAACATTGTCTCAAAATCTGTTGATTTTCAGCATTTGTTTGGAAATTCAAAAAGAACTTCCCTTTTCTGTTCTCAAATTCGATATGTGCCCCTCACCAAAATTCTCAGTTACGCTACGCCTATGCTTCCACAGCTATGGTTACACTGGGAAATTCAGAGTGTTACTGACCGCACAAAACCCAACTCTTCCTGTATTAATCAATACGTGTATAAAACAATGATCTTCACTGATAAAAAATTTCACCCTTATTTGGTGTTTTGACAACTTTTCAAAACTCGTGACCAGTGTTATAACTAGCGAATACATGTTAGTGGCCATACAATGACCATAAAAAAAAAAAACAATCTCCCAAGATCAGTAAATACATTTGACACTATTTACTTACTGGCATGACTATGAATTATTGCCCAATCAGCTTTAAATTCTATAAACATAACCATTTAAAAACTATAGTACATGAAAGGATCAAATCATATAATTTTACTAACAACGGCTGCCAATAATTTTTCGTCTGAACATTCATTTGCAGTTGTGCTTATGTTACGTAGATATTCCATGCTGTTGTCCATTCCTGACTCTTGAAGTGGAATAACGTATTTCAACCGAGCAATAATCACTGCCCATTGTTATTCTGGTGCTTTTGAAAATAAAATTGGTGCTGTTTTGGGGCTTAAGACTTTTTCAACAGTGTGTTTGAACCATAGCTTTATCAGTATGGTACCGTCCGGAAAGCTATTTTCTTTGCAGAATCCTCCCTTGATGTTTCATAGTCTTCTACCCACATTAGCTCACAGTAATTTGGGGCTTGTAATTCACTAATAAATCTCGAAACTCGTTTAATAGTATTTTTGATTCCTGTTTTAGCATCTTGATCGGATAAGATTCCTCCAAAACTCTTTCATAGAGTGGTTTAAGACAGGACCCAGAAAAAAAATTCGGGGGGGGGGGGGACCAAAAAAGTGAAAAGGCTAAATTTTTCACAAAAAGGCTTCATTATTATTGTTTTGTTAATAAAATTTTAAATTTAGGGGGGACCGGACTCCCTGCCCCCCCCCTCAGGTACGGCCTTGGTTAAGATCAGATTGTTGATTTCGTAGTAATGTTCTATAGAAAAAACACATTTAAAGAATTATTTTTAATCAACAAAATCGAACAACACTCCTTCAAAAGTTCTTTCATACATTCATTTTAGATTGTTGATTTAGTTTAATGTTTCCTGACACATTTAAAGAACTATATTTTTTTTTTTTAATGTCAACACGATAATAGATAATCGAAGAAAAACAGAAGGCTCGCTTCTCAGTCATATTTATTCTCATTCTTACACCGTATATTAGCTTAGTCACTGTTTTATCACCCGTCTATAGTTGCAATCTTAGGAAATAATTTTTTTAATCCCTTCCCCTATTTGTTATAATAAAAGAATAATAAGTATATTCAAATACTTTTCGAGATCTTTTTAATTTTTAGTAGTATTTTGATATTTTAAAAACGGAACTATACCAATCTGATCTTTTTTTTTAATTTCAGAAAATTAAAAATACACATATTTTTATAGAAGATCTCAACAGTTGTTCAAAAAGACATAGATAAATATGATAAAGGAAATAAATAGAAAGAACATTAATCAAGTTTCTTGCAAACTGTGAAATGCACACTGTCCCAACAAGTGATTTTAAAAAGAGAGAACGCGTTTCATAATAAAATTTAAATGCTTAAAAGTTCTTTCAAACATAGACTTTAAAAGGTCTTTACTCGTCAGATCGTGTGTCACTATCACTGAGAAAAGTGGTCCCCGACCCCCGGGCAGTGGACCGGTACCATTCCGTGGTTCAAACGGTACCGGGCCACCAAAGGAACATTAAATTATTTCCATTTTATTTACTGTGATGTACTTCTCTCGGGTTTTTGCGACTTTGTCTGGTTTGTGCTAATTTATACCTTTGTAACTATCTTAAATTATTTTATTGATTATTAAACATTTCAAGATTATGAATCAGATTTGCAGTCATAAAATTCAGGGTTCCTATTGATTTAGCGTAGTAGTTAGTTAAAATGTTAAAACACTTAATATTTATTTTTTGGTCTAACTGTATTTTATTTTGAAGCCATGTTTGAATACAATTAAATTAAAATTATTAAATCAAAATTATCTAACATATAGCCCCCCCCCCCCTCCTCAACCGTATCCTCCAGTGGGCCGCGATCAACTTATCAAACGGTGGCCGGTCAACGGCGAAAAAAAGGTCAGCATCACTGACTTAGAGGATCTCATAATAGAAGAAATAAAATTCACTTGAAAATTAGCTTTAAAATTAAATTTTTAGGCTCCTTCCTTCTCCCGACCCCTCATTAAAAATGACATTCCTGTATTTTTTGTACTTGTAGAAGATGTTGAAAAATACCAAATCCGATCTTTGATTTTACTCATAAAATCTACGACAAATTAAAATTTTATACTGAAACAATCGTTGTTTACGAAACTTAACAACTTTCCCACGTTAATAAGATTTCGAGTGAATCACCAGAGACTTTTTTTCAAATCAGTTGTCAATTGATGCCACTCTATATTTGAATTTCAGACTGAATACCAAACCACAAGTCTTGATAAGCCCGGAGTAAAGCAGTGTAAGAACCACTGATTAATCTTCAGAACTTAAGATTTACTTATGTGCTGTCACCGCTAGTGGCAAATCTATTCTTGTTAGTCTCTAGATTTATACTTAAGCTTACCACTTATGACCAAATGGCAAATGGGATGCTTATTTGCTGCAATATAGTTATTTAGTTACATCATTTTTTTCCGGGACAGTTGCCATTATTGGTGACTTAACCGTGAAACTTTTAATCTTCTCTAGGAAACTTTCTGTAGACTTTATCAGTATTCTGTTGCTGTATACATAAACATACGAGCAGGGCCGCAACTAAAGGAAAGTAAACGGGCACTTACCCGGGGCACCGTACTAACGAGGCACCAACTTCATTTATAGCTCCTTTGGAGGGGACGGACACATAATGGTTTGCCCAGGATGACGTTTAGCTCTATTTGCGGTACTGCATGCAAGCAACCATATGAGATTTTGATAGTCAGAATTCAAATGTGAGCATCTCGCAACATCTTGTAGAATGAAAAGTAATATTAATTAAACAAAACAATATGTTTGGGTCTTGTATTTTTCGAGACTTTCTTTAATAAATACTTCTATTCATGAAACTGGAAAATGTTCCCTTTGGATTAAATAAATATTCATATGATGTTTCTTCTTTTTGTGATGAAGAAATAATTCTGCCACAAAGTTTATAGGTACTATTGTTTGAAGATTACATTATTTTATTAGAATGTCCCGAGTATTAAATTATGACTGTTTTTAATCTTATATAGTGATACTAGAAATATCATCATTATCATCTTGTTTTCGTGTTTGTTATATTCATTTCTGTGATAAAAATAAAAATATTTATTAATTTTATTCTGTTTTCTTTTATGTAGTTTTAGAAAACACACAAACCAATTAACATCTTCACTTATGAAATATAGTAATCCGATTAAGAGAATGATCTGTTCTATGAATATTTTGTAACTGACAGAATAAAAGTTTCTAATTGCATCAAAAAATTAGATAACGCACTTTACAGAAAAGGTATTTCACTAGGGTTTACTTTTACGGCAGCCATGATAGCCAAGAAGTTCACGAAACAATGAATGTTTTATGTAGATATTTTCATGTATATGTTATCAACAATATTTAAGACTTTTTTGTGTACAGTCTGAGTAAAATCTTTAAGGCCAGTAAAAATCTTTGAGAAAATGGAAAAATGAAATAAAAGGGATTCAAATATTATTGCATTATTAATTGGCGAAGCTCATTGTTAAGAAATAACGCAAGAAACAGAATTTATAAATTATTTAATTATCAGAGAAAGGCGCATATACAAAACTGGTATATTCAGCTTGAATAAAAACTTTAAGTCCACCAGTAATTTATAAAAAATAAATATGCATATGCTTGCTTAAATATTACTGAAATTGCACAGATTGTGGCAACTCTTAAATTTGCAAATCTGTCATACATTTCTTCGAAGTTTTGGAGCTCTTTGTGAAGATGACGAAAGGTACGAAGTTAACTGATCATGAAAGAAGGCAGATTGGAGCTCTTTCTTCAACAGAAATGAATAGCTGTACTATTGCAGTAAAGGTAGAAAGATCAAGGGCTGTAGTCAACATTTTTTTTTAATTTGAAAGATAATACAGTAGAGCCTCGATCTATCGTTTTTCAAGGGGTGCGTAGTAAAAAACGATGCATGCAGGAAAACGACGAATGCGGGTTAAAGTCAAAATATGAAGAAAACAGTATTTATGAATACACACAATGTATACAGTATATCAAAAATACTAAATTTGTTACCAGACTGTAAAAGAAACAAATTGAAGTTCTGTAGAAATTAAGTCATACTTATTTTTAAAAAATCAGTAATTTTATACTGGGTTTTCCCTTAATCTTTTAATTAAACAAAATTTTCAAGATTTACATTTTTTTGTCTTTTCATGTGTATTCATCTTTGTATATAAAAGTCATACAATTTCAAATACCGTTATTGCGTAGGATAAACTAGGCACTAGTGTTGGCTCGGTCTCATGGGCATGAATATTATTCTCAGCCTCTTCGCGATTATTTTCATTTCTTGAGTCACATTTCTTTCTATCTTAGGATACCGCACGTTGCTACTTCTAAATCAATGGAAATATAATCACTACATTTCACACCATACTCATCCCTACTAGATGTAAGAACTCTTCACCTATACCATCATCAACCCAAGATATCATACCAGGAAGTTATTAGATTTGTAAGCCATATTGATCCCCTTCATCATCAATTTCATTTCTGCCAGAAGAAACATTTTACAACGAGGAACGCGGGAAAGCGAATTTTTGACAACGATACATGCGGGTTTTGTTAACGTTATTTGAATACAGTTTGTGCAGGGACCATAGAAATAAAATGATCAATACGGGAAAACGATGAATGCTGGAAACGATAGATCGGGATTCCACTGTAATGGCGAAAAGAATACAGGGGGAAGACCTAAAGCTTTGTCTAGGCGTGATGAAAGAAGAGTTTTTGCAGACTTGCATCTACTGGAAAAAGACACAGCCAGGAAACTTATTCCGGCGACAGGTTTAAATGTTTGTCAAAAAGCGGTTATAACACAATTAGAAGGTCTGGAAGTTATATTTGTACAGCAAAATTGGCTAAGCCTCAGTTGCTGCAGAAGCACAAAATAGATCGTTTGAACTTCAGCCAGCAAGTAATGATCTGGGTTTACCATTGGATAGAAATATTTTTTTCTGATTAAAAAAAAAGGGAATTCGGATGGACCAGACGGGTGGAAGTACTATTAGCATGATTTAAGGGGGAAAAAAGCGGGGGATTATTCTCCAAGGGACAATGAGGTGGAGGCTCTATGATGGCCTGGGGCTCTACTACGAACGGGTTCTATTGTGTTCGTTTCGGGTAAAGTGAATTCACAAAAAGTGTCCTAGCAAGTCTTCTTTTACCAAATTCTGAATTCCTTGCAGGAGAAAATTGAAAATATCAGTAAAATTTAAATAATGCACCTAGCCATTCGAGTAACAGTTCAAAAAATGGGTTCCAATTCAACAATGTCGATACTTTGAAATGGCCGGCTAACTCTCCAGATCTTAAACCCAATTCAGAACTTACGGGGTGATTTATTAAGAAGAGTTTGTGCAACTGGGAGACATTTTACATCATTAGTGGAACTGAAATGCACTATCGAAGATGAATGGTATAAAACAACCCTGAACTTTGAATGCAACTTGAAATCCAAGGAATGTCATCTACACAAGCATCTAAAAGTTTGCTTTTTTCTGTCTTATATGTACGTCTTGTATGTCGTGCTATTTTCTATGCAGGCCTTAAATTTTTATTCAGGCTTAAATATTGATGTGTGTGTTCTATAATATTTTCTGATGATAAAATATTTACAAATGAATTTTGATGCATTTTTTACTTGTAATTAAGGTTAATAATTATCAATCGATGATATTTTAATCCTCAGTTTAAGATTTTTCCATTTTCTCAAAATTTTTTACTGGTCTTAAAGTTTTTACACAGGCTGCAGTAAAGTTTTACCAAGGTGTTCTGCAGAATGAGTGAGATTGCACATCGTTCACGCTTTAGGAATTAAAAGACAAAAGGGAACAGTTGTCCACACAATGTGACGTTATTTTCGAACTTAAACTAGAAAGACACAAGTTTATCCTGCAGAAGCACTTTGAAAGTGAATAGATTTGTTTACAAAGCACTGTTTACGTTCTCTTTAATCTCAAATAGAGCAAACATACTTTATGAGTTATCTTTTTGCAGTTTCACGATATACCATCTCGAGTAAATATCTATCTGTAAAGCAAAGCTTATGTCACGAGTCAAAGAATTTCTCATATTTTGAAATTTCGTAAAGGTGGAATTAATTTCCCTTACATGAGTAAGAAAAACATTTGATTCCTTCCGTACGAAGAACTTGTACGCAACTAGTAAATAAATAAAAGATATGATAGAACATACTACCAAACAAAAACTTTTCATCGTAGAAAGTACAGGTTGTAACCATTATCTCAATGCACAGGTAACAATCACTTTAAAAATGTGCTGAAGTGTTAGTCAAGTGGGCCAGCAGAGGGCATTAGTAGCAATAACAACATAAAATTACGTCATTGAAATGCACATGAGTTATGTTCTATCAATAACAAAAAAAAACATAACTTTTGTGCCAATTCGAGAAGAAGCAAGTATGATTTAAAAAAAAAATCTGATGTGTCCAACACATGACTTCCTTGCACGTCCATTAGATCAAAAATATTTTCGACGCACTTCCTCTAAATTTATTTGTTTGAAAGAGATAAAATATCAATAATAGTAAGGTTTAGCGATTTCTAGCCAAATATTTCGATATCGCCAAGCTGAGTTCAATTTGAAAGATTTCCTTCTGACACTTTATTTGGCGATATTTCACCAAAAGCCGACAAACTTGAGATAGTCAGCGAGATTTTGGGGATAGCCAAAGTAGTCATTGACCCCAGACTTTCAGTGAATTGAATGCATCTATACACCTCAATGTATTTAAAGTCATTTGGCTCACCATGTAAATAAATTCTCAGTCGATTGCTGTCAAAAAAGATATTGAAAACAGTTAGATATTACAATAGTTCTAAATACAAAGTTAAAAAATCTACGGGTTAAAGTTTTAGAGTTATACAAAATAGGAAATAATTTTTGGCGCCAAATTTGGCGATATTTCGGCGAAACTCGTCAATGTCGACGACATTTGGCGAGATTTTAAGCATAAACCAAACAATGACAGATTATCGCCAAATTTGGCGATATTTCGCCAAAACTCGCCAAGAACGATGACAAATGGCGATACTTTGGGCATGGACCAAATGACTGACTATCGCCAAATTTGGCGATATTTCGCCAAAACTCGCCAAGGTCGAGGACAGACGGCGAGATTTTGGGTATGTACCAAACAATGACTGTCTACAGTTGTATTATAATGAAGATGTCCATAGACATTAAGGTACTGAAATTCTTTTCGGTGGTCCTGTAAATAAACTCTCCAGTAGATTGGAACCAAAAATCGAGATGCACAACTAGATGTTACAACATTCTTATATATGAAATTTCATAATAGTTTTTGAGATTTGAGAGTTAAATATGCACACACGTACACCAAAAGTCGCCAAGCTTGGCGACTTTTGGCATAGTTCTTGAGGGAGGCACGTGACCGTGGTCGGACCATTACCTAACTTATGTGGTAGGACGGTATTATGCTTGAAATGGATGAATGCCCCTAAAATTGCTATTGACCGTAATGTATTGGAAATCTTTTGAGTGTTCCTGTAGCAGAACTATAAAGACAGTTTTTTTAATGGAGAAATTCATTTTCTAACTCTTTACAGCATATATCACTACTGAGTCGTTTGAAATAGCCCAATACCTCTAAAAAACGCTTTGATGAATTTCGGCCCATAGAGCGTAATGTATTTCGAATCTTTTGGGCGGTCCTGTAGATAAACTATTCAGTCGAATGGAACCAAAAGGGGAGGTGCACAACTAGATGTTACAACAATCCTAAATATAAAGTTTCAACATTCAACGCCTAACAGTTTTTGAGATATGCGAGTTTAATGAATTTCGGCCCATTGAGTGTAATGTATTTCGAATGTTTTGGGCAGTCCTGTAGATAAACTATCCAGTCGAATGGAACCAAAAGGGGAGGTGCACAACTAGATGTTACAACTATCCAAAATATGAAGTTTCGACATTCTACGCCTAATAGCTTTTGAGTTAGGCGAGTTTAATGAATTTCGGCCCATAGAGCGTAATGTATTTCGAATCTTTTGGGCGGTCCTGTACATAAACTATCCATTCGATTGCCACCAAAAGGGGAGGTGCACAACTAGATCATAGAACAATCCTAAATATCAAATCTCAACATTCTACGACCAATAGTTTTTGAGATATGCGAGTTACATACATACGTACGTACGTACAGACGGCATGGAAAAACTGGCCACAGTAGACTCGCCACTGGTCAAAATGAGTTGCAGACGCGTTAATATGATCGTGCATGCTAGCCTACGATGAGATGCATCGAAAAAAGTTTTTAAATTAAATTTAGAGGTAGTCAAAATCGGTTTTTATGTCGAAATTTGGCCCCCAAAATTTTTCGGGATCACATTACTTCCTTATACTACGCACAAGGAAGTAAAAATAAAGTAAGAAAAGCGACTTCAAATTACTTCACCATAATGAAAAATTATTCCCATTCCAAATTACTAGGGTTTGGCAAATTCTCGCCAAATAAAGCAGATATTGGGAAGTTGAGTTCAGTCTTCAGGATTTATTTTTCGAAGCCAAACTTGGAAATTAATCGCCAAAAGGGGCCAACCTTGGCGACTTTTGGCATTAAGATCAGCACCGTTGCTGGTAAACCTTTAAGCAATGGTTTAAAAACACGGTTTTTTTTCCGATTTTCGGAATGATTTTATAATTAGAACGTGACCAAAAATTAATATGGGACCACCCCTGAGCTACCCCCTTTCCAATAAAAAAAAGAATTTTTGAAATTGGTTCACTTGGTAAAAAATTATACACATATATATGCGCGTTGAACATAGTACCTCCTCCTTTTTTAAAGTCGGTAAAAATTAAGTTAAAAAATGAAATAAAATATGTCACAGAAAGAGGCAAAAGTCAGATTTCGTGGAATCTTGGGTTATCGTAGATCGATGTTAGCCCAAAGGAGGGAGATGACTCCTGATTTTTCTATTCACGTTAGTTACCCTTTTGCCAAAATATGCACATGATGTCATTACTGAGCAAATGCGCCAGTGTCAATGTCACGACACTGCGTGATAACGGTTACACGTAATGGTAGATTTGCAGCAGAGATTTCAGTGAATGTTCAAGGAGCAATGACCATTAAAAAAAAAGAAAAGAAAAGAGTATGGTGGGGGAATCAAATCATACTGGAAAACGTATTATGGATGAATATAATGACATCGATTATTTTAGAAGTCGTTGAGTTTGAATTTTACAATTTCGCTGGTAAAACGATACTTATTTTGTAGACAGAGGAAATAAAACAATGTTGAAAGGTAAAATAATTAAAAACCTTGTAAAATAACACACATAAAAAGGCACTTTCCAGAATGATAGTTTCGGGTAGTACAAAAAGGGACGCCCTTCTTCACATTCAGAAACGTTCCATCATCATCCACACAAGTAGAAAGGATAGGATGCTTTGAATATGGAAATTTTTGAACTCCCGAAACCACTAGACTGGAAAAATACATTTTTAGGTGTGCTGTTTTTCAAATTTTTAAATTGCTTTTACTTTTTGAAAGCAGTTTTGTTTAACTTCATATTTCAGTTCTGCTTGTTATCAATATAACATCAATATCGATATTTTCCAATAGTCTTAAGTTTTTACAGGAGGTGCATGGAATAATGAAAGAAAAAGAATAATCATTTGTCAGGCCTCCATAAGGTTTAGTAAGAACACCCGAAAATTTCTTGTTTAAACGTTAAAATTATTTTAAAATAGCACAACCAAATAAAAAAAATACCATAGGATGATCGTTTTGGTTGTTCAAAAATTTCGCCCTTCCTCAGCTGCAAAGACCTCCACCATCCGCATGGGCAGAAAAGTTAGAGTATTGTTTTATATCGTACTTAATTGTGAACCTCATAACCTTTATTATTTTATACGGACTTGAAATGTACACATGAATAAATAGAAATTGATGTTTTTAACAAAACATGCAATATATTTTTTCAAAATTTCTTCTACCCCAGAATACTTGAAAGTACGATCATTTCCAAAAACTACCGTACTAACTAGTGAGGAAGATTAATTTATCGTCCAAGAGTACACAGTACGTAAGACAGATGCATTTTATTAGCGATAGTTTAAAAAGGCTTATCTAAAAATTTTCTGAAGACACAGACTTTCATTGTCATTTCAAATTTACCGTTCCAAAAATCTGGAAAACCTTTCATTCTGCCGACAGATTTTTGTGTTAGATCAATAATAATAATAATAAAGATTTGGGTCTTGACTCCCTTTTTCCCCAAACATTAGTCTGGGGTGGGGGTTGGGGGGTGTAGTTATAAATCGTATTTCATTTGAATAATACAGTATTCGAACTGTTTAGTCATTGCTTATGAAATTCAGTCAGAAAACTTGACGCCAGATCCTTCATTAATTTTAGTATTCGTGAAAGAATAGAATTATGACAAAATTTAAATTTTATGTAAGCATTTATAGTGTAATAAACTGACTATTTTTTTTTTCAAATGGCGGGCCGTAACAATGCCTTGGTGGTACTGGCCGCTACTAAGGCCGGAGTTGTTGTCATTTTATTACACTATAAATGCTTACATAAAAATTTAAATTTCACTCACTTTATAGATACTTATTATTGGGGACAACTAGTAGATGGACCAACGTTGCCCCCTATGAAAGGACGGACACAATGACATCCACGATCGAACCTCGACCCCCGGGAATTGAACCCGAAACCGTAGTACGGTGCTTTACCCACCACGATACAATCCGGTCGGCATGACTAACAGAATAAAATATGCCTGATTAAAATGTTTATTGTTGTTAAAACTTAGTTCATAAAAATTAATGCCCATATTTATATCACCGTGATCGTCTTTTTAAAGAGAATCGAACAACGATAGTGATTTGGACCATAATAAACATATTCAGACTGGAGTGGAAACTGCTGAATATCTCGTTTTGAGGCAAATCTCAATTATCCAACAACTGTTTTGCAGCAAAGCTCACTTTTTCAAAATTCAACCAATCAGGGGAGTCTTAAAAATGATCATGGGATTGTTTTCTTTACGTCTATCGATGTTTTTAAAGAATAATCAAGAAAACTTTTTAATAATCTGGACAGAGATTCTGAAATTTTCACATTAATTAAGATGAACATTCAGGTTTTTTTTTGTTTGTTTGTTTGATTGTTTGTTTTTCCCGAGTAGAAATTTTGTTTGCTTATTCATGACTAATTGTTATATCACCAAGCTGAAAAAAAAAAAAAAAAAAAAAAAAAAAATTCTCGCTACCCACTCTTTTTAAAACCCGTTAACTTAAGTTCAAATTTCGGACTCTCAGCAACAAGAATTGTTGTACATATAAAGTTACGCGGAATCCTGAAGTCGCTTATTTTATCTTTCGCAGTGACGCTGTCGTGACAAAGTTGACTCACCCCTTAGAAATGGGAAAATATTGTGACTAAAATATTCTTCTTAAAAGCGCGTGATGCAAAATCTATTATACTAAATCGAATACAGGAAAGAGGCGGTCCGGACAATCACGAGGTTTTCCAACTTAGAAGGTAACAGTAATTTCTGTGATGTAACGTAATTACGATTTCCGCTTTTACCCAGGAACCTTGGAAGTAATACCAAAGTGTTGTGCAACGTAACATATGGAATGGCAGACACATCGGTATTTAACAAACACTGATGTAACTAATCATACACGACAAAAACATTGAAAGTTTTAACGTTCAAGACATAACAAACTTGCTTTTCAAGACTTCTTTTTTATTTTATTATTATTGTTTTTTAATAGCAGTAATTTTCAAACACATTTATGTTATTTATAAAATCAGTGAATCTCACTCGTAATTCATAATTATCAAAAGTCTGATGTGCACACCACATGATTTCCTTCTCCTCCACATGGTACTTCTACTAAATTATATAAATTTTTGATGCACTTCATTCAAATTTATTTAATTTGAAATTGGGATACGATAATTCAATATTAAGGTTTAACGATTTCTCTCTCAAATAAAAGAGAAATCATGAAGCCGGGTTCAGTTTTAGAAATTTATTTTTGGCGTCAAATTTAGCGATATTTCGCCCTAACTCTCTAAGCTTGGCAACAATTGACGAGGTTTGTGCATGGCCCAACAATGACTGTCCATAGACCTTAATGTACTGAAAGTCTTTTGGATGACCCTTTAAACAAATTTTTGGTGTACTTCATTCAAACTTATTTTATTTGAAACTTAGATTACGAAACTCTTCAGTAGTGTATTAAGGTTTGGACGCCAAAACTCGCCAAGATTGGTGGTGGCTGGCAAGATTTCGGCATGACCTAAATCCGGTATACACAACCAGGTGCGCAACCAGGGGAGGGGTTTTTAGGGTTAAAACCCCTCCCAAGACAAACTTTTGTCTTTTATTCATTAAACTCGCATATCTCAAAAACTATTAGGCGTAGAATGTCGAAACTTCATATTTTGGATAGTTGTAACATCTAGTTGTGCACCTCCCCTTTTGGTTCCATTCGATTGGATAGTTTATCTACAGCACCGCCCAAAACATTCGAAATACATTACGCTCAATGGGCCGAAATTCATTAAACTCGCATATCTCAAAAACTATGAGGCGTAGAATGTTGAAACTTTATATTTAGGATTGTTGTAACATCTAATTGTGCACCTCCCCTTTCGGTTCCATTCGACTGGATAGTTTATCTACAGAACCGCCTAAAAGATTCGAAATACATTACGCTCTATGGGCCGAAATTCATCAAAGCGTTTTTTAGAGGTATTGGGCTATTTCAAACGACTCAGAAGTGATATATGCTGTAAAGAGTTAGAAAATGAATTTCTCCATTAAAAAAAGTGTCTTTATCATTTACAGTTCTGCTACAGGAACACTCAAAAGATTTCCAATACATGACGGTCAATGGCAATTTTAGGAGATTCATCCATTTCAAGCACAATACCGTCCTACCACATAAGTTAGGTAATGGTCCGACCACGGTCACGTGCCTCCCTCAAGAACTATGCCAAAAGTCGCCAAGCTTGGCGACTTTTTTGTGTACGTGTGTGCATATTTAACTCTCAAATCTCAAAAACTATTATGAAATTTCTATATGATTGTTGTAACATCTAGTTGTGCATCTCGATTTTTGGTTAAAATCTACTGGAGAGTTTATTTACAGGACCACCGAAAAGAATTTCAGTACTTTAATGTCTATGGACATCTTCAATATAATACAATTGTAGACAGTCATTGTTTGGTACATGCCCAAAATCTCGCCGTCTGTCCTCGACCTTGGCGAGTTTTGCCGAAATGTCGCCAAATTTGGCGATAGTCAGTCATTTGGTCCATGCCCAAAGTATCGCCATTTGTCATCGTTCTTGGCGAGTTTTGGCGAAATATCGCCAAATTTGGCGATAATCTGTCATTGTTGGTCCATGCTTAATATCTCGCCAAATGTCGTCGACATTGACGAGTTTCGCCGAAATATCGCCAAATTTGGCGCCAAAAATTATTTCGTATTTTGTATAACTCTAAAACTTTAACCCGTAGAATTTTGAACTTTTGTATTTAGAACTATATTATAATATCTAACGGTTTTCAATATCTTTTTTGACAGCAATCGACTGGGAATTTATTTACAGGGTGAACCAAATGACTTTAAATACATTAAGGTGTATGGATGCATTCAAGTCATTGAAAGTCTGTGGTCAATGACTACTTTGGCTATCCCCAAAATCTCGCAAACTATTTCAAGTTTGTCGGCTTTTGGTGAAATATCGCCAAATAAAGTGTCAGAAAGAAATCTTTCAAATTGAACTCAGCTTGGCGATATCGAAATGCTTGGCTAGAAATCGCTATATCTTACTATTATTGATATTTTATATCTTTCAAACAAATAAGTTTAGAGGAAGTGCGTAAAATTTTTTTTTTGTCATAAAAACAAATCATACCTCAAAAAATCTACTCCCTGAATTTACAACGAAGGAAATCAGAAACAGGCACTTTAGAAGAATATTACAGGAAATCTGTTCTGTATTCATGCCATTTTTAAAAACTTTTATTCACCAACTCGATGAAAGATTTGTGGATCATAAGAACATTTTGAATTTGTTTCCGAATTTGTTAGTTCAATGTTATGACCCTAAGTACGGAAAAATGTAATGGAGAACGTTCTTAAGAACTGGTGTTGATGTATGAAATGGAAGAGGGCTCCGTGAGAGTGAATTCGCCATGTGCTGTTGAAAGTTACATGGCCAACAAGTATGTCCAATAAACTCACTAAAAGCCTCAGATATTTGCTGTCGGAAAATACTTCCTTATATCTATAGTCTACTTCAAATAATAGCAATATTACCAATAACAAATTGTACTAGTGAGTGTTCCATTTCAACTCTTCGCATTTTAAAAGCGGATCTTCGGAGCTCAACGGATAAAAGCAGACTGAATTGACTAGCGATGCTTAACATCTACAAAAACGTCCACGTTATCCCTGAAGAAGTACTGAATGAATTGACGAAACAACCCCGATGCTTGGATATTAAATGAAAACGTTTTGCATTGTACTTAATTTGTGCTTGTTAAATTGTGAGCAATGTGAATTCATTTTTTGAAATATATTTTTTGCAGACACAATATATTTAATTCTTATTAAATTATTTTAAAAATATATTTCAAAAAATTAAATTATTCATTTTTTGAAATACATTTTTTACAGACACAATATATTTAACAATGTTTGACCATTTAAAAAAAAAAAAAAAAAAAAAACCTCCACAGGTAATTTCTAGTTGCGCCCCTGTACACAACCTTTGGAAAGTTACGGACCAAACTTTAAGATGCTAACGGAATCGCGGGCCGTATGAGATTTTGAATGGTTTATATGTGGTTTTAATATGCTCTGCGGGCCGGATTAAAAGCCGGGACGGACCACGTCCGGCCCGCGGGCAGGAAATCGCCCACATATTGCATAAATAATGCACGTCTACAATATTTTGTAATCATGATGTACGGAAGCTGTCCCTAGACTTTCCCTGCAAACAATCTACGCAGTCGACTGCGAAAATTCGTCGGATTTTTCGCCAAAACGAATGAATAACGAAAATTTTCGTGATCACTATATATATTCTTTTACTTCGTACAAAGTTAAAAGCTTAATACTGAACACAAAATACGTTTCTACAGGGTGTTCTTACTGATCGTGTAAGCAAGACCGTGCCCAGAATTTTTGCAGTTCCTTTATTTTTTATGAATATTTAGTAAAACTTTTCTTCGGTATATAAAACTCTAAAATAACAGTGTTTTTCTCTTTTATGTATATATCATTTTTATTATTACATTGTACACACCCTGGAAAATTAAACTTATGAGAAAGTGTTTCTTTAACATATACCTTTATAGAACATAGTATAAAGGTCACTGTTAGCATCATATTAATATAAGCAGCAGAAATATTAAAAACAAATTTTGCAGACTCCAGTTCACAATTTCAAAAATAGAGGACTCAAATATCGTGGAAGAAATATCAGCTGACGGTTCAGATTTAATAGCTTAATCATCTACAGCTAAGGTAAAGAGTATTGTTACGAATTTCTTGCATAATCTTATCTTTGTTTAATTTGGTCTAACATGGTCAAATAATTTGCATTTTGTTGCATGTAAATCGGTTGATTAGTGAGCGAGGTATTAATAGGATAATTTTCCATTGATTAGCGATATCTGGTCTTACCAATATTTTGAGTTACTTAGTAAGGTAGCCGAGGTCCTGATTAAAAAAATTAATTTAGGGACCCTATCTATGAAACTCGTTTTACATTTTTATCCATTTATTTATAAACTTTGGTAAAAATCATAGGCGTAGGGTAGAGGGGTTACGTGGCCCCTTCCCCAACTTTCTGAAAATTTTTTTAGAACATTTCTTTTTATAAATACGAAAAACTTCCCTTTTCTATTCTTGATTTCGATTTGTGCCTCCTCAAAAAATTTTCTTCACACTACCCCTATGATAGAGATGAATAAAGAATATTTCCGAGTAACACCTGGATTAATGACCCTTTTGCGACAGACGCCCTGGAAAACGTCCGCATCTCCCGTTACGATAATGGCTTTGAGTGATGTATCAACCGATTACGTACAAGGGCGCCCATACCTATGGGTAAGGAGGGATCATGCGATCATGCCCCCTCCAGCTCCCATTATTACCGTTATGATTTATGTACAACTAGTATAACGTAGAAGTGGTTCAACACTAAAATATAGTATCTTTCAGGAACCTTGAACTGGGGGCCTCAACATACAGTCATATGGGCACCCAAAGCCATACATGCATTTTATTATACTGCATAGTTCCCCAGTGGTCTGTTTCCGTTCCCATTAGAACACGGCAAGTGAAGCAGCATCCGACTTGGCCATTGCTTGGGAGGGTCAACTTCCTCTCGGCTCGACTACTGTGTGACCGTGTACGACATGGGAGCTGGTGCACGTAAAATCCGTCGTGGCTCCAATGTCTTCCAAGTTGTTAAGCGGTACCTCTGGGGGTGCCGATTTTAAGGGGTTGGCCCTTCCTCTGGAATTGGTTCAAAATTAGGGGACCATGGGCAAAATCGTACTTCCTCCCACTGGGGCCCTAAAAATGGAAGGCGCAACCCCCCTGCCCATCGTTTTTCCACTTGGGAGGGGATCTGGCACCGCCGATTGCGGTTGCCAGGAAGCATCAGTAACAACAACATAATTATACTGCATGTTATACGAGAATTATCAGGACCTTATTACCGCACGAGCCATTCGCCCAAAGCCCCCAGATTTGTAGAGTCCCAAAATTTTTCTTTTGAAAAATTGCTTTACTAACAGATTGATTTTTTAAAAATAAATAATATAATCCATGGAGAATTAAGTCGAATTTTTAATTATTTTAGAAATCATGAAGCTTTTTATTGTTTACTAAAATACTCTTTTTTTTATACTCTTCACCATTTACGTTTAAAATTTATACAAACATGCCTAACCATTTGAGTATGTGCGACTGTACTGTGATTTCATGATTAAAAAAATGAAGTCATATCGATGTCTAAATACGATACAGTAGTGCTAATGTCCCAAAAATTTACTACTTTTCTTAGATCTTAGGCGATTCGACTGAGAAACTATATTAGTGATATAATTCATGTGTTTTTGTAAAATAAAGGAGGAAAGCTTAAGTTTTACATGTAATGGTATGTATTGAAAGTGATTTACTGAAAAATTAGATTCGTAACAGCGAGCTAATACACATGAATTACCCTCTGTTAGGAGGGGAGAGAACATGAAAAACAATAGATTTTTTCCGGACGTATAGGCTTCAAGAGCGCAGGATGGGACATACGTGGGCACGCGCTACAACGCTATCTAATGCGAATGGATATTACTCCTAGCCCACATCGTGAGATTTTTCGTGAAGTAAACGGCAGCATTAATTTATTTATTCATTAATTTATCTGGGGGATAGTAATATATAGTTAGGGATTAGTTTTGAACAGTCTGAGGGGTGTTTTGCAAGTGTCTTAAAATATTTGTGTACGCATACCAGCTAACCAGCGAAAATTAACATCAGTAAAATTGTCCTCATTTCGTAAATTTTCACCTCATATCAGTAAAACGAATTTTTTGTTACTAGTAACTTTATTCTTAAGTTTATTTCTTGTCAAAATGTTCTTAATTTTTTATATCATTTTCATTCACAACTAAAACTGCTCTACTTAGTAGTTTTTTCTTTGCTGTTTTCTGGGGGAGAGGAAGGGGGGAGGGGGAGGTTAAAAAATTTAATCATAGGAATCAGTTTTTATTTTTAGTGCATTGGAGCTTTAAATGAAAGAATACTCAAGGAAGATTTTTTTTTTTGCCTCCAAGAGCATTGGGAAAATATAGAATTGAAAATCTGAATCTGCCCTGTACTATAAAGTTTTGTTTTCTTATTGATTTCCTTGAAGGGGAGGGGGGGGATACATTTAAATTCAAAATAGGAATCAATTTTCACTCTTAAAGCATTGGAGATATAAATAAACGTGTGCTGAAGGGGAAAGTATATATTCTCTCAACGGATGGGAAAAGATTAAATTGAAGACTTCAAAAATCGCCAAACAATCCGCAAAATTACTTGTCATACCCGTACATCAGTAAATTAAGACCAAAATTCCGTATATTTTACGGATAATCTGTAAAAGTTGGCAGGTATGTTGTACGTGTTTCAAAAAGTCCTATAAATAGAATTTAAGTGTTTTTAGACATTTTAGGATGATAGAAACTACAATGATTTGTTGCTTGTGGGTTATTGTGATAACCCCTCCCAAACATAAATTCTGTAAGGAAAGTTTTAGATAAAGTGAATTTTCAAAAGTACTGAAAACACAGACACGTGATTGTTAATTCTTTACAATTTATTCAAAGTCCTAGTATACTTACATAACTTACATCACATCACTTAAAAAATAAACATAAAAATTTGTTAATAAAAGTAAAAACATTTTTTTTGTTTCTCGTACTTTTACTTTAGTCTGTTAGACAATACAAATCTTTAGGAGAGGCAGCAATAATGTACAGCAATAGTCCATTTTGTTTAATAGTTAAGTTTTGCAAACCACTCTATAAAACAATGATACATTTTGAAATGCACACTATGCATGTATCCCAGACAGGGATGAAAAAAATGTACAAGCAGTCTCATTGTCACATTATACATACACAGCACATTAGAGAGAGCACTGCATAATGGAGAGAAAGAAGTCATACAATAAAACCTCACTTCTTTTGTGCACGTACAAACAAAAAACATGAGTTTCAATTATTTATCAAAACTAGGCACATAGTCATGTATGATTAATCACTAACTGTTTAGTATGAAGTTGGTTAATCTTTTCTTATGTTTTGCATATGGATAGTTCTTGTTGATTAGTGCAGATGACATTATGTTAAAATGGTTCTATACTTCCCTTCATGTGTTCAACGATATGTAAAAACAGTCAAGGTAAAACTGTAGGGGCTCAAACTATTCAAACTCCACTTCTATTCTGGAAACATTCAAAACTACAACTGTTAAGCAAAAAAGACTAGAAGTAAAGTCCTTACATTTTTTGCTTCAGTAGATTCAAAATGAGACAAACAGTTATGTACTGTACAAAATCCTTATTATCTAAGCAGAGTGGAACTCTGTACAAGCCAAACACTGTGCCTGCAGGTAGGCAAAATGAAAATAGCATACACTCTTTCTGCCAGGATATTGAACAAGATTGTGTAAAAAATTTCATATACAGTAAATTAATGCATGTAACAAATCTCTTGAATTAGTTACACTTTAATGCAAGCATCTGCAGCATACCACGGGCATTGTCATCACAGCTTTTACTTTAAATTCAACAAAATGCTTCCCTATCCAGTATGGATTCGAAAATAAATTCAAATTAATGAAGAACTTTGTAAATAACAAAAATATAAAGTTGAATCTTTTCATGAAGAAAAAATCTAAAAGCATACTGCAATTATTTCATGTTAACCAAATTTCTTCCATACAATAAATTAAGCTTGTAAAATGTACATATACTTTTCATGAGAACAAGCGCAGGTTTTGGGCAAATCGTTTTTTTTTTATTATTATTATAAGCAGTTCTGCATTAATGAGGTTCGATTGCATTGTTTTTATTTCTTTTTTAAGTACAGAATGAGTGCTTTGGTTGTAAAACCAAATAGAGATAGAGCCCACCCTATTACAACTACAAAAAGTTATACAAACTGGTTTGTTTGTATTGCACTTTTTATACATAAATATGTGTGAGTGTTACTTACAAAGCTCTTTATTAATTTTAACCTTTAAAAAAATTATGAGTGTTCTACCTACAGAAAATTTTGTCCAGAAACCAATATGATTGAAGTATTAGTATCAAGATAAATAAAGATATCAATTATTGGAGTATAAAGTGCACTATGCTTTCATAATTTCTACATTATTTGCCAGGCATTACCTCCTTGCAATAAATTATCCGTTAAAATTTAAGAAACATCTTTCAGGTTTTAAGTAAAAATTTGCATATGTTGATATTTAATGAGTCAATGATACACAAGTTCATAGAATGCTTTACTGTTATTATATTAATGTGTTGTAGTACTAGAAACCAGATGTCATTCAATTTCAAGGGTTTGCTATGTCTAGTCAAAAATTAAAATTTGTACATATCACATTCATACCTGCCCACATCTAAGTGAGACAATAGAATATACCCACAAGATGCTCCAATCTTTTAAAAACCAGATATTTACATATCACCAACATAAATAGAATGTGACTGGCTATTTTTAAGAGTGGGTGGGGGGTAGGCTCAATGATTTACAGATAGAGCAGTGCAGTTTCTCAGGAGTTTACAAACTAAATTAAGGGGCAGGTAGGCATGTGCTTCTTTGATTATTATGCTCATACAAAATACACCTTACAATTCTGACATAGGTTAAATGTTAGTACTTTTTTTTACTGGATAGTTCTTAACACTTTCCAGCAAGGTTGAAAAGCGTTTATGATTTCAGTCTGTTATAGCTCTTAACTGCTAAAATATTCAGGATTACTAAAATTTACATATTTCTCTGTACTGTACCTGAAAATAATGCATGTGGCATTTATAGTTCTTTTACAAAAGAACCCAAGAAAATTCCAATATGTGATGCTTTAAAGCCTATCTTATAGATATTCGGCTATTTCATACAAAACAAAATTGATGCATGTTATCAAGAATTACAAAATAATGATTTCTATCAGAAATGGTGTAAGTAGCATTAATATTTCTCCTGCTGGAGTACTGAAAAGAATTTCAATGCAATACAGTCTATGGCAGTTTAAGAGACATTCATCCCTTTCAAGCACAACAGACAGACATAAAAGCTTACTCGTCATTTCAAAATTGGAACGACCAATTATTTTTTCTTTTTTCTGGGTTTTGCAAATTACATTAATAGTGATATAACAGATTTTTGAAGTTATCTTTAAAATCTCACCAAATTTGACAACACATCACACCCAGACAGCACAGCAAACTTGCAGCAAGCTTGATATATTAAGTCAATAAACTTGAATTAAGCTTGAAAATTTCAAGCGTGTAAACCTAATGCAAGCTTGAATCAAGTGTTCTAGTTCACACTTGCCCAGCTTGCATTAAGCTTGAATCAAGCTTGACATAGCAAGCTTAAAAAAGTTTCCTAAAAAAAAATTTCCTAAATATGCGGGGCGCCCATCGGCAAAGTCGCCCCACATATTTTATTTTTCCCCACGCATTTTCCCCACTACGCTGAAATTTCAAGTTATTTTAATCTGTTTCCATCAAGAGTCCGCGGCCGGGATCGAACTCTCTAAGGGCTGGGAAGCCAGCATCCTAACCACTCGGCCAACCTGACTTGTGCTCGAATGACTAAAGTTTGAAGTGACTGTTATCGTTATCACACTGTTTTCTGGTGAGATCAATCAGTGCCTGATGCCAATTTCTTTCTTTTATTTTTCCATGGGATGAATCAAAATTGAAATAATGTGATTTATAGACTCTACTAATAGGGAAATAAGCATAATATAAACTTAAAAGCAACACACGTTTTAAAACTTTCAATATTGCGACACTCATGTTGTGCAATACTGGCCAAAATCGAGACAAACGACTGATTTTGAAATCAATTTCGTAGTATAATTGTATTTTATTTGGAAATATAGAATTTTATTTTTTATTCTATGGTCAAGTACATTTATGACTGATGATAAATTATTTGTTATGTGCATGTGGCTTTCCAAATCAAGCAGTAATCAAGTTGTATTCAAGCTTGACAGTTCAAATGACTTCTCCAAGCTTGCATTCTTACGTCAAATTCAAAGAAATGTCAAGCCTGATTTAAGCGTATGTGCTGTCTGGGCAAATTTAGTGTAAAAAACTTGCGTTGGAAATATTTTAATGCGTTTGGCATGATTTATATTGTTAAAAATAAGAACAATCTACAGCCAACTCTCAATAATCCACAAGTTTATAATCTATGTCTACTATACATTTAACGTGATGTAAGCATAATAAAAACTTATAAAACATTATTTAATAATATAGGTATTATAGGTAATCCCAAATAAAAAATTTTAAGTGATGTAAGCAATTATATAATTTTTCTTCGAATTAAAAACTCAAAGGCATTTCACCTTACAGAAAATTAAATGGCCATGATAAGTAGCAATTCATAATATCAAGGTTCCCACACATTCCACCAAACCAAATTCAAGGACTTTCTAAGGACAAATTTGAAGTTTTCAAGGCCCTTAGATATTGAATTAATGCGTATATTTTTAAAAACTTTCTTTAAATTTTAAAATGTCATAATTTGCAAATATGACCATTTCCCAATACACTAAATCATGTTTAAATTGATTTTATGAATAAAGAATAATTAATTTTAACACAATAAGATTTTTACAAGTTTATATATATATTTGAGTTTCAAAAAGAATGATCACATACCCAATCATTTCTCAGTGATGGATTGTTTCCAGGTAGGTAACAACCAGTGAGAAAGAAATGAATGCCTAGTTGCCTAACAATAACAGAGGAAAGCTCAATTGATCTTAGCCTAGTTTCCAATGTGCTAAAAAGAAAGAAAAGGTCATTGGATATTCCTTGATTTTAAGATTTGTTTTATACCCTTTCTTACATGGGAAATGCTAACTGAAGTTATTTTATGGTCACTGGCAAAAAATCAAGAGTTTTCAAGAACGCAACACATTGCTAAGGTAATTTCTGGACCTTTATTTTCTAAAATGAAATTTAAAGGCTTTAAAGGGTTTTTTAAGAAGTGTGGGAACCCTGATATTTTTGTTTTAGAAATATTTCAACTACATACTGACACATGACAATGTAAAGGAATACATTTATAATCAGCACGTTTTTATAAAACTATAAAAATATATCTATGAACAGACAATGTTACTTTTTACCAGAAAACTATCAATAAGCTGCTGGATAAATTTTAAAAGAACAGTATTTTAATATATATATTCTCCTTATAACAAAATTATCACTATAACTTCTTTTGTTTTATTCTGTCAAGACTATATTCTGTTTGTATGTTGTGAAAAATATATTTCAGTAAGTTGCTTCATGTTTTGATATTAAAAAATAAAAACCTTAATCCTAATTCCAAACTTGTGTGGACTACAAAGAGATTACTGTACCTTAAATTATGTTTAGTAAAAATGTGTACTTTATTTAAAAAGACTATGTTTGGAATTTTACATTCACATGAATTTGCATATATTAGAATGTTTGGAACTGCAAAAACTAATATACTCAAATGCTTATTATCTGACCTTTTTAAGTGTACAGTATATTTGAAACAACTACTGGGAATGGAGGATATGGGGTGTCATGTATGGAACAGACCACAAAAACTTAAAATTTTTGTAACCATTCAAAAGTGGCCATGAATGTCCAGTTTGATAGGACAGGAAAACATCATTAAATTTCACTTCTGGACAAGCAAAGCTTGTGAGTTTTTGACAAATCAAGCCAGGGAAAAACTATAATGAGGCAACAGGTCATAAAACACATAAAGTGACAATATGTAATTTTTTTTATATGTCTGCTCTGCATAACACAAATGGATACATTAAAACTCATCTAAATAAGGTATTCATATGAATGGTCTGTATGACTGGGAACAGTTGGCAAGATTCATGATCAGATGGCTCAAATGTTTGAATCATCAAGGCTACAGAAGCTTCAATCAAAGGATTTGTAAAAATACTTCTATTTATTTCAAAAGTTTTTTTTTTTTTTCCTCAAATTCATAAATTACTGAACTGAACTGAACATCATAATTGCCAATGTTCTTGGAAAAAAATCCAATGCAAACATTTCGGGGTCAGCAGCAATCAATGGGGGGAAACAGGAATTCTTCTTAATTACAATCTAAAAGGAATAAATCATTTAAGGATTGTTCTGGACAGATTTTTGACTTAATAAGAATATTTTTATTAATTTTAATAAATTGAAATGATTATTAAAATTGTACTATTTTAAATTTAATAAACTGCATATTATAATCTTCATTAGCTAGTGCTAATAAATATTAGATTTCTCATGCAGATCTTATAGATAAATTTGACCTTGAAAATCAATTCCAACTTGCAAAAAATCATAAATTTGAAAAAAAAAAAAAAAAATCTTAGAAATAAAAATGAAATTCTGTTTGTTTGTTTGTTTGTGGATTTGAGTTATATACAAATCCACAAAAATGGACCTATCAGCCTGAAATTTGGCACAGATATGTAAAATACATATAGAATAAATCATAGTCCACTTTAAAACTTTGAAAGTCCACCCGTTCCCAGAATTTAAGAGATTTTTTATGTTCTCCACGCAAAAAGCTTTCCGTAATTGTAACCCCTGTAGTGAAAAAAGTGTGAAATAAGGATCGTGGTTGCCATGTGTTGGCGATTTTGCCGAATAAAATGTTTTAAATTCTCAAAGTAAAAATAAAAGAATAATAATGATTTTTTTTTTTGTGTTAGTTTATATTCGTAAGGTTATTATTTTTTAATTATAATATCGTGTGCATGGGAAATCGGAGCAGGAATGAAATGTTTTATACGCAAAACAATAAGAATTGAAGATTTCCGAGGCTAATATGTAAATTTTTTTTAGTTTGGCGAAAAAAATAAAATGGCTCAAATGCTGATTTTGAGAAAGTGAGTTCTAGCAGTTTGCACAGTTTTCGGCTTGGCGCAATTTATGAGAGCTTAAGGAGAGAAACAAGTGCAAAGGTTTTATTAGAAATAGCGTTAAATTTTAATGATCCGTGAAGAAATAATGCAGTTATTAAGGAATTTCAAGCGATCTATCTTCAGAATTCTCGCCAATTGAGTACATTGATTTAAGTTGGGGGGAATTCCGCCAAATTTCAGAAAATTGAAATCTTCTCATTTAGTACATCGGAGTAACGATGAATAAAACACGTTACAGTTGATAATGTAAGAAAATTCGGTAGTATTAAGGGATTCCCCTTTTCAAATAAATGTGTGCTTTACTTTTTGGCAGCCGAACCATTTCCCATATTGATTGCTGCTAAGTCAATTTTTTTTTTTTTTTTGCTTCGAATGATTTTCCTGAAAAACTCTTGCCAAAATGGCGTATGTTGGCACTTTGGGAGCGGTCTAGATTATAAACTGTACTTTTATTTGAGGGACTGCGGATTAAATAATGATACTGGTTATAGATCAAAATGAATGTTGGGTACTGTGTGTATGAGGTTGAAAAAACTACCAGCACCGTAGCACTAATGAAAATTTGGTCACTAAGTCTTTTACATTGAGAAGCTTTTTATGCTATCCAGTTTTTCCATCTAACTTGGACACCTAGGTGGCGCAGCAGAACGTCGGAATTCTATCTCCGTTTACTATGCGAATATCGTCCATACCGATTTCGATGACTGAATTTGGTTACACGCGGATATTAGGAACACGAGACATATTTTTCAGTCTCCATTTTGCTGTAACTTG